>VZRZ01003354.1:122782-183261 GCA_013398175.1 Climacteris rufus | reverse complement strand
TTTTTTTTGTCCTGGAGAGAGAGAGAGTGCATGTGAAAGGCAGTAGACTATAATTTGAGGTCACGGATCATATCTTAATTATCTGGTGTCCCAAAGCCTCATAGGGATAAAAAGACATTCTCAGGAACTGCTTTCATGGTGTTAAGAGTTTGTTTTGGTGGCTTTGCTGAGCTGTCAGAGTTCCTGTCTCCAGCAGACCTTTGTGCACTGAACTGATGCAACAGGCAATGAAAGGACCAAGGTTTCTGCCACTTTTCCAAAGGATTGAAAAAACATCCTCATCCTTACCTCTCATTGTAACCTTCCATCTGCTTCCACCTTCAAAGTCCTCCTTTTATGCTCAATTCTTGTACTCTCGAGGGTTTTCATGCTGGTGGGGGCTGAGGGCTGGAGGTCTCTGAGGGTCTCAGCACTGCACACACAGGCCTGGACAACAGAGGGAAATCAGCTGCAGTGAACACAAGAGACGTAGTGGGAGGATCTTCTGAACAAAGCCAAAATCCCTTTCATCCTCTCATAAAAGCAAGGGGAATTTCAGCTTTTCTGGTGGAAAAACAAACAGCAAGTGCCAGGACTGTAGCAGTGAGGCCCATACATGGTTTTGGTGTAGTTTAAGTCACTTCAGATGGGTTTGGTAGCATTTCAGCAATCCATTCAGCTAAAACCTCTGTCAGAAGTTCAGGATGCTGGTGTTTGCTATCCATGAACTGATTTCTTTCTGTCCTTGTTTCTCGTGTTTTTGTTTCTCTCCTTGTTACTCCTTTCTATCCCAGTTACATTTCCTTTAGTGCCAAGGCATGTAAGTGTCCCCTTCGGGCCCTTGGCCCCTGAGGTGGCCTGTGGGCTCCTCAGTGGTCCCACACAACATTCTCAGCCACCTCGGGCTTCTTTTGTGTGGGTTCTGCTCAGTCCATCTCTTGCAAATCCGCGCTGATGGACCCCAGGTGATTGTGTCCCTCCCAGCGCTGTGCAGAGGGGTTTGGCTCCAATAATCCTGCTCAGATGCACCCCAAAAGTGGGTTTGTTGTAGGTGAAAGCTGTGTCACTGTCCCATGGGTTCTGTGTGCCTTGTCCCCAGAGGAGCTGAAGGCGCCGCTGGAGGAATACGTCAACAAACGCTACCCGGGGCTGGTGAAGGTCGTGAGGAACCAGAAGAGGGAAGGGCTGATCCGAGCTCGGATTGAGGGCTGGAAAGCTGCCACGGGACAGATCACAGGATTTTTTGATGCCCATGTGGAGTTCACTGCTGGCTGGTAGGTGCTCACCCTCACGGCTTTGGTTAGGGCGGGTGTGGTGCATTAACCAAGGGAATGTCCATTGTTTTGTAGGGATGTGTCCCTACAAGTCCTCTGGCTCAATAATCCTTCAGCAGGATTCCTTCTGTATTCCCTCTGGATGGAATGGCATGAGGGGAACCTGCAAGGAAAACCTTTCCTTGCCCTTGTTTCTTATAATCCATTTCTAGTCCCTTCCTTTATGTGTGCACTTTCCCTGCTCCCTGTTTATGTTTTTCAGGATGATTTCCCATTCCCTTAGCCTTAAGTAATTTCTGTAAATTGAAAAAAGCCCAGGCAGCAGGGGATTGAAGGGGAAAGTGCTTCCCATATCTGTGCCCTTTGCTGGATCCCAGTGGGGAAGGCTCAGATGGTTTGGATTGATTTATTTCCTCTGCTGCTGGGAATAAGTGCAGAGGTGCAGAAGCAGCAAAAGGTGTTTCATAAGGATTTTTTTAGAGAAACATTCAAAACATTTGAGCTCAAGTGGCTAAAGTTTGAATCTATATCATGACAGGAGCCTGAGAGGGGTTTTCTTTCCCCTTTAACCAAGTGTCCATGTTTAGAAAAGTGGAGGTGGAAGAAGCTGACTTGAGCTGAATTTGAACAGAGTAGCATCCACAAAAAAACCCTGTTTACAGCTGTTAAAGTGAGAGCTCTTCACAGCTGCTGAATTCTTTTTAATGACAATGCAGCTGAAGGGTGTCTTTTAAGAGCTGTTTGTTGTGTTGATATCTGCATTCCCAAGTGAATGTTCCCCTCTCCCAGTCACTGAATCCTCATACCTGATTTTACTGATCCTCTGAGGCAGTTCCCGTTTACTGAGCTCTTGAAGCTCTTTTTCAGGGATAGAGAGGAAGCAGTTCTGCAGTGTGGGCTTGAATCTCTCTGTGTTTCCCACCTGCTGCTGTTGCTGGAGGCACTGGGAGTCCCAATTCCCCAAGCTCCTCCTTGTGTGGGCAGACTGAGCCCAGGGCACTCCGTGGCTCTTGGGCTGCGGAGGTGAGGTCAGCACACACCCCAGCCCTGAACATGTTTAAATGGCCCAGAGAGGAATTTTTAACCTTTAGTCACCAAACTGCATCTCAAAGGAAAAAAGACCCTTCAAACAACCCTGCTTTCAAGAATCTGCCCTGCTCTGCCCAGGGCTTTTGGATTTGGGGGAAGTCTGGACTAGTTAAAGCATGGTTTAACCCAAGCACATCCTTCCTGGCTGTGCTTTTCAGAAGGGAAGGTTTTAAGCCAGGCTTCCCAGCCTGTGGATCACGTTTTCATTCAACACGAGAAACAAGTGTGTTTCATCCCACACACTCCGTGTGGGAGTGGGTGCAGATAGGGAACAGGAAGATGCTCCTAGAGCTGGAGCACTTCTCCTGTGAGGACAGGCTGAGAGAGTTGTTCAGGCAGAGAAGAGAATGCCCTGAGGAGATATCAGTACCAAAGGGAGCCTCCAAGAAAGCTGGAGAGGCACTTTTGACAAGGAGTGACAGGACAACGGGGAGTGGCTTCCCTCTGCCAGAGGGCAGGGCTGGATGGGACACTGGGAAGGAATTGAATGGAATCTACAGTGTCCACCTGCAGATGGGAGCAACTGACCCTCTCTTCCTGTGCTTTGCTCCTCTGTGCCCCAGGGCCGAGCCGGTGCTGTCGCGGATCCAGGAGAACCACAGGAGGGTCATCCTGCCCTCCATAGACAACATCAAGCAGGACAACTTCGAGGTGCAGCGCTACGAGAACTCGGCCCACGGCTACAGCTGGGAGCTGTGGTGCATGTACATCAGCCCCCCCAAGGACTGGTGGGACGCTGGGGACCCCTCCCTGCCCATCAGGTACGGCCAGAGCTGGGGGTCACTCACTGACCGTCCGTCACCGCCTGCAGGGAGGCATCCAGCACCTCAGGGGAGCCTGGGGCAGCGCTGGAGAGGGACTTACCCACCCTGGAGTGACAGGGGAAAGGGGATGGCTTCAAACAGATCAGGGCTGGATGGGATATTGGGAAGAAATCCTTCCCTGTGAGGGTGGGGAGGCCCTGGCACAGGGTGCCCAGAGAAGCTGTGGTTGCCTGGCAGTGCCCAAGGCCAGGCTGGATGGGGCTTGGAGCCACTGGGATAGTGGAAGGTGTCCCTGCCCATGGCAGGGGTGGCACTGGATGGGCTTTGAGGTCCCTTCCAACCCAAACCTGGGTTTCTGTGAAAATTCAGGAAGTTAAAATGAGGAAGCCACCTAGGAGAGGCAGGGACGATGTCACAAGCCCCACCAGCTCTGTGACACAAGCCAGGAAGGGTTTGGAAGGGTGAAAGGATTTGTCAAAGGGTGTTGGTAACAATCCCACTGGGGGAGTGTAGGAACTGTGTGGATCTGTAGAGTTTTATGTTTAAGTGCAGGTGACAAAGTGTCTTTCTTTACCTCAGTTAGTGTTGTTTGCACAAATCATAAGGAATGGGGCGATTATTCTGTGTGCTGGATTGAGTGTGGGTCCATGAAACACAGCAGTCTTTTCCTGAAAGTCCATCTCCTCTCAGGGCAAACTTTGGAAAAGTGTGTGTCAGGTTATAACACTGCAGCTGAAGGGTTGCAGCTCTGATATGTGCTCCAGCCCTGCCAGGCTTCAGGGCTGGGAAGAGCCCAAAACAAAAGCAGGAGGGGAGGGAAGAGCTGGGTGTGGGTCGGAGGCTGGGGCTGTTCTGTGTGCACAGCTCGGTGGTTTTCCCTTGACAACCCCTGAATATCAGAAGTGGTGCTCTAATCAGGAGTGGTTTCTGGCCAGGTGGGTTGGATCCACCTGGATCCTGGTTTGGTTTCTATGCAGAAAGCTTTTCCTCAGGCACACAACAGCTGCATATGTGCAAATCCCTGCCTGGTGGGAATCCTGAACCAAAACACCTCTGCTTTGGTCAGTGATGTAATCCCTGAGCTGAAATTAAGTCTATTCCTGTTCACACAGAGACTTCTTGTTATTCCTGTTGGCTCCCTTGTTCCAGGCATCCCTTTTCAGCCATCAGTGCAGGAATTGTCAGTTTATTCTGGACAGGAGTTAGGGCTTTGATGAATAAACAGTTATTTTAACCAAAGTCAGGCTGCTGGACTTGTGAAAGGGTGGCTGGGACATACAGAAGGCAAAGCTGAGGAGTCCAAAAGCCTTTGCAGGTGAGGTGTGAGCAGTGTGGTGCTAACAGCTCTTGCTGGTGCCTCTGGAGGATGATAAAAGTGGATACTTGATGTTGGAATAAACTTTTCTCAGCCAGTGGATGTAAAAGTCAAGAAAGACTTGGAGGGATGAACAACCTCTTTTATTGAATTAAAGTGTTGTAGTTGGGAGATACAGGAAAGCTTTGAATGTCCCCTGTGACTGGGACGACACCCTGGGAGCTTGCTGGGGTTCAAAAACTGTCACTTAAGGTGCACTTAGGGAACTGGACCCCCCAGTATGGCATTTAAATATCTGGCACGACCTTCTGCCCTGTTGGCCTCCAAGAAGGGGTTTGAGTTGCAGTTTCAGTGCACTTAGAGGGGGTTAAGGACAACCTGGGGCAGGGCCACGTGGGGAGGGACAGCGTTGGTTTGGGGAGGGTGTTTGATGTGAGGGGAGTGAGGTTTGGTTGGTTGGTTTGGGGAGGGTGTTTGATGTGAGGGGAGTGAGGTTGGTTTGTTTGGCTTTTGGAAGTTGGTGTTTGATGGCAGGGGAGATGAGAGGGCAAAAAGTGGTGAGCTGAGGAGTTTCTGAGCTGAAACCTGTGGGAAGCTGGAGGGTTGGATGATCATGAAGAGATGGAATGGGAAGGTCAGGACCCACACAAGGAGCATTTTGGTTCTTTAGAACGTGGCTTTGCCCCAGGCTTCCCAGATTTGAACCAGTTTAGAGGTTACCAATGAGCCAGGAGGGTAAAATGGGTCAGAGGAATGTTGGGCACTTGCACACAGCTCCACATCTGCCAACACATTTATTTTCCTTGGTTTGGTGCTGAGAACCAGAGGTGCTGCCTGGGGGATGTCTCTGCTGCTGACCTACAGCTGGAGAAGGGAAGGGTTTGCTGTGGGAGTTGTTTTCTGCTGGGCAGAAGGTTGTGTTAGGTTCTTCTGGTTCTGGTTTTATCTTTAAAGCAACCTAGGGATGGTGCTAAATCTGGCAGGATATTGAGCATCACATCTCTGCTTTTCAGCTGGTTGCAAACAGTGACTGCTGAGGAGGAGCTGGGAGAGGTTCATCTGGGGTTCCTGCAACCTTTGTGCACCCCTTATGTTCCTTTTTAGAGACAACCTTGGAGCAGGGGATGCCCCATCATCCCCATGGCATCCACAGCCTTGTAATCCCAGGGATGTGCCCACTCAGCTCTCGAGTTGAAGGACCATGAAAGAGATCAGAGGAGGGTTCTGGAGTAATTTGGACTTTGTGAAAGCATCTGAAATGTGGATTCTGCTGCCTGAGGCCTCATGGGGGGAAGGACACTTCAACAAACCCAGTAACCTCCCAGCCATGTTAAATAATTAAACAACTGACTAAAATAACACTGTTAGCATGCACTGGGGGAGGTTTATGAGGAAGATGAATGGGCAGTGTCCCCAAGAAGCAGCTAATGAAATGTGCCGTCCGATTGCATTGCGATGTGTAACCGCACACGGACCAGAAATAATGACTACAGTTATTTTTTTGTCATATAATGCTAGGAAAATGCTGTACTTTATGGCAATATTTGCATGGAAGGGATACCAGTGCAGTGCTCCATGTAATTATGCATGGGATTAGAGGAAATTTGGAAATTATGGTATACAGAGGTACATTAATTTTTTAGAGATATTTTAGGATAAAAGGGTGGGAGTGAAGTAAAGCAGTTTATTCCTTATTTTTGATTTTACTCTCTCAGTGCTTGGGGACTGTGGCAGCCCCAGGGGAAGCTCCCCTGCCCCCAAGAGCTGCTCCAGCCCTGTGAGCCCAAAAGTGTCAGCCCTGACCAAAAATATTTGGTGGAGACTGGAGACAGAATTTGGGACTATGTTTGGGGGCAATTTTCTCTCATGGATAATTCACAGATATAATTATCCAGGCAAAGAGAGCTGATGACATGAAACCCATCTGAAATATGGCCCAGTCTCACACTGGCTCCAGGCTCCTGCTTTATCCAATAATATCCCCATAAGAAATAGCCTCTCTTTGTGCCTGGGAGGGATGCTGCAGTTATACCTAGAGTCTGTAATACATCTTCTGTTGTATTTTTGTCACATTAACATTTAAAATCCTGATACACCAAGGATCCCCTCAATCTCAGCACTAGCTGGGCCTGATTTCACAGCCAGGCTTTCCTTGCCAGACTCTGCCTACCTCTGCCCAGAAGATGAAATTGTGATTACAGGGCAATGGATCATGTCTGAATTAGTTCTCCCAGAAGAGGCAGACAGTAAATGACATTTGAAATGGTCAACACAGAGATCCTGATCATCAGGGTGAGCTCTTGCAGAGCTGGTGGGATTTCCTGGTTCAGATGGTCCTAATTTGTGTTAGGAGTGAATCTGTGCCTGCATTCCATGTCTGGATGTGCTTTGCTGTAGGAATTGGAGCCAGCATTTATCCAGACACTTCTTATTAATGATTTACATTGATCAGAGTTTGATGAGGGTCCAGAAAACTTGTGAGGCCACCAAAAAATAGAAGAAAGCTGATGATTTCAGTGTCCTGTCTGAATTCCCAGTGAGATATTTGGAAATGCTGTGAAATAGCAGAGTGATGACCTGGTCTTAGGGTATCCCAGGGTGGGACCCACCTTTTTAGCATCTTCAGGAATGATTGGTTTCCAGCCTGACAGAACATGAGCTTTTTTGAGGCTTCTTGAGGTTTGCAACCTGTTGGTTCACTGGTGTGAAGCCCAGTGCCAGCAGCTCCTCCTGCTTGACCTTGTTTGGTCAAAAATCTGCTGTGGAGACACTGCTGAAATCTGGGAGGTTTGTGGCTCTGTGTGCTGATTGTGCTCCAGCTGCAGACCCATGATTTATAATTACATGTGTGAGATACTGATGGCTCCAGGGGTCTGATCCAGGAAAACAGTTCAGTGCTCTCCTGCACCTGGATCTCTTCCCTCAGCCAAGGGAGTGAATGCTGAGGGACACTCACCTGAGCATTGAAATTGGGGTGGCCACACCTTGCTACTGGCAGTAGTTGAGAAACTTGGATCTTTGCTGCTTGAGTCCCTCAGCAGCACTGTGACCCCACTGTTACTGAAATCACTGAGTCACTGAGGTTGGAAAAGCTCTCCAAGATCATCAACTCCAACCTAGACCAGGAAGCCCTGTGGCCAATAAACCACATTGTGAGATGCCACTACTCCTTTTTTGAACACTTCAAGGATGCTGACTCCACCACCTCCCTGGGTAAACTGGAGAGATTTATGACAATATAATGAACTTCCTGACTTTCTCTTTGCATGTTCCACATGTGGCTGTCCAGAGCAGTGCTGTCCGAGAGGCTCCCCCTGAGTGAGCAAATCCCCACAACCTGTTGGGGCTGGAGGAGCCCTCAGGAGCCTTCAGAGATGACAAGAAGCCTCTTTCCAAGCTTGGCATGCTTGGATGGCAGCTTTTGGGTTAAACTGGACTTTGGACAGGACTATGCTGCAGTTGGTTTATGTGGCACTTAATCTTTACTGCTGTTGGAAGACAAAAGCTCTATTAATTAGTATTAAGATCACTTTGAGGAGGAAATTGGGTTGGAGAGTTATGGATTATGAAAGAATAGAAGGGCTGCTAGGTTTGGGGGTTTTTATAAAGATGAAAATAATGCTAATTAACTGACCCAATTACCTGCTAGCTCAGCCTCACAAATGGTAATTAATTTGCTCTTGGAACGTACTTATGAAAGAGCAAGCTTCATCCCAGATGTGTGAATGATGTAGGGGTCAAGATGGGGAAAAACAGAGGGGTTTTAGGTTATTGAATATGGCACTTGAGTGGAGAGAAGGTGCTTAACACAATCCATGTGCTTAAAATAAACTGTTCCCTCAGTCACAGACCTCCAGTGGTGCTGACATGTCCTGCTCTGGTGGCTGTGCTTTCATTTGTGGTAAGACCTTAGGGATTTGTGGTGGAGTCATTATTATATTTATTAATTCCAGAAACCAGTATTGATTTTTCCATGGGGCTTCCTGCAGCCATCATCCCATGATGGTGTTCAAAATCCCCAAAACTCAGTGTTTTCTGTATTTTTGTTAAATAAATGGTGTTTCTTTCCTCTTTTAGTCCAACCCCTGGGGCTTCTTTCAGACAGCTGTTACAGCCTGAAACTTCTGTGCACACAGGGTGTGCACAAACTCTGAAAAAGCCATGGGAGCAAGAGAGCTCTTGGGAATAACCTACAGCACACGAAGGGATGGAAGTGGATCTCCATGCCTGGCACAACTGCAGCACATCCCCACGCTTGCAGGGTACAGCAGCACCCTCCATAACAGGTTTAGACGGGTTTGCTTAAAGTCTTGTAAATATTTTCACTACCATTGGGGTCCTCAACGTGGCAGTTTTTGAGAAGGCAACCAGCAACTCATGGATGTGCAGACTGTTACACACAAGTCTGAGGAAAGGGCAGAATTTTAAGGATGATTTCCTGGGGTTTTGTTAGTTTGTTTTGAAAAAAAAACCCTCAAATCATTTGTACAAAATACCAAATAAAATTTGTTCTCTCTGGCTTCAACATCTACAAACTGCAGGAAGACTCCTGATTCCACATGAAGGTGGTTGTAAAATGTTCTCACTCTTCTGGCATTTGGAAGTCGAGGGGAGAATTTCCACAGGAGCCAGATGTGGGGCGGTGAAATGATAAGTTGTATTTGGAAACCACACCTGTAATGTTTGAGAAGGTACTTGTGTGCAGGTGTTTGCTTAGAGGGGTGGAATGGGGGGTGTGGGACTGTCCCAACAGCTGCAGAACGCTCATGGAGCTCTTCAATGGCTTCATATAGAACTTACACAGATAAAGTTTAAATCAAATAGGAAGATAAAATGTTGGCAGTGGTGATCTGGCCCAGGTTTTAAAGCCTCTTTTCTCGAGCAGGTCAAGGAAAGCAAAGCTCTGAGTTGAGCACCCAAATGTTTTATCTTCCCTGAAATCCGGTTCTCCTCCATCCCTGCACTGGCTGCAGTTCCATGTCCAGGGGCTCAGCAAAATCCCTGGAGCCCCAAACTACTTTGGGCCAGACCTTGGTCCAACATGGGAACAACATGGAAGTGTCCAAGGCCGGGCTGGACAGGGCTTGGAGCAGCCTGGGACAGTGGAAGGTGTCCCTGCCCAGGGCAGGGGTGGCACTGGATGGGCTTTAGGGTCTCTTCCAACCCAAACCATTCTGGGATTCTGTGGCTCTCCCCAGGCAAAGATTTGTTGCTACTTCTGGCAAGAGCTGCTACAAACACCGTGTGGTGTAAACACCTCCATAAATCAAACCCATCCATCCTTAGCCTGGCTCCTGGAGTTTTGTGTTTCCAAGCATGTGAGGCTTAAACCTAAGATCTGATCACTCCTGGCTGCCACAGAGAATGAAGGTCTCTGAAGACCTGGAAATGACGTAACAGAAGAATCATAACATTCCAGAATGTTGGAATTTGGGTTGGAGGGGACCTTAAAACTCATTTCTTTCCACCCCTGCCATGGGCAGGGACACCTTCCACTGTCCCAGTTTGCTCCAAGCCCCGTCCAACCTGGCCTTGTGGAGAAGAAATGGAGGGATTTTTTCTTTGTTTAGTTAGTGGCTGTCTTGTTTGGGCTTGGAATCCAGGAGAGGGAAGATTTAGGTCAGAATCACAACCTCAATAACTTTGTCCTCCATCTCCAGATTAAATTAAAACCATCAAGTGCTTTACCAGCTTCAAAAGTACTTCGACAAGAACCTTTTAAGTTTTCTCAGTTTGGGTTTTCCTTTCAGTGATGAGGGTTCTTTGGTGATGATTTGAGGCCACATAGTAAAAAATCTTTTAATTGACTTTCTCGGTTTTTATTTTAATGGTACTGGGAGAAGAGATCCTCAACTGGCTGCACAAAGTGACTTTCACTCCCTGGTGTGCTAATTTGAAGCTCTTAAACTTCTCGGAGATTCCCTGTGGTGTGAGAAAGCTGCCATGAGCTCTGGACGCGTCGGAGCTCAGATTGCTGCTCGTGGGCCTTTTTATGAGGAATTCTTCATCTGCTCGTTTTTAATGGTGCCTAATTTAGTGCCAGGTGTAAAAGAAGGGTCTGTAATAATTGGTAATGGTGTCAGGTTTTACAAGATGAGCAGATTGATGTCACTGCCTCTGCTGAGGGTGCACCTGAGGCCTGTGCACCTGGAGCTGGTGGGTGCACCCCATGGGATGACCAAGCTCTCTGTGGATGCCAGTGCTGGATCTCATTTCAGATCTCTGTGGTTTTGGAAGAGTCTCCTTGGGATTGGCTGCATCCAGAAGCAGAAGATCCAACCCTTGCTGAAACATGGCAAGGTTCCCACCAAGCACTGGGATTTGGGAGAGGGTCCTACAAGCTGTGGGATTCTTCTGTGCATTAGAGAATGCTCCTCCTGGGAGCAGAGGATCAGAGTTTGTGCAGCTTCCAAGTGGCGTGGGCAGGGTTGTCGTTGGAGGCACCCCTGTGTCCTCACAGGGACACAACAGAGGGACCTGGATGGGCTCCTGCTTGGCTGCTTTGGCCAAGTGACCTCAAAAAGGCACTGTTTGTGCACTGTTTAGGTGGGACATTGTGCAGCATGGAGTGGGGTTTGGGTGCAGTATGAAAAACCTGCCTCAGGTAAGGATGTGCCTTTCTGGAACGGAGGAGATCCATCCTTGGGTCCTGAGCCCTCAGGCCAGCTTGGTGCTGATGGAACCCCCCCTTGGAGCCCTTCACAGCCTTGAGTGGGGCTTGTTGTCACCAAGACATTTTCCTGTTTCGTCTGATAACTGGCTGCCTAGAGTCAGAAAAGCAATTTGGTGGTTCCTTGGTTGTTTCAGTGATTCCTGGATGAATATAAATGCACCAAGTGTTTCTTTGGTTTTTGGTGATGGTGCAAATTCCATCATTGATCTGAGAATCATGGGACACATTTTGGATGTTTTATGGCTGTGATTGTCCCAGTCTGCCTGCACTGGGGGCAGTTTGGGGCACCACAATGTAGGAAAGGTCTAAAGCTGTTGGAGATCATCCGAAGCGGGGACATGGAGATGGTGAAAGGCCTTGAGGGGCCACATGAGGAACAGCTGAGGGCCCTTGCCCTGTTCAGATGGAGGCTGGGGACAGGACCCAGGGAATGGCTGGAGCTGTGTTAGGGGGTTGGGATGGAGATCAGGAAAGGTTCTTCCCCCAGAGGTGCTGGCACTGCCCAGGCTCCCCAGGGAATGGTCCCAGAGCTCCAGGGGGTTGGGACAGCGCTGCCAGGGGTGCCCAGGGTGGGGGTGTTGGGGTGTCTGAGCAGGGCCAGGGCTGGGGCTGGGGGATCCCTGGGGGTCCCTTCCAGCTCAGGATATTCTGTGATTCTACAAAGCCATCACTCTTGGCCAAATCAAAGGTGTTACTGCAAGTAAAACTGAAGTCCTTCGAGCACCAGTGATCCCCCGCTTCTCCCTGAAAAGCTTTGAGAACTGGGCAGGGACATTGAGCCTCTGGGCTTTTCCCTTCAGGAGGAGGACAGAGGTGCCGGGAACAGAGCAAATTCTCCCTCCTGAGTCATAATTTATTGGTCGAAAATGTTAATGTCATCCATTTTTATGAAGAAAACCACTCTGGCCATACTGGAAGCATTTGCCTTTGTATTTTTAGAGCTTTGCATAACAGAATTATTTTGATTAAAAAGAAAAAAAATTATGCTCCTGGTTGAAAAAATGAAAAATACTCTCACTGACAGAACTTTAATCTAAGCCCAAGTCACAAAAACATCCTTTATTGATGTCAGAGTTGCTTTAGAAAAGGAAAGAGTAAACAGGATTTGGCCTTTAATTTATGAAGGGTTTTGATTTTTCAGAGGCATTAAAGAGACAGGAAAGATGGGTATTGAATTATTTAACAATTGCTAGGAAAATTAAGCTTCAGAGAGCGTGTTTTCACTGAAATAATCTTATTAATGAAAACAAAACAATCTGGGGCAACACCAATATTCGGAGCTCGTACCCGCTGCCTGAATTGCTTGCGAGTGGTCCGTGAAGTGATTTTGGAAGTCAAAGCCAAGTGGAGCCTCTTCTGTGGTCTGTTCACACTTCCCAGGAGAAAGCTGCTGTTGATGGATTATCCAAACATATTTTCTCTCTAAATCCAAAGCAGAGGGGAAAAATATGCAAAAAGGAGTTGGGGGAATTTGGCTCTTTGACTTTTTTTTCGTTGGCAGATGGCATTTAAGTGATTTATTGGCCAAAACCAATCTATTCTCATTAGAAAGCAAGTATTTAATGACTTTGGAGGTGGGTACTCAAAACAAAGAAGTGATAATGGAGCCCATTGTGCTTGGTGACAAAGCAGAGCAGCCCTTCATCAGACAGATTTTAAAGAGTGTTTGAGAGCCAGTGCTGAGGGCTATGATTTCCTTTCATGTGCACTTTAATTCACTGTCCTTTGCAGTCAGTGGTGCATAAATAGGCATAAATTAAATTAAGGGAAAAATGGATCCTCATTCTCATCCTCATCGGCCGGAGCAATAAGTGTTGGATGCCATGGGAGCTCCCAGCTGGCTCTGCTTTTGAGCATGAGAGATTTTATAAACTCTCCACTCTCCCTGCCCAGAGCCCTGACCCGCTGCTTTGTGCTGGAGAGTCCGAATTAAATCTTCCTGACGTTCAACCTTGGAATGCTTTCCCAGTGCTTGTGAAGTGTCTGCACAGCGGTGTGAGCAGGGGCCTGGCAAACCCGGCCAGCCAGAGCCACCTCCCTTCATCCCAGGCTTCCAGCACAAGTTTAGAAATCTGCAAGTGGAAAATCTGAGGAAGAGCAGTTTGCAAGGTCCTGATGTTCTTGAGACCCCACCTGCAGAGCTGCCCCAGCCCTGGGCCCAGCACAGGGAGCACCTGGAGCTGCTGGAGAGAGCCCAGAGGAGGCTCCAGGATGATCAGAGGGATGGAGCAGCTCTGCTGGGAGGAGAGGCTGGGAGAGCTGGGATTGTTCAGCCTGGGAAGAGAAGCCTTGGGGTCACCTCATTGTGGCCTTGCAGTGCCTGAAGGGGCTACAAGAAAGTTGCAGAGGAACTTTGGACAAGGATGTGGAGTGACAGGACAAGGCAGGTGGCATTAAAGTGAGAGTGGGTTGGATGGGATATTGGGAAGGAATTGTTCCCTGTGAGGGTGGGGAGGCCCTGGCACAGGGTGCCCAGGGAAGCTGTGGCTGCCCCTGGATCCCTGGCAGTGCCCAAGGCCAGGTTGGATGGGGCTTGGAGCAGCCTGGGATAGTGGAAGGTGTCCCTGCCCATGGCAGGGATGGGACAAGATGATCTTTAATGTCCCTCCCCACCCAAACCATTCTGGTCTTCCATGATACCTGTGGGTGCCCCCACCCTTTCCCCACCTCCCCCCTCCCCATTTTGGGATGAACAACTCAGAAGTTGGTATTTGCTGCCTTCTGCACACAGACTGGCCCTTGGTGGAGTTAGTCCTGGGCTCATTCAAAGAACAGCTTCAGGACTGGCAGGTTGCACTGATGCCAGTGACTTTTTGGCATTCATCTGTAAATGAAGACACAGGAAGATGTTTCAGTTGAGTTTTCTAAGGCTGCAGCATGCAGCTCCTGTCAATGCCTGGAAATGATGTACCTGGAGCTGGCTCTGGGCTGCCTACCCAAAGCAGCCCATTTTTAGGAGCTTTAGGGGTGAGCATCAGCCCTGCTGATCCCAAAGGGCTTGGCCAGGTGTTGGGCCATCCCTGCTCTCACTTTCCCCACCATGAGCTCCTCAGCTTTGGCTCAGCTGGATGAACCCTACCTGGAGAGACATGAGGTGGGGAGGACCCCTCACAGCTCATGAAGATTTCTGGGTCTCCAAACCAGAAACCAGCTGTGCTTCCAGTCCCAAAAGGCTCTGAGGAGAGCAAAATTCTGTTCCAGGGGAGCAGGAAGCTGCGAGCAGCTGGCAGGGGCAGCTCTGGCTGAGTCTGTGCCGTGGCAGCTGAGGCAGCTCTGTGGGCCCTGTGGTGGTTCATGAACACCTTGCTCAGGTCCCGGGTGCCTTGTAGCTGCCCTGCTCCTCATAATAATGAGCAGGTCCTTGCTAATGAGCACTCAGGTTGGGGTTGTTCTGAGCTTGATCTGACTTATGGTGGCTTTGCTCTGGTTAATGCCTGGGCAAACTCACCTCTTCTGGGGGGAGATGGGTCTGGCTCAAGCCTGACACATGAAGCAGAGGAATTGTGTGTCTGTGAGGAAGGGCTGGGTCTGCACCAGGCTCATCTGCCCTGGGGAGAGCAGCCCTTTAGTGCCCTGCAGCCCATCTCCTCCCTTCTTTAGTCCTGGCTTTACATTTGCAGGTGTTTAGGCAGCAGTGCTGCTCTGGCATGGCATTAACCCAGCACAGCCTGTAGTTCTGGCTGGCAGTGTGACACCCCTGCTGGAACACCAGCCTGGTGTGTCCTGCCCCTTCCTAAGCCTTTCTGTACTCTCTTTTTCCCTTCAGGAAAAAGTACTTTGGGAGAGAAAAACAAAAAAGACATGAAATACTGAGGTGAACATCTGTCAGTGTTTTTGCATGATGCCAGAGGACCTCAAGAGTTCTGTGGTTGCAGCATCTGAATGGGAGAATTAGGCTTGGGAGGAGGGTTTGGTGTGGAGAAAAGGTGGCAAAGGATGGGCTCCACACCCAGAGCAGGCTCCACAGAGGTTCATCGCTCCCTGGAGAGAGGGAGGCTCAGGTTAGCTTTGTCAATTCTTCCCAAAGTCACCCCTGGGACATGTTTGAAGAGAGCTCTTCCCTCTGCTGAGCACGGGATTGATGCCTGCGGAGGCACCGGGCCCTGCTGACGCCAGCACTGCCACCCCCACCACAGCTCCCTTTCTCTGGGCAATTAGAAAAGCCATCAATCATAGCCACAGATGTGCACCCCCTAATTGCCTTCTTGGGCTCCCTGTTCAGTGCTGCTGTTCTTGTCAAGTCCAGCCCTGGGAGGAAAGAGCAGCTGACAGGTTTCCAAGATTCTCCACAAAGGGGATTTAGTGGCCACGTGATCTCAGGGTTCTGGCTCCTTTTTTAGGGGAAAGAAATTCTTTTTTTTTTTTTCCCTATTGCAATGTCAGGAATTTTTCTTTAGGTGTGGGAAGTCTGCTGAGGCAGAGTGCCAAGGAATTGTGAATTCCTCATGGTATAAACTCCATGCAGGCAGAACTAAAAACTTGGAGAACTGCAGGCTCCAGGGAAGGTGCCACATCACATCTTGAAACTCTGGCAGTTCTGAGTGGGACTGCAATTGAACCATTAAACGTGTCAAAAACATTTGTGGCCGAAACAAAGGAAGAAGCAAAGGCTGGCACTAAGAAGGGGCTTGGGCATGCAGCTGGATGTATTTTGCTCTGAGTTTAGAGGAAATGGGGAGCTCCCTGGTGCCCAGTGGGCTGTGTGCACTGGAAGGGACAATAAAGCACATTATGATACGAAGCTGTTGGGATGGAGCAATTCATGCAGGGAAAAAGGAGTGTTAAAAACTGAGCTTACTGCATGTGTTGGCATTTCATGGAGGGATCAAACCTTCGGTCTTTCCACTGTCCCAGGCTGCTCCAAGCCCTGTCCAACCTGGCCTTGGGCACTTCAGGGATGGGGCAGCCACAGTTTCTCTGGGCACCCTGTGCCAGGGCCTCCCCACCCTCCCAGGGAGCAATTCCTTCCCAATATCTCATCCAACCCTGCCCTATGAACATTCCCCCTTTTCCTTTTCCTCCTGTTCCTGATGCAAAGTCCCTCCCTGGCTTCCCTGTAGCCCCTTCAGACGCTGGAAGGGGCTGTGAGGTCTCCACACAACCTTCCCTTCTCCAGGCTGAACAGCCCCACTTTCCCAGCCAGTCTCCCTAGGCGACGTGCTCCAGTCCTTTCATTATCCTCTGTACTTCTCCGGAGTCTCCCTCTCTTCTCAGTCCAGCTGCAACTTTCCCAGGGAACTGGGATGTCTCAGTGCCTTGCCTGCTTCTTTCTGGTGAAGGAAAGGGATGGGAACACTTGCTGAGTACTGTATCAGCCCCATGTTTGGGCTTATCTCCTTGCTTCAGTTGACAGCTGTGTGGGCATCATCTCCAAAGCAGAAAATAAACAAACTCCATGAGCTCTGTATTTTCTGTGTCCGTAGGCAGCTGCGCTTGTATGTGGGCAGTCATGTGCTTCTCACATTTCTGAGAGGGAAAGAAAGGAAAAATCTGGTTTTCTTTTAGATGACAAAGTCTGCTGAAGCTATTTCACCCTCCTCAGAGTGAATTTCAGGTTCTAGGTCTGTCTAATCTACAAGATATTTTGTCTTCTTTGTGTTGCAAAGCTTGCTGTCCACTGGTCAACAAATGTGTCATGTCCACTATAATATTCCTGCTGGAAGAAAATGTGGTTGGAAGGAGAGACAAGCACAAAAGATTCAGTGTTAAGGATTGGGAACTGAGCTCTGGATGAAGTATGCTCTAAAAATAAAGTGGGAAGGAAGGAGAGGAGAGATTCCAGTTCCCTTTGGAACAGGAATGAGATGGGGGAAGCAGATGGCTGACTTGCTGGATTGTTCCATCTGATTTGGGGATGGGGACTTGCAATTATTGCCAAGAAAAGTCACTTGGGAACTCATGGAAAGAAGGATACTGAAGGATGAGCAGTTTTTGTGGGCTGTGGCACCAGGCTGGTGTCCCTCCACATCTTTCATCCTGAGGGCTCTCAACACAGTCCAAGATTTCCAGGGAGGTCTTGACACAAACCAAGGAGCTGTGCAGCCCTATCATTTATCAGGGTGTCCAGCAGAGGCATTTTCCATTTTAGCAGGGGAGACAATGTAGTTTGACTGCTTTTTTCCCAGGGAGCAGTGCTTCCCTTGGCTAAGCTGGCCATAAATCGTCCCAAATTCCCAGCGTGCCTGGAGGAGCGGGTTCGGTTTAGCTGTGAGGGAGAATTTGCTTTTCCTGCAGTAGTTTATTTTTCAGCTTTTGTGAAATAGACTTTAATATAGAAATAAAACATCAGAGCATTACCAAATTAAAAATAAGCATAGAAGCAGACAGTGCTGCCAAGCTAAGGTTAAACTTGGAGCAGGAGATCAGATTATGGTTTCATCAGTCTTTCCTCCCACTCTTGGCTTAATTTGGTACTTAAACGAACCTAATAACCATTTCAGAGCTCTGCACACCCAGCTGCTTTGGAGAGCAGTCTCCTGGTTCTCATGTTCTTATTTTGGGTCACACACATCACTGCACTAATGTGCTGGAGCTGTGCTTGTAGATGCCACAATTTATTGGGATGCAGAAGGATGGAGCTTGCTCGGAGCACAGATTAGCATCAAGTTTTCCTACCTTCCCCAGGAAGAAAAAGAAGCATTTTCAGTGCACTGGCAGGTTTTGGGTTGGCTTTGTTTGCTCTCATACCTGTCCCAGGCTCACTTTTAAAGAGTCTTAAAGCAACAGCATCAGCAGGAGGAAAACTCACCACCACTAACTGGGAACTGGGAAATTCCCAGTTATAAGGGACAGATTGGGAAAAGTGTGGAGGGTCCTGGTGGTTTACTGCTGCTGCAAGGGATTTATAAAAATCCGCCCGGAGTGTGTGAGGTGGTGAGGCTCTGGCACAGAGAAGCTGTGGCTGCCCCAGCCCTGGCAGTGCCCAAGGCCAGGTTGGACAGGGCTTGGAGCAGCCTGGGACAGTGGGAGGTGTCCCTGCCCATGGCAGGGGTGGAACTGATGACCTTTAATGTCCCTCCCAAACCATTCCATGATTCTGTGTTTCATTCCTCACAATCAGTTTGAGGGGCCTGACCTGGTGGTTGGAGTAGCCTTGAATTTCAGACACTTTGTCCCCTTCAAAGCCTCGTCTTTAATTCCTCTCCACCGCCATTCCCACCACTCAATGGAATTATATTTTCTTTTCACTTTTCCTCTTTATTTACTGGAAGTTCAATGTGGCAAAATCCTTGAGCGTGTTGCTACCTTGGAGAGCTAAGAGGAATCTTTAAATGGTGCTGGATGTGATCCATGTGATCCATGGATTTTGCTGACTCCTGGCCCTTGTTTGCAATGTTCTGTACAGGTCTTTTTGCTCTTCGTTTTTCGTAATCTCCATCAGTTGTCTGATGCCATTGCTAAAAAAATGAGATGATAATTAGCATAGCAACATCAGTGGAAGTTGATTTTCCATCTGTAATAAGAATGATGATAATTAAACATGCATGACCTCATTGGTTGAATAGGAATCAATTAAAATTAAAGCTTGTTAGGAATTCTTTTCCTCCTGTGAAACTTTTCAGAGAAAACAAGAACAATATAACAAGTCCTAATGGAATGAAATTGGGCTGATTTGCACCCTCAGTATTAAAAAATGAAAAGTTGGCAGATTTTTCAGGGGTGGAATATTTTACGGCACCTCCCCTGCCCAGCCCCAACCTTTTGTAAATGCCCATTTTGATGAAGTTTTTCATTTGCAAAAACAAAGTCCAGAACTTTTTAGCTGTTTCTAATTGTGTTTCAAAAAACTCAGATCAAACATGTGGAAATGCTTCCTGAATTTGTGTCCAGACAGGCTCTGGGGCCAGCAGTGCACATAAATTAGTTTTATAATGTGTCTTAATTTCCTGTGCATGCGTGAACATTGCACTGGAGCAGCTGATTTTAAAGGGAAATTATTTATTATTGTAGAGATGAAACAACAGAGGGGTTAAAGTTGGAGGCCCAAGTTTGGTGCCCAGAAAGGAGCTGGTGTTGCCCTCACCCTCAGCCCCAGTGTGGGACCTGAGAGGGTCCTCTGGAGTGGAGATGGGAAAGTGTTGGGTTAAATTCCTTCTCTTTGCCATTTTTTTCCAAAATGAAATTTCAGTGGAGCCGTAGCAGTTGCGGTCAGTCTTGCCCAGGGCCTCTGGCGTTGGTTTTTGGGAGAGGTGTGAAACCTCTCCAAATGCAGGTTGGTTTGGGTCAGAGCAGAGACCTGAAGAACGGGAAACCAAAACTTGGGTAGTCCCAGCTCTATGTTCTGCATTTTGGGATTGGCTTCTGGGCCTTTGGGTAGAGCTCTGTGGGATTTATCAAATGTGGGAAGGGATTGGAAACAAGATCCACTCACACTCATGCTGGGGTGAGGGTGCACAGGGATCTTCTGCTGCTGCTTCCCAGTTTTGGTGTCCTGGGTAAATATCCTGACCAAGATACTCCATGTGTTTTTTCTGGGATAGTGTTGTCCTTTGAAAATGAGGAAAGGGCCTCAAGCTGTGCCAGGGGAGGCTCAGGTTGGACATCAGGAGGAATTTCTCCATGGAAAGGGTGCTCAGGCCTTGGCAGGGGCTGCCCAGGGAGGTTTGGAGTCCCCATCCCTGGAGGTGTCCAAGGAAGGCCTGGATGTGGCACTGAGAGCTCTGGGCTGGGGACAGGGTGGGCATTGGGCACAGGTTACTCAGTGATCCTGGAGGGCTTTTCCAACCTCAAGGATCCTTTCATTTGCTCATCTTTCCCCCTTCCCCAGGAAAAACACCAACAAATCTTGTATCCAGTCAGAGTGAAAACAAGTGCTGAAGTCCTTCTTTCTCCTCTTTGGACAGAGTTTTGTTTCTTGACCCTGCCCAGCCATCAGTGTCACAGGGTGTGGTGAAGTGTGTGTGGTGGGAGGCAGCAGCTTAAATTCTTAAATTGTGCTGGTTGGAGTTTGACACTTTTTTACACCTGTAATGAGGATATTTCTGGTTCACCTTCTCAGATTGCCAGATGTCTCATAAATAACACAACACAACCTCGTGTCTGTGTAGGTGGCTCCTCAAACCATGACCTAGGAGGTGAGAACGCAAAAAGTATGGCACAATACTGCTGTGGCTTTGCTTTTAATACATCCATTTAAACTGTTTTCCACATGAATTTTTTCACCTGGCACAGGCATCTTTGTGAACATGGAGAAGTGTTCCTGCGGAGAGATGCATTGAAGAAACAACATCTCTCAGAGTGGCAAAGCCTGGGTTTATTTAGTTTTCATCTCATTCTGGCTTTGTCTCATTTGGGCTCTGTTTCTGCAAGATGGGGCAGTCAGACCCAAATGGGATGGGTTTGTTTTCTGTTGTCTTTTTAGCCTTGGCTAAAGGCGCAGAAAGTTCTATCCACAGGCATCACCTAAAAGGAGTTTCTGGGGCTGCAGGAATCTCCCCAGCTGAGTTCAGATGAAAGCAGCACAAAAGGCTCAGTCCCTGTTTTGAACATTCCTGCTGCCTTTCCATGTGCCAGCCCTCACCCCCTTTCTCCTTGCATTTGGCCACGCAGTTGCACAGAAGGCAGCTCTTGCCAGTGGCTTTCCAGCAGGGAAGAAGGCTTCCAAGTTTCCCTTAGGAAATTTCTGCCCAGTTGTTTTTTTATCACACCCCACTGGAGGCTGTTCATGAATGCCTCGGGTTGGGATGCGGCCCCGTGGGTGCAGTGGGGCTGTGTGTGCTCAGCACCTGGGGAATGGGTCCTCTCTGGAGCACCATGGAATGGGATCACTGGGCAGAATATCCTGAGCTGGAAGAGACTCACAAGGATCATTAAAGTCCAGCTGCACTGGACACCCCCAAGAATCCCTCCCTGGGCCTGACTGAGAGTGTTGTCCAACTGAGAGTGCTGAGTGCTGTCCAACACTGAGAGTGTTGTGCTGTTTTCTGAGCTAATGCACAGGTTTTTGGGGAGAAGGATTCATGAGGGCTGAAGAGGGTGTTTCACTGCCTCTCTGCTCCTCCTCAGGTGGAGCTCTTAGCGATGCATGTGGAAGAAGGATTTATCCATGGAGCAGCTGCTCCCTCAGTCCCTGGGGGCTCAGGACCTGCTGCCATCCCGTGGGTGTGGGCAGGGTCCCCCTGCCTGCACGGGGCTCCTGTGGCCAAGGGGCAATGCCTGGAGGGATCAGCACAGCTTCCACGGGGCTTTGGACTGGCAGCACTCAGTCCTTTGATTGTCCATCATGTGGACATGTGATTATGTGTCCTTTGGTTGTATCCATCCTCTTGCTGTTGTCTTGTGCTGTGCTCAGTAGGGTGAATCCCCAGCTCGGGCTGGGCTGCTGCCATTGTGTGTGACCTGCTGAGAGTCCTTTTGGTGGCCCCTGGGATGGAAAAGTTGAGTGAACAGGAGAAGATTTGCTGTGTTAGTGATTAGAGATGGGGAACCACAGAGTGTTTGAGGCTGGAAGGGAGCACAGAGGTCCCTGGTGCCACCTCCCTGCTCAGGCAGGGCCATCCCAGAGCACAGGGCCCAGGGCTGTGTCCAGAGGGCTCTGCAATATCCCAGGGAGGGAGACTCCAGCCCTCCCTGAGCAGCCCGTTCAGGGCTGGGGCACTGCCCAGGGCAGAAGTTCTGCCTCCTGTGCAGGGGGAGCTCCCTGGGCATCGGTTCCTGCCCGTTCCTCTGGGGCCATTGCTGGGCACTTTTTAGATCCTAAGCTGACCCAGCCTCACTGCAGGAGCTACAGAGTCAGTGGGTGTTGTGTCCCATGAGGTGTCCTCACCATCCCATGGATTTTTTGTGGGAAGGGGAAGTTAAACATATCCATTTGAAGTGGGTATTTGTAAAACTGAATGAATTTCATTGGCGTTGAGAGCGATGTTGGGCTGGAGGCAGCAGCCTGATCAAAGGATGAGGTTTAAGAGGTGGACCTGGTGCTGTTCATTAGGACAAATCTCAGAGAGGAGTTCTCTCTTCTGCCTCTTAATTGCACTATCAAGGCCAGGACCAAAAAGGCAGGATGCAAGTGAGTGCTGCTGCCCAAGATGCTGTTCTAATTAGAGCAGTCTCTGAACCTCATCCAGACTTACAGTGTAGTATCAATTCAGGTTAAATTGGGAAACTGAGCAGAAAATTGCTGTCTGGTGTTTGGAGTGGTTTCTGCATCTTAACATTATCTGATATTGTATCATTATGTACTGATGCAAAATGCCAACAAGTAATGGCAGAGCCCTGCAAGTAATGACACCGGGATGGGAGAGCAGGAAATAGTGAGAGAAATTTAATTTCTTATGCAGTTTCATGAAATAAAGTCAACTCAGGTACACACTTGTTCAGATTAAATATAATGATGTGTGTCTGCAGCCCAAGTCTGCCGGGAATGCATATCCATAGGTTGGGGATGAGAGGGGGGAGAGTTGCCATGGAAATACAACCAATGTCACAGTTGCAGTGCGTTGCAAATGGCTCATGTGTCATGGCTCATTTTCCAGAAGAAGCGGGGAAAACTAGGATTTAAGGGAAAACTGGGATTTAAGGAAAAACGTCTTTAGATGTTGGCAGCAGGGCACGCCCGGGGCTGCCAGGGATGGCTTCGTGGGCAAATGTTGTGGGTCCTGAGGGTTTTGTGGGGAGAAGGGAGCCCAAAGTGCATCAGTAGCAGGGCTCTGCAGCATTCCTGGGCTGCCTAATCCCTTCTCCTTCCTGCTGTGGGACAGCAGAGCTGGAACTACCCCGGGCTGGCTGGGCTTCACCTCCCCTTGGGGAACTGCACAGAACATCAGCTCTCCCTCACTGTGCTCCTTCCAAGCCCTTGACAGCCCAGTCCTTACAGTTGCCTGTTCTTCTCCAAGTTGTTTGTGCAATGCCAAATGATCCAGAGTTATTGTTTGATCCATCCTTTAATTGGGAATTCAGTTTCTGGCTCTTGTGTGGACATTGCTGGCTTTGAAATTGGATGAAGTGCTCAAGGGTATTTTTCTTAATTTTTTCTGATTTTGGGGGGAATAATGATTTTGCCATGCAAAAATAAATGAGGCTGCTAGACAAACAGCTTGGGTGTTTAGAGCCTCTCTCCAAGTAATTATGGTGTAATTCAGGCTCTGAAATAAGAAGCAAACAATAAATAAATTATTAACCTTCCTTTATAGTATTGAAATCTCTATGTATTTTAATGTTGTAGTGGGTAAATAGGAGCAAATGCATGTTTGAACAGGCAATGACAGGAGAATCAGGAAACAGAATTTATGAGAGTGCCCAGCTCAGCACTTGCCCAGCTCCTGCCTGGGGTCAGTTGTCTCTGTTCCTGGTATCTGTCTCTGTGGGATGGGTGTAACAGCCCAGGGCTCAGGTGTGTTTGGGGTGATTTTGGGGAGTTCTCTAGAGATCCCTCTGCCCTGCTCAGCCATTTCTGTATGGAGAGAAATGAAGGACCTGGACAGTTCTGCACTGGTGGAGAAGCAGTGCTGATGTACACAAGCGGGAGCTAAGCTCAGATAGGGGAGACACTGGGCTGTTTTCTTGGAATGGGACTCAGTTCTCAGCTGCATGAGGCCTCCACAGTGCATTTTAAAGACAAACTGCCCTGGGGCTGAGGTCTGCAAAGCCTGAGGGTCCCTGGCCCCCTGGTACAGCCCATGGGTGCTGCTGCTGGGACAGAGGCAACAATGCACATCTTCCCTGTTCCTCCAGCTTCCCTTTTCCTCCCCTGTCTTCTACTCCAAGCAACTTGTCAACTTCAGCACCCTGAGGTGAAAAATGAGTCAAACTGGAACGGAAATCTCAGGTTCCTTCAGTGCAGCATCAACGCTCTGGGTTCTGTCAGCTGAGAGACGCTGCCAAATCCCACCTGGGGGTGAGCCTGGGCAGGTATCCCAGAGCTGCAACTCCAAGGGTACTTTATTTTCTAAAGCAAGGTGATGCTCCTTAAAATTAAGTGTCATTTCTCTTTTCTTGCTGATGTATTTCCTTTAACAGCAAGGAAAGGCTGGAGAAGAAAATTGAGTGGAGTTCCTACTGAATTCAAACACACTGTAGTGATAAATATGGTTCTGAATAAACCTCCTTGTAGTCACAAATCAATTAATCTTTTTTTTCGCTGTGTGCTCCATCCTAAGGATTTACTTTCTCATTGAGCTTTGCTTGCTAGTGCAGTACCTAATTCTTCACCTGGATAAATAACTGGTGGCATTTTTATTCCACAGCAAACCGGCATTATCTTTCTTGCTGTGTACAAGCAAAGGGAATTTTATTTATTTGTTTCTTTATTTTCCCCAGAGCTCTTGTGAGTTGGAGCTTAGAATAAAGCAGAGTTCAGGGCTTGATGAGGAGCAGCTCTGCCATGGTGCAAGGAGTGTTTGGACAATGCTCTCAGGCACAGGGTGGGATTGTTGGTGGTCTGTGATGGGCCAGGGGTTGGACTCGGTGATCCTTGAGTTCTTTCCAGCCCAGGATAGTCTGTGATTCCATGAGCAGCCTCAGAAAACAACAGGTCTTCTCCATCAGCCTGCTGGAGCCCTTTGGTCTGCCAGGACCCCTTGGCTGAGGATACAGTGTGGATTTTTAGGGAAGGGCTGTCCCAAAGTGTGGCTGGGATGGGGGGCAGAGCTCTTCTCTGCTCTTCTGCTCAGAGCCAGCCTAAAGCCCTGCAGGGATCAGCAGATCTGGGGGTGAGCAGGCACAGAGCAGAAACTTTCCACCTTATGTGGCAGAAGCTCTTTCTTCAGCCTTCTGCTTCTCTGGGGGTGAGTTAAAAATAGAGATTAAAGAAGACCAAGCACATGATTGAGTGTGGATCTCCCCTGTCCCTGGAGCTGCAGCACCTCCTCAGCCTGTGCTGCTCTGTAGGGACTGAGCCCAAACGGGATGGCTGAGTGTGCAGGGTTGGAGTTCTGCTCAGGGGCTGGCAGCAGGGCAGAGCTTGCCTGGGAGTTAATCAGAAAATGAACTGGAATGGGAGAGTTGCTGTGTGTAAGGAAGAGCAATGGAGCTGGGAAGGGGCTGGAGCCCCAGGAGGGGCTGAGGGAGCTGGGGGGGCTCAGCCTGGAGCAAAGGAGGCTCAGGGGGCCCTGCTGGCTCTGCACAGCTCCTGCCAGGAGGGGCAGCCAGGGGGGTCGGGCTCTGCTCCCAGGGAACAGGGACAGGAGCAGAGGGAACGGCCTCAGGCTGGGCCAGGGGAGGCTCAGGTTGGATTTTGGGAAAAATTTCTTCTTATAAAGTATTGTCCAGTCCTGGCACAGCTGCCCAAGGAAGTTCTGGGGTCCCCATCCCTGCAGGGATTTAACAGAGGTGCTGATGTGGCACCTGGGGACATGATCAGTGGTGGCCTTGTTAGTGCTGATGGAACAGTTGGACTCAATAACCTTTTACCACTTAACTCCATGATTGTATCTGATGTCACCTACCAGCACTGTCTGGTGTCAGAAAACTTCCTGAGTTTCAGCAGTGCAGGATATCCTCATTACACTCCCTTATCTGCCCTTCCCCACACTTGGGTGTTATGATCTGCACTGGAACAGCTCCACGTCTGTTCTCTGCAAACAAAGGGGAGAAATGATAAGACATAATCCATAGTGTTTTACTTCTGAGCAAAGTTTAAAAACTCATCCCAAAGGTCTCCTAAATTGAGCAGCTTATTAAGAGGTGTAAACGTTACTGAATGGCTTCTTCATTGCTTCTGCAGAATGAATTCTTGAGCTCTTTCTTTTCTGTTGTCTTTAACATTTGGGAGGTGGCTTCAACAAGTTCATCAGCCTAAAACTGGAGTGGGCATTGGGTTCTTCCTCACCCAGGTGGTGAAGGTGAAGAATGCTGCACGGTTGCACATAGAAAGGGCAGCAAAGGACAATCTTTGGGAGTCCTGTGAGACTCTGCATAATGATAATGGATGCTGGAGAATTTATATCCTGAGTTCTGACCCCCCTGCATGTTGCCACTGGGGTTTCCTCACAGAAATGTTTCTAAGAGGACAGGGCACAGGAGCAGGAAGCTGTGAGTCAGATTGCAGAGGTCCCACGAGCTCTTCTTTCATCCCTTGTAGATGTGAAATATTGATTCAAGTTCTGAAGTCCTGAGAAATGGATATTTAAAATCTCTGAGGAGCTCTCTGCTCTGAAAGATCATCTCTCATTAGCATCACATCAAGGATGCTCCCTGAAAAGAGGAATCTTCCCTGTGTATAAGTACAGTGGGCCATTAAATGCCCTGCTTGGTTTGTGTCCTGTGGTTTCTGAAGGAGAGATTTTGTCTTGTCTGGTTCTGGGTGGAAGAGAAAAAAGGCAGGGGAGTATTAATTGCTTGCAAATGCTCTTTCAAAAGTCATGGCAAGTGTTACCCCAGAAGGGATCTCTGTGGGAGATCTGGGATTTCCCACCACAGGACCTGGGCTTTAACCAGCAGGTGAGAAAAGCCTTTTGGTGCCTGTAGATGTGGCAGGGAACAAGGTGGAAAGGGAATGAGGCAGAAGGATGCCAAGGGCTGTCTGGGTACCTCTGTCCTGGAGAAGTGTCCTGCTAACAGGATATCCTGCTGCTGGCACTGTGAGGCAGCCAGGCTCAGATAAATTAATTGCAACATGGAACTGTCTTAAAATGACAAAGTTTACCAGCTGCAGTCATCAGTTACATCCAACAGCCAGAGGAAGCCAGGAGCAGATGGTTAATAAAGCATCGTGTCGGCTGTATAAATTATCAGTTTCATTTACTGAATTTACTGATGGCAATGACAGCCTTTATTATCAGCTTGACCAAGGGAGTCTCCTTTTGGTCAACAGGATCTATATCCTCATCCTCCTTTTTTTGTTTTTTTTTCCCCCTGGGAGGAGGGAGGGGTGTTCAGCACTGACTCCAGTGTGTAAGTCCTGCCCTGGTTGTGTAACACATTCCCTCCTTGACCTGTTGATACCCTGGTGGATGTTTTGTCTCTCTTTGTATCACAGGGCTTCCCACCAAAGTCCCAAACAAGACTAAATAGCCATGTGTCACATCCACAGCAGGAGCAATCCATGCTGCACAGGCCTTGGAGTGTGGATGGCTGGAGAAAGGTGTTCACAGGTGGAGTGAAGTGTAAGTGGCCACCCAAGGCCACACATGTGGCTGGGGGGGAGGACTGGAGCCACAGGCTGTACCCTGAGAGCCAAACACCAATTGCCAGCCTCTCTCAGCACTTTGCTGTAGCTGCCTCCTTTAGGCTCAGCTCATTGGAGAGCTGGGCTGAGCTCTCAGTGTGGCACAGTGTGGAACAGAAAACAAATATCCCACAGGGAAAAGCCCACTGTGTTACATGGCATCTCCTGCAAAACCTGCCAGGTGTGCAGCCTCTTCTGGCACACCCCAGAGCACCACCTTTGGTGGTGAAAGCTGAGCAGCCCCGGGGAGTGATGCAGGATGGTCCAAGGAGCCTGGGCACTGCAGTGAGCGGTGCCAGTCCTGGTGACCCCCAGCCACAGCAGGGGACTCGGTGCCACAGCAGGGTCCTGCTGGCTCTGGCAGGGCCCTGACAGCAGCAGGGGAGGGATTCTGACATGTCATCCATGAGGTTTGTTTTGTGACAGCCCTGTCACTCCAGAACCAGGTCCCCGGGGCTCTCGTGTCACGAGGCAGCTCCAGGGAGCCCTCAGGGGCTTTGGCAGAGCTCAGCTCTGCTGCTGCTGAAAGAGAAGCTGCAAATGTCAGAGGTGGGACAGTTTTCTGCAGAGCACCTGTGACCGCCCCTGCAAGGCCAAGGGTTGGTGGATTTTGGTGTTTCCCACCTTTTGCCCCTGAGGCACCCAGGGAGTCCAGTTGTGGAGAGATTTCAAGAAGCTGTGGCAGAGTGTAAAGACTTTGTACTGATTTTGTTCAAATCAAAGGCTGATGGGACAAGCCACAAGGACAGCCTGGCTTTGGAAAGAGGGCCAACCGCAACACTGTCTTGCCAGAAAAGTCTGTCTTTGGGAAGGCTCTGGAATCATTGTTTAGTTTCCAACAGCTGGGCCCTGCTCCTACATGCCCATAATGGCTCCAAAATCCTGGCACTCCGACTGGATGTAGGTTGAGCTCAGCTTTGGGATTTAGGAACAGCTTTGGAAGGGCTTGGGATGATGGCAGGGGACGTATTCTGGATATCTCCATGGCCCTAAGGAAGGGGAGGCCTGGGTGGCCTCACTGCCACCACTGGGAGCTCTGGAACATGTGCAGGACTTGAGCTGGGCAGGGGGGTTGTTGAGTGTGGGGTGCCAGGGCCCAGCCCAAAGGCAGAAAGAGCAGGGAAGACACCTGAAAATGCAGGTTGCTGCCCATTTCCATTCAGGTGTTCTGGTGGAAAAGCTTCCTGCTGAATTACTGAGAATAACTGGTGACCAACTGGGTCACTCTGTAGGGTAACACCTCGTAAATGTTGAGCTTCTCCTGCAGTATTTGGAAGCCAGTGGGATTGCAGAGCCATTTTCCTCAGAGCAGAAAGAGAAAAGAGGGATCTGCCCCAAATCAATGAGGTTCAGCATTGCAGGTGTCCAAGTCACCTTTGAAAATTGGATTTTGGTTCTGAGGGCCTCTAAGCACTGCTGAGTGATTTGCTTCAGTGAAGAGCTGAGGTTTTGGGATGCAATTACTCTTCCTTGGGAACCCAAACTTCATGAACTCATGTAGCTGTCATTCACTGTCAATGAAAACAGCATTTATAGAAAATAAACTTCTCTATAGACAACTGCTCCTGCCCCTAAACATCCGGCAGAATCCCTTGGTTTTCTTACCAGGATCAATATGTTCTCATCCAACATCACCCTGCTCAATATTCAGCCTCTGAAAGGAGAGAGGGGACAGAAGTGAGGCAGTGAGGTTGAAAACACAGGCTGACAAGAGCAAGGAGAGCTAAACTCTCCAGATCCAAGCTGGAGTGCTGATGGACACGGGGTGCTGAGCATCCTCATCACCCACGAGATTCAGCTCTCAAAAAAATGTCTCAAAAAAGTGGCTGGTGCTCAGCACCTTGCAGGATTTGTCATTTTCTGCAGGAATAAGGATCAGACAAATGCTGGCATATTTATCTCCTGAGTTTTCAGCACGAAAATGGATGAGTTTGGAATTACTCACCATATGTTCACCTTTGGGCATCAGGCTCTGTACTCTCTCCCTTGCTGCTGGGGACTGGAGCAATGGAACAGGGGAGTATCTCAGACCTGGCTCCCACAACCTTCCTCCTTTGCTCAGCAGCTTTGAAACACTAATATTTAATGCAGTGTCTTCCCTTCCTTCTGCTGCAATTCCCCCTGGACTTTTCCACCCCCTTGTGCACTCAGCATGTTCTGCCCCCCTCACATATGGCACGCAGAACTTTCCCTACATTAACAACCTAACCCAGGAAATATTTGCTGCTCCAAAAAACATAGCAGTGAAATTAGAAACATCAGAATATGAGGGCCACTGGAAGGGAAGGGGATTCCACCCAGGAAATAACAAAGGGATCTGTCTGGAGCTTTTTGAGGAGCTGGTTATTTAATCAGGGTAACTTTGCACATCTGGATCTGGGAGAGGGAGTTGGGGTGCTCTGCTGTGCCCCAGGACACCCAGGTCCTTCTCAGCTCTGCTGCCCCAGCCTGTGTCCCTGCAAAGATCACCTTGCTCAGGTGTAGGGTTGGCATTTGTCCTCACTGGGTTTCCTGAAGCTCTGCTGGCCCCTTCCTCCCATCTCAGTCCATCTGGAGGGCGATGGCTGCTCCTGGAATGGTGCTGGAGAAATCACCTTGGTGTTAACCAGGCGAGAAATCCTGGGACGGGCAGCCAGAGATGTGTGGTGGAGTTTGTAGGTGTTCAGGGACTCTGAGGCCAGTGTAGGTGGTGAGGACATCCACACTGCCACAGTGCAGGAGGTTGTTTCCAGCTGCTGTCCTGGTGGTGAGCCAGACTCTGTCCTGAGGATGAGCCAGACTCTGTCCTGAGGATGCCAAACTGTGCCCTCCACAGGGACTCTGGGCCCTGACCTGCTGTGCCAGCCCCTGTTGCTGCCCACCCTCACAGGGGAGGTTTGCCAGGGAGGGCAAAGGGGAGCTCCAGAGTTCATTTCAGTTTCCAGTGAACACTGCCCCAAACCAGAAAGCTCCAGAGAACGTTAGATCTGAGATCTGCTCAGTCCTATCACTGTCAGCACTGCTTTGGAAGGCTCTTCCCTTCAGCAGGCCCATCATACATGCTGCCAGCATATGGCCTCAGTAAACCAGTGCCCTGTTTGTGTCCCTGGGGCTGTGCCAAGCATCTGTGTCAGCCCAGAGTGGCAGCAGGAGATGTGTGGGCACACGAGGGCACAGGGCTCTGTGCATTCCTTGGGAAGGCAGATGTGATTTTTAGGTCAAATGTCTGGAGTAAGCAGCTTTCTTTGGTCCTGTTGGCAGTTGCCCACACGCTGAATAATGTTTTCTGTTAATGCTGGGGCAGGAATCTGCTTTGCCTCAACATGATCTGTGATGACAGGGGGAGCAGGGAACTCTGTTTTCCAAAGATGTAGTAAATTTATTGGCTGTGCATGGCCCTGGATCCAGCCTGCCTGGGATGGGGCTTGCAGTGAAGCTGAATTGTTGTAAAAATTTTGCCTCTTTGTTCTCGAGGTCCTGAGTGTGCATCACTTTGAACCTGCAGAGTGGAGCTGTTGCTGCTGTGCTGCTGCACAGGGAATGGTATCAAAGGGCAGCAGGGCTGAGGTGTGATTGGGATGGCATCAGCCCCTGGAATGAACCTCATCTCTGGAGCTGAATTTCACAGAAGGCTGGAAGGGTTTGGGTGGGAAGGGCTTTCAAGCCCAGTTTGTTTCATGGACAGGGACATCTTCCACTGTCCCAGGCTGCTCCAGCCTGGCCTTGGACCCTGCCAGGGATGGGGCAGCCACAGCTTCTCTGGGCACCCTGAGCCAGGGCCTCCCCACCCTCCCAAGGAGGAATTCCTTCCCAACGTCTAAACTCAATTTCCTTGTGCTGGCCACCAGTTCATTGGAAACGTGGGATCTGTTTAGTTCAGCACAGAGCTCTTGTGCTGGCTGGAAGTGTCAGAAGTCACAATTTTGATGTTGAGTTTCTCCTGAAATGTTGTATTTCAGGGAGAATGAAGGCAAGATCCTTTCCAAGAAAACACTGTTGGAAAATACTCTGGATCTGTCTTTCAGCTGTAATGTTGAATGTATTGATTGTCAGGGCATCCAGGGCACTGCATGAAACACTTCATATAAAAATAGGAAAGGAAATTAGTTGCCTAAATTAAGAAGTTTTATAAAAATAACCTGTGCTCTGTGGCAGTGTTCCCCCAGCACCACTTATATTTCCTGCTATATTTTCATCTTTCCTTTGTTGCTTGGGAATACAGGACTGAGACAGTGGGATTTTCTGGCAGTTCTCACGTTCCACAAAAAATTCCAATGCATTTTAAATCCCTTTCCGGAGCCCTGGAGATGCAGTGCAGATGTGGAACAGTGAACTAAGGAGTGCACTCAGGTTGTTTTTCACAAGGGCCATTCTCAGTATCTGAAACTATATAAATTTTATTAATAGAGGTATTAGAGATTGTATTGCCTTTCTTATCCTCTTTGGTTGATGGAAAAAACTCTTATACCACTGGTTTAATTTTTCTGAAGCACTGCACTGAAGTGCTTCCTATGCTTGAATAAATGAAAATACCTTATTTAAGAAATTAAATTAAAGGTGTCTGGTGGTTTTCCAACCAGCATCCCTGATCCCTCTGTGTTGGTCATCCCCATAATGAATTCTTCTCTTCATTGGGATTAAAAATAACCCAGCCCCAAAGACAGTCCCCTCCAAACGCACTTTCTTCTTAATTTGTGCTGGGCCATTAACGTGATGCTTGTGAGAGAGCCCCAGGCAGGTACCTGTGGTGTGGGTGACCTTGGGGACAGGGTTCCCTGCTTTGGGCAAGTGCAGTTTAGCTTTCCCTGCATTGCTGTGGGCAGGAGAACTGCTGCTGGCAGCTCCTGCAGTGGCAATTTTGCATCATTTTCCAAGCCAGCTGTTCAGTTCTCTGCGGTTTCTGTCAGAGTTTTGCTTTCCATCATTGTTTGATGGAAAGGACATGCCCATGTCTTTGTGGAGCTGAATGGAAATCAGGCACTGATATCAGCTGAAGCAAAAATGCCACTTTGGGGATTTTTTGGGGGGTTAATCTAATCAAGGTTTTCATGTCTGAAGAAATAGTTAAGAAGTTAAGAGAAAATAGTTACGAAGGCTGTGGGAGCAGCAGGCAAGGAGTTAGGGTGGGTTGCAGTGGGTAAAATAAAACCAAACTGCTTGATAAAGAGCTGATGAGGGGGTTGTGGTGTGTCTGGATCCTCATTCTCACAAAGCCACCAGAGCCCATGGCCCAGCCCTGTGTGTCCCTGTCCCCGTCTCTGTGCTTGGACTCTCAGGGGCTTTGTCCCTTGTGACAGAGAGGGCTGTAGTGGCTTTTTCTCCTAGAGCATCCCCCTCTTTCAGCTCTAAACCATTTGCCATCTCTCAGAGCAGGGTCTTGCTGACTGTTTATGTTGCCAAAATGAGTGACTGATAAACCTACAGAAAACCATGAAGCAGCTGGTGTTGAATATTGGGGATGTTCAGGCTGGAGAAGGGGAGCTGGTGTGGAGACCTCAGAGAACCTGCCAGGGTCTGAGGGGCTGCAGGGAAGCTGGAGAGGGACTTTCCATCAGGAGCTGGAGTGACAGGACAAAGGGGAAAAACTGAAAGAGGGGAAATTTAGGTGAGAGATAGGGTGGGAATTCCTCCCTGTGAGGGTGGGGAGGCCCTGGCACAGGGTGCCCAGAGGAGCTGTGGCTGCCCCATCCCTGGAAGTGTCCAAGGCCAGGCTGGAGCAGCCTGGGACAGTGGGAGGTGTCCCTGCCCATGGCAGAGTGGGACTGGGTGGGCTTTAAGTCCCTCCCAACCCAAACCATTCCAGGATTCTGTGAATTCTCACGTTCCTCCTGTAGCTGATGGGCCACACTCTGATCTCACTCCAGTGGGGCTCAGTCCCAGGTTGGTTGTGCTGGGTGTTTGCTGGGGTTGTGTGACTGGGAATGTGAATTAGTGCCACATGTTCCTGCCCTAATTAAAGCCTGCAGCTGCTGGGGGAGCTGGGGCAGAACCCAAGGGCTGAGCTTTGGTGCTGAACTCCTCTGTCAAGATGACCAAAACCTCTTTCCTGATTGCAAAACTCTCCTGTTGAGCCAAGATTTCCCATTAATTGGAGAGGGAGGGGGTCAGGTTTAGGCCTGGTGTAACTATTTGTTGTCAGAGCTCTGCTATGAGAGGTGCTTTGCAGCAGGAAGAGCTTGACTTGGCTGTTTGCATCTCCAAGTTACAACCCCTACCCACCGTTCCAGTCAGCACAGAAAGTCACCTGGTCCCTTCCCCTCTTGGAAGCAGAGAGCTTCCCAGCACTGGGATTAGTCCCCAATCCTCCTTCAGCTCTGGCTGCATTTCACTGTGGCTGGGGTGTCTGTAAAGGAGTCAAGGATTGCTGCAGCTTGGAAGAGCTTTTGCTCAGAGAGGTCTGAGTTGTTCCCCTTTGGATCCATCCCGTGGCTGCCCCACAGGCTGGGAAGGAGCTGGAGTCAGCAGCCACAGCTTAGAGGGGTCCTGCTGTGTCCAGGAGGAGGTGCAAGGGTGGGAGACTTTTGCCAAGTGCTGCCCACGCTGGAAAACAGGGAAATCATAAAAACAAACCAGGTTTTAAGATCTCCCCTGCAAGAGTAATTGTGGTGGTAAATCCATGCAGTTCTGACTACAGAGCTACACAAATGTTTTGCCATTAAGGAATTACTCACTCTTGCAGGTTTTCCAGAGCAGTAGGATTAGAATTTGCTGGTCTTGGGTTGGATTTGGGCGCAGCCAGGCAGTGATGGAGCACTGCCTCTCCTCCTCCATCATCGTGGGAGAGGATGTGTTGTTTTTCCAGTCAAAATGGTCCAAATCAAATGCAAAGGATGGGTTGGAATGAGTGGTGAGGAGGAAAACAGTCTCATTAGAACATGCAGGGCACGGAGCCTGGGAGGGGGAAAAGGAAGCACAGAAGGCTGTTAGCCAGGGCACCAGCCTCTTTCTCTTCAGTTTAGTTTCAGCTTCCCTTAAAATTCCTGCTGTTTATCCACTTTGCCCACACGGGAGCCAGAAGCTTTCCTGCTCTTTTCTGTCAAATTAAATTAATGGGGAGAAAAAACAACCACACAGATGCTCCAAATCCCAGGCTGAAACTGCAGAGTTTTGGCTCTTGCATCTGACTCTCAGTGTGGTTCAAAAGCAACTCTGGAGGCACTTGGGGCACTCAGAAAGGCAAAAGAGCAGCAATTTTTGTGTTTAAAGGGAGAGCTGAATTTTTCAGCCAGCTCTGAAAGGTGAGATGTGGAATTTATGATCTCTGTGGGATCACTTTCTGTGTGTGTGTGCACATGTGATGGGCTGTGGGCAATGCACAGGGGTTTTCCAGTGGCTACATTGGCCAGGTGAGCTTTTTTGCTAAAATAATTGTGTAAAAAAATACTTATGAAGTTACTGTGAGCGTGAGGGAGGTGCCTCCCCCTCTGCAGCTGCCAGCAAAGCACCTGGGAGGGACAGGGATGGGAACCCAGCTGGTGGCACAGAGCCCTGTGCTCTGGGGCTTTGACTCTTTTGGGGCAGTTTGAGTTTTCTAAGGTCACTCAAAGTCATCTCCTTCTCTGCAGCCAGCACAGGGCCTGGAGAGCAGCTCCAGCTGCAGTGCCCCAGGCAGAGATGCACTGGAATGAGCAGCAGGGGCAGCCCCAGCGTGTCCTGGGGTGCAGAGCCCAGTGCTGTGCAGGGAATAACCAAGGCCAAGGCTGCAGCAGCCAGAGCACAGCATCAAGAGCTCACCTGCTGCTTGTTGCATTGCCAAGGACCAAGGGGAGATGAATTAATGGCTTTTCCATGCCTAAGAACCCAGATTGTCCTTCTGTAAATGGCTTTGATTTGGCTCTGTACGGGCAGCTCAGACCTTCTCCTGTCACCTCTCTGATGGCCCAGGCTCTGCTATCAGAGTCCCTTTCCCTTTTCCCTTTTCCCTTTTCCCTTTTCCCTTTTCCCTTTTCCCTTTCCCTTTCCCTCCTTACCAGGATAACTGGGTTACCAGGGGTGCTCCCCCATGCTCCAGATGAAGGGCTGGGACCTCCTCCTGCTGCTGGGAGTGTTTCATCAGTGGTGCCCTGAGCATGGATTTCTTTTGTCTCCTAAAAACTGTTGGAGAGTGGGAGGAGTTCCAAAATCCTTCAGGTTGATGGCAGCAGTTTCATCAGTATTAATTATAATGAGCTGGTTTGGCCTCAGTGGAAGCTGGGGCTCTGGAGCAGGGTAAGAGTGGAATGTATAAAATCAGGGATATGAAGCTGTGGGAGCTACTCATGGTCACTGCCAAGGATGTGTTTAGGGTTTTGCTGAGTTGGAGGTGATGAGAAGATCAGGAGTAAGCACTGATCTCATGGAAAATACATATTTTGGGACTCTTTCACATCTTCTAATTGCAAACATTGAAGTAGGTGCTGTTTGCAAGATTAAGACTAAAATTGGCCAAACTGTTTCTAAATGCTGAGGGACTGACAGCCCTGGGCCCAGCACAGGGAGCAGCTGGAGCTGCTGGAGGAGCCCAGAGGAGGCTCCAGGATGGTCAGAGGGATGGAGCAGCTCTGCTGGGAGGAGAGGCTGGGAAAGCTGGGATTGTTCAGCCTGGGAAGAGAAGCCTTGGGGTGAGCTCATTGTGACTTTCCAGTGCCTGAAGGGAACTTACAGAGATATTCCCAAGGGTCTGGAGTGACAGGACAAGGGGGAAAGGCTTCCCAGTGCCAGAGGGCAGGGTCAGATGGGATATTGGGAAGGAATTGTTCCCTGGGAGGGTGGGGAGGCCCTGGCACAGGGTGCCCAGGGAAGCTGTGGCTGCCCCTGGATCCCTGGCAGTGCCCAAGGCCAGGTTGGACGGGGCTTGGAGCAGCCTGGGACAGTGGGAGGTGTCCCTGCCCATGGCAGTGGGTGGAAGGAGATGAGCTTTAAGGTCCCTTCCAGCCCAAACCATTCTGGAATTCTCTGATGGTTCTATTTTATTGATGAGAGCAAAGCTTTGGTTTGTTTTTTCCTCCAACCTGGGAGATTCTGCCCCAGGCCTTATTTCCAGTGCCTTTGGTGCCCCTGCTTCCCCTTTAGTGCAGGCAGGGAACAGCAGTTTCTGGGAATGTGACTCTGTGCAGTGTTTTGTAGGACAGGTTTCTTGAACTTTTTAAAGACTGCCAGGCAAGAATCTCTAAACTGCATCACAAGCCATCAGTTCAGGGTTTAATGATTCTCTTAATTCCCAGTGAATTCCTCAGCGAGAGCCTGCCAGCCGCAAGTGTCACCTGTGAAAATGTCAGTGTCACCTCCCGAGCAGGGCACTGCCCGGCACCTGCAGCTCAGCAGCAGCCCTGGGGTGCTCAGATGTGCTTCATGTGGGGATCAGGGACCTTTCTGTGGCAGCTCTTGTCCCCTGCAGGTTATGTACATGTTTCTCCCATGGCTTCAGGAGAGTCTGGGATGTGTTCCTTCCCCTCCTTAACATTTCCACCTCCTGCACCTGCATCTGGCACCCAGATGTTGCTGCTTCTCTTGGCTCTTTGTGCTCTGCCTTAGGCTGTCAAAATCAACACTTTTTTTCTGATTAAAAGTAGAATTTCTGATTAAAAGCTAAGGAGGAGTGAAAGTGCTCCTGGCTCTTTTGGCATGTGGTGCTTTATGGAAAAGGAGGGCACAGAGGGCAGAGTTGTTCCTCCCTGCAGTAAAACCAGCAGTGATTCCTGGCACAGGACTTCAGTTTTTGTCTTTTCTTCCCGCTGCTAATTTTGCACAAGCAAGAAACCTCTGGAAAGACATTTTTTAAATGCAATTTAATTCAATACTGGTTTGTCCAGGAATCAGAAGGCAGCTAGACCAGACTGCTTGGAGCATGTTTTTTAGGGAATGAACTCAAGGCAACTCGTGGTTTGGTTCAACAGCCCTTGGATGTGGAGGACTCTGCAGATGATCCACTGGCAAACATTCCCTGCTAATCCAACTTCTTTTTAGGACTTCAGGCACTGACATCCACTCCCTTCAGTCTTTCCCAGCCTGTGGATTCCATCCCAGAGTCTGGATTTGTTGAAAGGCTGCAGCCTGTTGGAGCTGTGCCAGCACAAACTGCAGATCCTTTCCCCCTGCAATCTGACACTGCTGAACTTCGAGGCAAACCCAAGGAAGGATCAGCCCTTTGGCCACAGAGCTCTTGGAGTGTGGGCAGAGCCTTGCTGAGCCAAACTGGAATGGTGCAGCACTGGGGATTCCCTGTGCCAAAGGCTCCCCTTGGCCCAGAGGTTGGGAGCAGCTCCCTCTGCCCCAGCTGCGTTTTTGTACATCAGGCTACAAACCCAGAGCTGGAAGGCCCCCCCATTCCACCCCCCAGCCTGGACTGGGTGGGTGACAGGCATTTCCCTCCTGTGCCTGTGCCAGCCCCAGGAGTGGGGAGCCCACCTTCCCCTGCCCCCTCCCTCTCACTCCTGCAGCCCTGTTGCCAAATTGGTTGTGACTTGCAAAAAAGCCCTGCAAACACAGCTCAGTGAACATTGCTGCTGACTCCTCTGTGTGCAGCCAGGGAGTGATGGCTTTTTCCTTGGGATGACAATTTGCAGGGGAAAAGGCCCCACTTTCTGCATTTCTTTTGCTCCCTGAACGCTGGGGTCAGACAGACTCCCCTCATGTGCAGGAGTTCAATCCTCCCTCTTCTCCAGCTCCAATTCTGGGCTGATGCCCCCTGTACCCGTGGCTGAGCCCCTGCATCCCAACTTGTCACCTCATCACTGTGACAGAGGGTGACAGAGGGCAGCAGCTGCCTGGGGACAGCCCTGGCTGCTCAGCCTGGAAGTCAAACACCTTTTTGTTAATTTTCCCTGAACATTTCATATAGGAAGGGGAACTCCTGCCACTCAGGAGCTTGCTGAGAGTTGTGCCAACAACTTCAAGAGGGCCTTGAATCCAAGTCTCCATTGGGAGAGGAGGCTCCAGAGGGCTGGATCAGCTCTGCTCTGAGCCAGGCTGGGAGAGCTGAGGGGCTCACCTGGAGAGGAGAAGGCTCCAGGGAGAGCTCAGAGCCCCTGCCAGGGCCTAAAGGGGCTCCAGGAGAGCTGGAGAGGGACTGGGGACACAGGGAATGGCTTCCCACTGCCACAGGGCAGGGTTGGATGGGATATTGGGAAGAAATTGTTCCCTGGGAGGGTGGGGAGGCCCTGGCACAGGGTGCCCAGAGAAGCTGTGGCTGCCCCTGGATCCCTGGCAGTGCCCAAGGCCAGGCTGGACAGGGCTGGGAGCAGCCTGGGACAGTGGGAGGTGTCCCTGCCCATGGCAGGGGTGGAATGAGATGGGCTTTAAAGTTCCTTCAAACCCAAACCATCCTTGGATTTTATGATTATTTAAAAAAATCAATGCATTTGGTGATTCGTAAACCCCACAAAAAACAAGCCAAAGCAAAATAAAAAAAACAACACCACCACCCTTCCCCCTCAAAAAACAAAAAACTCAAAAATCAAAAGCACCAAAAGCTGTCCCAGAGTGAGCTCATGGTGGGTGTTCCCCAGCCCATCAGAAGTCAGGGCTGTGCTGCTGCTCAGGCTGGGAGGTCAGGAGATGATCTCCAGCACTTCCTTTGTTGCCCTGTGCTCAGCATTGCTTCACTCTGCCTTTTTAAAGAGCTCTTGCATCACTTTGTGGTTCCCAGCTTGTGCAGCTGAGGGAGGAAACACAGATTTCCAGGGGTCTTTTGGGGTGATAAATGTACCTGGGATGTGATGGGATTTCTGGTTTTGAATCTGTTGGCTCTGAGTTGTCTGACACTCAAACAAGCAGTTGGGATAAATCTCTTTGCAAATACTGGGCTCTGTGCTTTGTGCTTGGGTGGATCTGCACTAATCCAGATGGAGGTGAATCCAAAGCACCTTCTCCATCCCTGAGTTCCCTTACCTGGCAATCATCTTTACCAAGCTTGCATTTACATTTCACTGCAGGTTCCCCCATATTCATTTTTCCTTTCCATCAGCTTTGCTCGGTGCTTTAAACAAAACAAACCCCAGCGCTGAGCAGTGAGAGTGACATTTGCTGTTAAAGGCTGGAGGCACCAAGTGTATCTGTTGTATTTCCCAGGAATCGTGCTTTGTGCCAGGGATGCGTGAAGGGTAAGATAAAGCTGGGAGCTGCCCTCCCCAGCAGCAGCTCCTCTCCAGGAGCTGTCACAAGAAATGCCTTGCTCAGCTTCTGGAGGTGCTTACGGGGCTGTTTCCCTGCTCCCTCACTGCCCAGGAGTGGAGCTGCTCCAGCTGTCAATAACCATTGCTCACATCCCATACTGGGGGGGAATCACTCACCTAAACTCTGTCTACAGGAATAGCCCTGAAATTCCCACTGACTTCAGGGTCCTGAATCTTTCTCATCTGTCAGAAAGCACCAGGCACTGTGCAATCCCCACTGCTGATGCCATCACCCACCACAAGCTTCCAGTAGTGCCTGGAATTTAGAGCTGAAGGGGAATTGGTGTTCGGGGGCTGCTGCTGAGGGTTTGAAGGGAACAGGGTGGGTGAGTTGTGGTTTTACTGGGGGCTTGAATGTGACTGTGCAGAAGCACCCTGTGGAGGGAGAGGGGCTGTGGGGCTGCTCCCCTAGCACAGCTTGCCCTAACAATGGCAGCAGCCTTTCCCTGCTCTTCTACTCCTGTTGTTTCTTAGGAGCTGACAGGGACTTGTGCTCTGTTCTACCTGTCAAGGGAATTACTTTTCAGCTGAGCTTTGTGACAGGCCACAGTTCCATTTGTGTGTTTGTCCCCAGCTGCACAGCTTGGGCTCGCAGCATCTTTGTTCCAGGCACTGATTCGCTCAGAGAGATTTCTCTCCTCGTTTCTGCAGCTTGCCTTGAGTGTTCAGAGATTAAAAATGATGTTTCAGCCGTAAACAGAGCAGGTTTGTTCTGGAGTGATGCTCACATGAGCCCTTCTTCACCTTTAAAAGTCAATTTATTGTAGTTTCTTTCATCTGATGTCACTTGGAGCCAGTGTAGGAGCTGCAGGAGTATTTTGGTGTCAGCTCAGGCAGAACACACTGCCCAAGTCCCACTTGGTGTTGCAGGGGGTCTTTGGCAGCTCAGGCTCAGGGGGTTAATCCTGATCCTCCAGCCCCACTCAGTGCTTTAACCAGGGCAGAGCTGTTGTTGTGGTGGGCTGAGAGCTGTGTCTGAGACAAAGAGAACTTTGTTTACCTGTGGAATTTGTTCACTGTGTTTTTTATGCTCACTGGAGAGGAAGAACATGACTGAAAATCAACTGCTTGGCTGCCCTTGAGAAGAAATATATTCACGTTAAAAACAGAAAAGTAAATAACACGTTCCTGTTAAGTGCCTGATCGTTATACATATTACATCCCAAAGTAATTATCATTTAATTAGCAGTCTAGCAACAGTGGGAGGAGATGAAGTTACAGTGCAGTTATTGCTGAAGGGTCGTGTTCCTGAGGAGGCAATTCCTGCAGAAGCCACTGGGAATGGCCCTCCTGGAACGTGAGCAGCACCACGGAGCCAAAGCCCCCAGGGCAGCAGAGAGCCACGGGTGGCCCCAGAAACTGCAGGGTTTCCAAAGGAATGAGATGCTCCCACTTGGAAGGCAGGAGGATGGATTTAGGGTGAGATGTTGGATTAGATGGGCACGTGCAGTCCTGGACACCCAGACTCTGGTCACCACTGGAGGTGTTTCTAAGGATCAATGTTTGGCCCCTTTTTTCTTTCCCTTTCCCTGCACTTTATTTGTAAGTCAGGTTATAAGTGCCAAGTGTTAAAGAAATAAGAGTTATTCCTCTTACACATGATTTTTAGGGGCTGGGGGTCTGAGGTAGAGGGATTGAAATGAGATGGTCTTTAAGGTCCCTTCCAACCCAAACCATTTGGGGATTCTATGAACTAAAAAGCCAAGAAATCTTTCACCTTCACAGAGATGAAATCTCAGCATCCATGTGCTGTCATTGGGGTTTCTGAAGTGATGCAAATTCAGATCCTTAAATGTAGGATTTATAATCAGACTTTATTGTCTTCTGAGGAGCTGAGGACTGGTTTAAAGGTGCTGTGTGTGTTAAATCCAAGGATCTGGTGCAGGCACCTCCTGTTCTGCTCCCAGCTGCCCAATGAGCTGGATTTCAGTCGCTGCCAATTAGCACAAATGAGCTTTTAAACTACTTCTGGTGGACTTTGAAGCCAGTCCTGATGCTGCCCTGGGGAAGTTGTGCATCCCTGACGTGGAATAAATAGGTCTGATTTGCATAGGCAAACATTGCCTTTTTAATGGAGAATCCCCATGGGACTGAACCTGTTCCAGAGGGTGCCTGAGGCTGGGGTTGAGGTGACTGATGGTCGGACAGGGAGAGACTGGGACCTCCTGGGGATTGCTAAAGGTGTGTGCCCTCCTTCCCTGCTCCAGTTCTGGAGCAGCAGCTTTCCTCAGCAGGGATCCCCAGCATGGCAGACACTTGGATTTCCTCACCTCCCAGCTCAGATTAAAAATTCAGATTGCTTGCTTTTGTCTGAATTTTATCTCCTGTTGGTTAACATGTTTTAACTAATGAGACAGAAGCAAACATCTCTCCCTGGTGGAGCCCAGGCTGTGGCTCAGCTCCTGGGGCTGATTACAAGATGTGCTGGATCATTTCATGTGCATTTTCATGTGCAGGTGAAATGGAACAGCAATTTCCAGATCTGCTCTGAGGGTCAGACCTTTAGGGGACCAGTGATACAGGGAAAGGAAAACCAGGTTAACCAGATACTGAACCTTCCTGACTCCTCATCTGTGCTAATCTGGGCTCCCTTTGTGTTCTGCCTTGATTTGCAATGGATTTCCAGGCAGGGAAAGTGTTTCTCTGGTATTTTTTATGCATTTTTCAGTGGTTTTCAGTATGAGCCAGTGCACAAATGAAAATCTTGCTCTGCTTTATCTCAGCTCCAAGCCTGAGACTCTGTGTTGCCTCTCCTGTAGGAGTGTCCCTAATAAATCACAGTGAGTGATCATTATTATTTCCCCCAGTTCTGCCATTGTGGATAAATGGGGCCCATTAAGGGGCAAACCCCTGGCATACAGATGTTTGCAGATGTGCTGCAGCAGCTTTTGGGAGGAACCTCAGCCCCGGACATCCCTGTGTGCCAGAGGTTCCCCGGCTGTGGAGGACAGGGTATCCCCGAGTGCCTCAGCACCAGCTCTGCAACCAGCAGCACATCAGCTCAACTGCAGCTGCTTCCTCAGCACCATCCCTGAGCACACACCAAGTCCCACTAGAAGAGTAATTATCCAATTAACTTTGTCCAAGGTGACCTCTTGGGGGTTTGTGCTCTGGGGGTCAGAGCTGCGGCCCCCAGATGCTGCTGCAGCACTGCTGTGCCTGGGACAGAGAGCACCACTGGAGGTGTCACCTGGGGCTGTTTCAGTGGTGGAGAACAGCCCCAAACACCTTCAGCTTCTCGTGGCCCCGAGCAAGGCTCGTCCCAGCACCACTGGAGGTGTCACCTGGGGCTGTTTCAGTGGTGGAGAACAGCCCCAAACACCTTCAGCTTCTCGTGGCCCCGAGCAAGGCTCGTCCCAGCACCACTGGAGGTGTCACCTGGGGCTGTTTCAGTGGTGGAGAACAGCCCCAAACACCTTCAGCTTCTCGTGGCCCCGAGCAAGGCTCGTCCCAGCTCACGGCTCTTGCTCTGGCAGGGTTTCTCCAGCTGCATCCCCACAGGGTGGGTGTGGGACACGGGTGGGCACCAGGCCTCAGGGCCTTCTGCCTGCAGGCAGCTGTGGGAGTGGGATCAGCCCTGGTCCTTGGGCTGGAGTTTTGCTTCAGGTGCCAGAATGCAGAGAGCTGGGGACAGCTGCTCCCTGCACAGGAGCTCTGGCAGCCTGGAGCAGCACATCCCTACGGGAACTCCTGCAGAGCTCCGGCCTGGGGCACGCAGGGGCTGTCCGGGCATCACTGATCTTCACTTCTGGGATATCCTTGGGCTTTTAGGGCATACAAGGATGGAAATTGCTTTTAGGCAGTGTCTAAGGTGGCAGTTTTCTACCTGAAGGGGAAGTTTAGCGGTTGAGCTTGGACAGAAATCCACAGTAGTTCCCAGGCTGTGTCTCAGCACATGGTGGGCACCAGCTTTTCTTGCTGCTGGGGGTTGGCAGCAAGGCTGGAAAACAGCAGTTTCTTGCTTAGAAAGTTGCAAACCACAGTTTCTCACCAGAGATGACTGAAACTGGGGGGTTCTGGCATCCACAGCAATATTAGCAGTGAGTTTAGCAGCTCCAGTGGGGAAATCACCAAACTGATTTCTAAATGGTTTTTCTCAAGAGCACCCAGGTGTTACTCACCTGACAGAGAATAAAACAGAGGCACAAAGGAATTAAATGCTTTGCCTGGAGTCCCAGTGCAGGCAGAGAACAGTGGCAAAGTCAAATGTGTGTTCAGCAAGGTCACAGACATGGGTAGATGTAAGAAGTATTTTTAAAAATACAGTTTTCACAGCTTCCTTGCCATTAAAAGTTTAAGTGGTATTAATCTCCAGTAAATTCAGCAAAGCCATTCAATCCAGCGTCTCTTTTATGTGATATCTCTTATTTTTAATTTGTTTCACAGGTTCTGTGGTACTTAGCAACAGCAGGAAAATAAACCCATCGGAAACAGACAATTAACCAAGGGCACTGGGGCAGGGAAACCAGAATAATTCAAGAAACAGCTCTTGCAGATGCCATCCTGGGGATAGTATTAAGGAAGGGATGCTGCTGTGGGCTAAAATCCATTCCTTCATGGACATTTGATTACATTCCTGAGCACATACAGCTCTGTGTGCCCCAGCCCTTCCCCTGGCAGTGGAGGGGAATGGGGAGTGTGGCTGTTCCTGACACCCCTGCACGAGGTGTCCTGCTGTGGGGGCAGAAGGAGTGTGTGATTCCCGTCTGGAGCTCTGCTGCCCATCTGACATTGGATTTTGGGCTTTGCCATCAGGCTCCTGCCCTGGGCAGAGCCAGCAGCCACCTCCTGACTGCCCTGGGCTCGGACACTCGGCCCTTCTGCAGAAATCCATGGTCTGAGGCCACTTGCACAGCAAACCCCACTCCAGAGAGTGCAGCCAGGCCCTGCCTGCCTGCAGTGTGTGCCCTTGGAGGAGCTGGACTGTGGAGGAGCAGAGAGGCAGCAGGAGTGGGAAGCTGGATGTGTTTTGGATGAGTGGGAAATCTCAAAATGAAAAATAAGGTTGTTCTCATGAGATCCCACCTGGAGCCCTGCACACAGTTCTGGTGTCCCCAATACAGGAAGGACATGGAACTGTTGGAGCAAGTCCAGAGGAGGCCACAAAGTTGATCAGGGGACTGAGCACCTCCCCCTGTGGAGACAGGCTGAGAAATTTGGGATTGTTCAGCCTCGAGAAGAGAAGGCTCCAGGGAGACCTCAGAGCCCCTGCCAGGGTCTGAAGGGGCTGCAGGGAAACTGGAGAGAAACTGGAGGGACAGGACACAGGGAATGGCTCCCAGTGCCAGAGGGCAGGGTCAGATGGGATATTGGGAAGGAATTGTTCCCTGGGAGGGTGGGCAGGCCCTGGCACAGGGTGCCCAGAGAAGCTGTGGCTGCCCCATCCCTGGCAGTGCCCAAGGCCAGGCTGGACGGGGCTGGGAGCAGCCTGGGACAGTGGGAGGTGTCCCTGCCATGGCTGGGGTGGAATGGGATGGGCTTTAAGGTCTTTGCAACCCAAACCACTCCATGATTCCATGGTTCTAAGATGTTTGAATTCAGTGTGTTAAATTAGGCATGGCAGGGTTGGGAGAGGGACAGAGAAGTTTCTGGGCAGGTAAAGGGCTGTCCCAAATGCTCCAAATGTGGGGCTGTGCCTTGTGCTGTGGAAGGTGAGCAACTTCATGATCCAAGTTTATTAAAACCAACAGCAGCTTAACGGGAATTGGACACCCTGGAAGTTCTTCCAGTCTCTTCTCAGCCTCTTGCAGTCAATGGTGTAACCACTAATTATTTTTTTAATATCTTTTTTCTACATATTTTATAACCTGCTCTTTAGTATAAAATTGGAAGCCAAATCCAATTGTGGGGAAAAATTAATTTCCTTGAATTGAAGAAGCAATCTCCTTGAGACTTTTTAATCATTAGATGATAACTGAGAGCTAAAGAAAGGAAGACCATTAAAGTAACTTAATAGAGCAGGATAAACGTTTTTCCCTGTATCTCCTTCATCTTTATTTAGAGATCCACGTTGAGGATATTTCATAAAAGCTGCTCTTCTTGACCTTTCCTCACTTGTTCTATAGAGGAACCAACCAAAGTAATGGCAAGGAAGTAGTACTGTGGATTTCTGAATATAAACCCAATAATTCTGCTCAACATTTCTGCTCTTCCTTCCTGCCAAATTCTGTTTTTCCTTTCTCATTAAAGGGAGAATAGCTATCGGGACAAATAAAAATGCATTCAGCTGAGCTGTGTGATTTTTAAAAACAAGCTGTGTTAATGCTTTTAATTAAGGGGCAGAAGAACAAGAGGCTTTATCAGCTCTTTGTCTGCAGGCCATTATTTCGTTGTGGATGAGCAATCCATTATTGTCAGCGTCCACCTTTTGAAGGATTTACTACCAAATCAAATGGTGTTTTTATTTAAATTGTTGAGCGCTGCTTGATTCCCCATTTATTTAAAGTGGAGGCATTGTTACAGAGAAGAATGGAGCACTTAATTTGGATTGCTTGAGGGACCCAGGAGCTGCTCAGGAGCGGTGCCTCGGGAGCTTCCCGGTGTCCTGTGCTGGAACAGGATGTGCAGCAGAGTGGAGAAGAGGAAAACTTCAAGGTGGAGTTGCTAAATCCCAATTGGGCTGTTTCCAGGAGCATTTTGGGAAGGATTGGTGGCTCTGTGCTTTGTGAAGTGGAGTCACATTGCAAAGTCTTAGGGAGGAATTGTTCCCTGGGAGGGTGGGCAGGCCCTGGCACAGGGTGCCCAGAGAAGCTGTGGCTGCCCCATCCCTCGAGTGTCCAAGGCCAGGTTGGACAGGGCTGGGAGCAGCCTGGGATAGTGGAAGGTGTCCCTGCCCATGGCAGGGGTGGGATGAGATGGGTTTTAATGTCCTTTCCCACCCAGCCCATTTCATGACTCTATAAACAACAATGAAAGAAACTCTGTCAGGGTACAGCTTCCCTTCATGGCTCCTGAGCCATCTCCAGTTCAGAAAACCTTGTTTCACTTGGTTGTGAGCTCCCAGTGATCCACACTATTGGGACCAAAATGCAGTTTCATTTATCTGAAACTTTGACCTGGATTCTCTTTCTGGCTTTTGCCTCTTCTCTGAGTGCCTTTAACAGATTTTGACTGGAGAAGTCAGAGGTTTGCTCACCTGTTCCCAGTGGTGGAGATGAACTGGGTTGTTCATAACTCTGTAGAAAATCAGAGCAACTCACCCTTCTATTAAATTCCAGGAGGTGATCTAGGATAATGGAACTATTAGATTTGGCATCTGTAATGTGGTTATCATTTCAGAAAGAATTGTTTCTGTTAATGGCAGTTAACTTGCTACAAATAAAGCAAGAAAATTGAAATCTTAAGTACCAGAGTGGCAGCAAACCATGAAACATTACCCTGCTCTGTGGAAGGAAGGCTGAGCCAGCTGTCAGGAAAGAAATCTATTGGAAAAATTCTCTGATGGATTCCAACTGGAACTAATTTAGTATGGCAGCAGCATCCAGCTCTTCTACTCTCTATTAAAAGTATTAAAATGTCTATAAATAATAATAAATAAGTGGGCAGAACCTTTCATCCAAGGAGCTCATGGGTTTCACCAAGATGAGTTTGGCTGCTGTTGGTTTAGCTGAGCTGTGAGATCCTTGGAATTACTGAGCCCTGGGCTGGCCTGGGGAGCCCAGGAGCTGCTCTGGCAGATTTGGGCACTGTGTGTGGTGTGGGTGGAGAGCTGGAGCCTGGGGGCCTGGTCCTTGCTGTCTGTAAGCCTGGTCTGGCTGAATTCAGGGGTGTATTTAGCAATGTTTTCCACCTCTGCAGGCCACAACTGCTTAGTCCAGCCTTAAATATGTTCCACAGCATGGACAAGGTGTGGTTGGTCTTTGAGCAAGGATTTTGGGGTTGCTGTTAAAATACGTGACCCTGTTGCCTATTTCTCCCTCAAGACCAGCTTCCTTCTGGAAAACAGGCATTCCTAAGTGGTGTGAGATTTCCAGGCACATGGGCTAGCAAAGGTGAGGGCCATCCCATCCCCGTGCTCAAAGCTCTGAGCTCAGGGTGGGAGGGGCAGTGCCATAGCTCCCCAAAAACCCAGACTCTGGCAGTACCTCAGCACGGCTTAGCTGTAAAATTCATTGTTGACTCCCTGCTGATCTAAGGGTTCCCTGGGCTTTTTTCTTTACAGCATGGAATAAAACAGAAGCAGTCAAATGGGAAAATGCTTTTTATGTTTCTATTTTAGCACAGAGAATATCCCAGGGGCTAAACTCTGCACACACCACGAGAGCAGCAGCTGAGAGTGTCCCCGAGCAGCGCGAGCGGGACAACGCGGGTTTGTTCAGTGCTGTGCTCTGGGGCAAAGTGCAGTTTTATGGAGAGGGTCAGAAGTGTTAAGCACTCAAAAACTACTGTGAAATGTGACCTCAGTGACCTCTGTGTGAATCAGAACAGCATCCCTAGCTCAGTGCAGCTGTATCAGCTGGAGAACTGGTCCAGGGGTTTGCAAGTAATGAGGGTCGTTAGTAAACACAAGCATCTATAATTGCACAGTTATGATAAATTAACCCCTGACACTGCGTTTTTCCTCCCTCTTTGAGCTTTTCCATTGATGTTCCGAGTTTTCTCTGTTATTTCCCTGACCAGGCCCAGTTCCTGGCTGCTCCAGCAGCAGGAGCTGAGCCCTCTGAGTTGGAGGGCACGAGGTGCAGGATGGATGTGACAACCTGATCTCTCAGCCAGAGCCCTGTTGATACTGGTGGAACTGGGCAAATGATCCTTCAGATGGTTCTGCAGACAGCTGTCTTGAGTTTTTAAGGGATTTGCTTCTACAAATGTGCAGTGAGCTTTGGGATGTATTATAAAGATCCTAATTGGAAACCCTCTTTCTTGGGATACCATAAAAAGTAGAGTCTGTCCTGTATTGCCTTACTTTTTACTGTTAAAAATAGCTAGCTTCATACTAGCTAGTTCCCAAGACTAGTGTTCTGTAAACATAGCTATGTTATTGTAGAATTATCTTGTTATTGCATTCCTTTTCCATGGACACAGATCTTTGATGGACATTCCCTTTGACCACTGTAGTTAAAGAAGGAAGTATTGATTTCCTCCAATGAACAGTGATTTCTAAAAGTGTATTTAAGAATAAAGAAGGTGGGTCTTCCCCCCTTCTTCCTTCCTTTCCTCTGAACGTGAGCACAGCTGGCTCTGGCTCTTTCTTTTCTGCGTCTCCAGCATTCCAGCGGTGATAGTCCTGAAGTCTGCTCTGTTGCTTAGATGTGCTGGAACTAAGGGAAAAGAAAGGTCGTTATTGTATTTCCTTCACTTGTGGGTAAAGGAAACCCAAAGAAGTTGTGCCCTTGCCCAGAGACACTCCGAGGTATTTCCAGCAAAGCCAAGGCCTGAGAGCTCCTCAATAATTTAACCCCAGGAAAACTCTTTCATCAGTGTGTACACACTGAAATGAACTTGAATTTTGGACAATTAGAATGCAGTGATAAAATAATGTCTTCAAAGGCACATTGCCATGAAATCATGGGGACAGCCAGTGGCAGGAAGCACCTGAAGCCACCATCCTTGCAGAAATTAGCCCTGGGCCCATTAGAGGCTGGGCAGTGTCAGTAAAGGTGCATTGCTGTGGTTTTGTCCCTGCAGGACCCCAGCCATGATCGGCTGCTCCTTCGTGGTGAACAGGAAGTTCTTTGGGGAGATCGGGCTGCTGGACCCCGGCATGGACGTGTACGGCGGTGAGAACATCGAGCTGGGCATCAAGGTTTGTGCCAGGAGCGCTGCAGCCCTGGGGCTGAGGCACTCACAGCTTTCACTGAGCAGTTCCTGGAGTGCTGGGGGAGCTGGGTGCTGATGGGATTCCCAGCATTCTAATTTCAGTTTCAGGGAGAACAATGAGGTCATTTTAGGGGTGAGTTTAATTTTTTCCCTTGGATTTTAATCTGTCTGATGTAAAAAGCTACTGAAATGAAATGGAATTTCCAGCTTAAGCCTGGACATGTTGTCACACTGTTGCTGTAAGTTACAGGGATCTTAAATACCAGAAAAAACACAGTTGGGTGACCACAGTCTTTGTGGGCTGCTGGGACTCCTGTGAGCATCTCAAGAAGACACAAAGCCTGAAAATATTTTACAGGCATTTAGCATCTGCAAATAAAATCAGTTTGCAAACACAAAACCTGCTTTTAACAGTGAAACTCTAAAAGCCAGGGTTTCAGAGCTGCCTCAGTGCATCCACTGTGACAACATCCCTTGATTACTGTGTACAATATTAGATGTGGCTTAGTGATTCAAGTGTTTACACACAGTGAAGTGATTCATAAGTGATGAATTCAATGTTCAGAGCAACCTGGGATGGCAGAGTCTGTGGAGAGTCTTCCAGGCACAGTTTGGAGTACGACACTTGTGCATTAACAAGCTGATAGGGGGAGGCTGGAGACTTCTAACTGGAAAATTGCATTGATTGTGCTGTTGTAGAAATGAAAAATCATTGTTCAGCTCATAGATCTACCAGAGGATATTTGCTTTGCTGGCAAGGCAGAGGAAACTTAAGAAATCTATTGTTGTTGGCTATGGGGAGCAATAATCTCACTTAAACAAGGGAATGGAAATTAAGGCTTTAAATGTGCCACAGAGCTCTCTCCATGACAAGTAATTACTGCTCATCCTGCAGTGGGGCTTGAGAGATCCCTCTCTAAACCCAGCTCCTCGTGTGGCTCTCCTGGTTTGTTTGGTTGTGGGATTTTGGGTCTCATTGTGGAGCTGATCTTCTCACAATAATTCACCCTATTTGCATGGTTTTGAGGGATTTTGTTCAAGTTTGGCTTCTTAACTGGAAAAATAAGATGGATGTCTCAGGGAAAGTGATGAGCATTTGTCTTCTTCATTTTCATGGGCTGAATTTTTTAGGAAGGCTAAGAAACATCCTTTGGGAAAAAAAATAATCCCTCTCTTCTCCAGGTGACTTTCCCAATGTTGAGTTTCTAACCCATATATTTGCACACTCATGCTGTGTGTTCTGGTCAAGGTTTTAAAAATATTGACCATTTTGAGACCCAAAAGACTTCAAAATATGCTTTGTAAGAATACACAGAAAATAGAATTTTATAGATTCTTGAACTCTAAAAATCAGTCTCTGTGCAAGTGTCTTCTTTAATGACCAGGAGCTTGTGGCACAGCAGTGAAGAAGGACTCTTTATTAATAAAGTCCTTTTAAGGATTAATTAATAGAAAATTATGAAGGCTTTTTGTGAGTGTTGTGCTGTTTTGCATAAGTGGCTGGCTGGAGTAAGAAAAGTAATTTGGTGGTTCCTTGGTTGTTTCAGTGATTCCTGGATGAAAATAAATGCAGGAAGCATTTCTTTGCCTTTTGATGATGGTGCAAATTCCATCAGCCTGAGAATCATGGGACACTTTTAAGGCATTTTATGGATGTGATTGTCCCACTCTGCTCTGCACTGGTGCAGCCTCACCTCAAGTCCTGAGAACAGTTTTGGCACCCCACTCTCAGAAAGATCTAAAGCCAAAACTGCTCAAAGAACAAAAATGAAGCAATAAACCCATTGAGGGTACAAGGACATGGGAAAATTGCAGTGTTTCAGGCAAAAGCACAAGCTAACCCTGTTATGGTCAATGCAATAAAGTAATCTGAATAACAACATGAAATCAATAATTGAGAAGCTGGGGCTGGACTAACCTAGAAGGGCCAAAGCCATACAATGTACCAGAGTCTTGTTCTATTAATGTGTTGCAGGGTGGTGCAGTCCCCATCCCTGGAGGGGTTTGACAGTGTGGATGTGGCCCTTGGGGACATGGGTGGCTTTGGCAGTGCTGGGAAAGGGTTGAACTCGCAGATCTTACAGGTATTTTCCAGCCTAAACAACTCTGTGATTCTATAAGTGTTGTGAAATGAGCTGTACATCCCTGTTGTGATCAAACATATGGGCCATAGGGTTGTGCTCAGCTGCTCAGACAGCAAAATGAGAAAGTTCCTGCAGGAGCCACTGAAAAACCCAGAGCTCTTTTAGTCCCATTCCCAGGGTGCTCTGGGCTCACTGCGCTCCTGCACGTGCTGGGGAGCATCCTGGGGTTGCTCAGATTAATAATAATAATAATAATAATAATAATAATAATAATAATAATNTAATAATAACAACAACAATAACAACAACAACAACAACAACAAAGATATTGGTGCCCCAGGCAAATCCCTGTCCTGCTCACGGGGTGGCTTTGGCCCCACACGAGGAACACTCTGTTCCCTGGATGGTTGCATTTCCTTTTCTCTCCCTGCAGTGTCTCCTGCAGGCTGTGTTATTCACTCCTCCATCCCCAATATCCACTGCTCCTTCCCAAGGCAGGATTGGGTCTAATTCTTCTTTTTGGCAGAGGAGAAGTGTTTGCTAAGCAAAGCAGCACAGGCAAACATTCCAATGGAGAGGTTTTCAACGCCCTTTTTTATCTCCCTCCCCCCAAGGGTACCTTGCAATCAAATCCCAACAGTGCCAGATCTTCCTTGCTGTGCTGACAGCCCCAGGACCAGTGGTTTGATCAATTCCAGCATTAATAACCCCAGGATTTTTGGGGAAAACTCATCCTCTTGCCTGGCCATGATCAGCTGGTGCTGGGGAAGCTGCTGGAGCCAGGGTGTGGGGACATCTCATTCCTGGTCTTGGTCCTGCCACAGGAACAGGGAGACCTCAGAGCCCCTGCCGGCCTAAAGAGGCTCCAGGAGAGCTGGAGAGGGACTTGGGACAAGGGCTGGAGGGACAGGACACAGGGAATGGCTTCCCTCTGCCAGAGGGCAGGGTCAGATGGGATATTGGAAGGAATTGTTCCCTGGGAGGGTGGGGAGGCCCTGGCACAGGGGGCCCAGAGAAGCTGTGGCTGCCCCTGGATCCCTGGCAGTGCCCAAGGCCAGGCTGGATGGGGCTGGGAGCAGCCTGGGACAGTGGGAGGTGTCCCTGCCCATCGCAGGGCTGGGACTGGAGGGACTTTAAGGGCCCTTCCAGCCCAAACTATTCTGGGATTCCACAATTCTCTTGCTCACCCCCTGTCCTGGGCAGTGTGAGCTGTGGGTGCTGTGTCCCCGTCTCCAGGCCCAGCTCCTGCTCTTGCTCCCAGAAAGAACAGCTCTTGCTCTCCCTGAACAGCTTTGGGCCAACTCTTTGGCCCTTTTCTGTTCCCAGGAGTTTCTGCTCTCATTTGATAAGCCTGGTGCCCAATTTTCACGGCTTGAAAGTGCTGATACTGCTGTGGGTCCCCAGCAGCTCCATGTGGGAATTCTGGCACAGAGACCTCGCTCACCACCTCTGCTCCTCCTGATGAAAAGTTTTCATTTCTTTTAGAGCTGTTTGTGGCCCTGGTTTTCAGTGACTGTGTGACTAAGCGGGAAGGCTTCCTGTGCTCTGTGTCTCACTTCTCTGCAGGGAAGCTTAATGGGTTTTCATGGTTAGTCACAGACATTCCCTAAAGATGGTCCATAAAATTGTGTGTATCTATTGGAATAAAGATGCCAAAGTCTGTGGCATTACTGTTGCTATGATTTCAAAGTCTGGGGTGGGCTGTAAGGTTTTCTTCAGAGTATTTTGTGCTTGTATCGTGCATTGCTAATTAAAGTTATTTGGGTTGTCTTTTCGAGATTAATTTAATCAATAGGGATATTATTACTGCTTTGATGGTATCATTTGTACAAATTGTCACTTGAAGAAAGCAATTAACTGAGAATGCTTATTAGCTGATCCATCCCACACCTTATTTGTGCAGTAGGAATCGATTATTGCATTCATTAAGTCAAGCACAATTCAGGGATCCCTCTGAGGTTTAACGACTGACTTGAGCTACTTTTTACTACTGATGTTAAATTGTCTGAGGGTTGGGTTGGATCTTTAAAAGTATTTCCAGAAGAAAAGCATGGCATCTGCTCTTCATATCCCAGACTTTTTGCCCCCAAATTTGTCCTCTAGATCCAACAGGACAGATCTCTGCCAAGCCAGTGGGTACGTGCAGGGAGCAGATGGAGTGGCATTCCCATGGCATGGGAATCACAGAATCATGGAAAGCTTTGGGTTGGAGGGACCTTCAAGCCCATGCAGTGCCACCCCTGCCATGGCAGGGACACCTCCCACTGTCCCAGGCTGCTCCAGCCCCATCCAGCCTGGCCTTGGGCACTGCCAGGGATCCAGGGGCAGCCACAGCTTCTCTGGGCACCCTGTGCCAGGGCCTCCCCACCCTCCCAGGGAACAATTCCTTCCCCATATCCCATCTGTCCCTGCCCTCTGGCACTGGGAGCCATTCCCTGTGTCCTGTCACTCCATCCTTTGTCCATAGTCCCTCTCCATCTTTCAGGTTCCCTTCATGTCCTGTAAAACCACAGTGAGGTCACCCTAAAGCTTCTTTTCTCATCCCAGTTCTCCCAGCCTTTTCTGAGGTGCTCCATGTGGATCTTTGGAAATAAATGAGTACAACAAGGCCATTTTGTTGTTAAAGGGGATTTTTTTAGTAATCAGTTTCCTCCTGCAGCTGTTCAGGCACAAAAGTCACCCCCTGCCCTGGCAGGGACATCGATCCTCTCAGGGGTACCATTGCTCTGTCCCTTCACTTTCAGAAACCCTTAAAATAGATTTAGGGACATTTTAATGGGACAAATCTCCAGCCATGAAGGAGCCCATTTTGTTGATATGAGTACAATTATTCACATGCTGAAATGGTGAGAGGGTCAGGCAAAAAATAAAAGGAAAGCTGTCAAAAAGCTGTATTTAAATTCCACACGGGAGCCTGACTCTCTCTGCATTTGGTAAATCAAATCCTTCTCTTCCTGCATGCATTTCCCATTAAATCGTGGTTGTATCATTGTTAAGAAGCAATCAGTGAGGGTGTTTAGAGCAAGCAGCTCTTTCAGCCTCTGTGGGGCCTGAGGTGAGGGCTGGGCAGCCACGGGGGATCCCCCGAGGGAGCTGAGGGAGGATGGCAGGGCTGCCACTGGTGAGAAAGATGCTTTGATTTTTTTGTTCTCTGTTTTTCTAAAAATAAATAGACTGTAAGCACAGGCTGGCCTTCCCAGCCTGACTGGGAACACAGGCTGCATGTGGATACCCTGTGCTATCCACACTTTACATGGAATTTACATGGAATTGTCATGGAGAGTGGTGGATGGGAGTGTAAAGGGGAGAACACGAATGCCTTCACCGGATGGAGATCTGGCTGGGTTTGTACTTGCATGGAGCTTATATCTAAAAAATATATCGTGCCTGTCATCAAAATGTAAAAAATATCCCTGGTTAGGGAGGAGTTTATTTTTATAATGTCACCCAGGAGTCACATTTTGCCTCTGCCACATGTCCATGGAAGTGGGGGTTTGCCAGGGTTTTGATCATCCCTCAATGTCTCTGTCTCTCTCTCAGTGCTTCTGGTTCATGAATTCAAGTCTGGGTGCAGGCAGAGAGAGCTGACAACATCCTGCAGCCAAAATCCCTCTTTAACCCCCCTGTCCATAGTGCCTGCTGTGAATGCCAGCGTTCCCTGGGACTGTCACCTGTGCTGGCACACCAGGGATGCAGGATGTGCACTGTGGTGGGATCCAGGAGTCTGTGATGAGGCATTGTTCCATTTTTTATCACTTTGAAAGCCAGGAGGCTGAGAAGCCTGTAATTTATTCAAAAGGCTTTATTAGGCTTTGAGGGTTCACAGGAGTTAGGGATGAATCCAGTTCCTTGGGCTTGTTTCCCCATCTGCACCTCGCTTTGAGGAGACTGAATTAGTCATGGAATTACACGTGCTGCAGGGAATGGTTTCTTTAGGAAGTGTGGGAACAAATCAGCTCAGATTTCTGAGGGATGGGTTACACAATCCTGGAGTGCTTTGGGTTGGAAGGGAACTTAAAGCTCATCTCCTTCTACCCCTGCCATGGGCAGGGACACCTCCCACTGTCCCAGGCTGCTCCAAGCCTCATCCAACCTGGTCTTGGGCACTGCCAAGGCTGGGGCAGCCACAGCTTCTCTGGGCACCCTGTGCCAGGGCCTCCCCACCCTCCCAGGGAACAATTCCTTCCCAATATCCCATCTAAATCTCTCCTCTTTTAGTTTAAATCTGCTCCCCTTTGTCCTGTCAGTATCTGCCCATGTAAAAAGTCCCTCTCCAGCTCTCCTGGAGCCCCTTTAGGCCCTGGCAGGGGCTCTGAGCTCTCCCTGGAGCCTTCTCCTCTCCAGGTGAGCCCCCCCAGCTCTCCCAGCCTGGCTCAGAGCAGAGGGGCTCCAGCCCTGGAGCAGCTCTGTGGCCTCCTCTGGACTTGCTCCAACAACTCCACATCCTTCCCATGCTGGGGACCCCAGAGCTGGCCTCCCTCCAGCAGGAAACACAAATCCGTGCTCACCTATCAAGGAAAGAAATTTTGGAATTAGAATAAGACACAGAAAAAGCAACAGGGGAACCACTAAAACCTGGAGAAGTTTTATTTATCAGCCATGGGAGTCACAGCTGTCCCAGCCTGATCTGTGGGATGAAGCTGTGTGGGGATGGATCACCTCTCCCTCCTCCATCCCCAGGCACAAGGAGCTCCCTGTAGCATAGAGCAGATATCCCAGACCTGCTCATGCCCTCTCAGAACCTTGGAGACTCCTGAAGTTCAGCAAACTCCCAAAATCCCCCTCAGAAGAGATTCAAACAAACAAACAAAAAACCCCCAACCCAAACTTGCCAACGATGTAAACTTTTTCTTAAAAAGTCTTTTATGTGTCAGACATGAAAATCCACTTAGAAATTGGGGCTTAAGGATGTTTCCAGATAAAAATCAAGTGAATTTGGAGGAAAATAAGAGGCAGGGTAGGACTGACCTTGGAGAAGGTCTTAGAAATAGGGATACACCAGCAATACACAACCTCTGCCTGTTTATTTGTACCTTTTAGAGGAGATTTTGCTCTTCAGAGTGATTGTGGCATGGTTGGAAGAAATATTTCCACCCTGAACAATATCCAATCACTGCCTGCATTTATTTTAAGAGCAGGAATCAGCACAAGTGTGAGTTCAGCTCCGATGCTTGGCATTTGAGCTGTCAGCTCAGGATTTACGGTGGGTGCTTGAGGATGCTTTAGCAGAAGCTCTGGTCTCGTTTTCTAAACAGGTAAAATGCTTTTCATCACGAGCTTCTCCATGGAAATGGAGCTGTGTTTTGGTTGTTTCTGAGCAGGAGGTGCTGGGGGTTGTGGCTGTCCCTGCTTGGGAAGGGGATGGCAGGAGGCTCCCAGCTCACTTCCCTCCTGATAGCAAAGGATTTGTCATCCCTGTTATCTGCTGGCAGATGGCACAGGTAGAGGAGAGGGCAGGAACTGCTGTTTCACCCCAGCTGATTCTCCTGTTCTTACTGACAAGTTGATTTTTATGCTGGGAAGACACTGATCATCTTTGCTGGGAAATGTGATGGCTCTGCCCGTGCAACAAGCATGTGAGAGTCACTGTGGGTGAAGAAATCCATTAGAGGACTCAGCTATGCCTTGTTGTCACTTGAAACTCTGCCAGGTGTCAGCTTTGTACTGATTTCCATGGGATTGGTGCTTCTGGCAAGCAGTGGTTGGGATCTGCCAGGGGTTGCTTACCACAGAGTCCACCCTGGGGCCTGGGAGGTGAAATCCAGATGTGGAGAGCAGGTACAGCATTGTTGTAGCTGAACAGGCTGTTGGGAGCAAGGACAAGGGGCTGGGCAGGTTCATTGAGACTTGGCAAACTTTGGTTCATTTGTGCTCCTCACCAGTGGATTTCAGGAAATGCAGCTGAAATCCTGAGGGAGCTCATGCCCTGCTCAGCTTTGGTCCAGCTCTGCCCCTCCTGCTCGACAGAACTGACCCGTGTTGCCCTTTCCACTGAATTTTGGGAAGATTTGAATTTCCACTGCTGTAGGATTTGGTCCCCACTGACATTGTCTATTGAGGTTGCTCCAGGGACTCCTCAGCAGATGCTCCCACCCCTGCCCACATCCAGCCTGGGGACACCAAAGACACCTCCAGTGTCCCCAGAACAGACTGATTTTTGTTTTCCCATCCCATCCTGTGTTTCTTGGGCCCTTTAACTCCTCCTGGGCTTCCAGCTCTCCATCCTCTGTGGGGAAAGAGGAGGCAAAGGAGGCACCTGAGTCTGCATCTTCCCCCTTTCACTGAGTGCCACATCCAGTCCTTCCTTGGGCACCTCCAGGGTGGGGACTCCAAACCTCCCAGGGCAGTACCAAGGCCTGACCACCCTTCTGAGAGGAAATTCCTGCTGATGTCCAAGCTGAACCTGCCCTGGCTCAGCTCAGGCTGTGTCCTCCTGTCAGCAGTTTCCAGGGAGAAGAGGCTCTGTGGCAGTCCTGGCTGGGATGCACAGGAATCCCTTCATCTCCATCCCCAGGGATGCCTCCGTGCTGCCCCATCCAGCACTCATCCCCAGCCAGTCCTTGCTGCTGTGGGGAGGACACAGAGATTTCCCTGCAGCAGGAGCTGGCATGGGGGCTGCCAGCAGGCTTGGGAGCAGGGAAATAAATCATTTCAATTCCATCTTCCCCAGCATCCTGCCAGGCACAATGGTTCCATTCTTTATGAGCCCCCTGGGCCCTGGGCCGTCCCCTCCTGTCCCCTGTGCCTGGGCTGTGGTCACGTTTCCAGCCCTGGGGTCTCATTGCTGTGGGGATGATGCATGAGCTGGAGCAGCCCTGGCTCTCTGAGTGCCTGGAGGCTGCAATTTGGTCAGGAATTGCTGAGCTGCAGCAAAGTTAGGCCCCCTGGAAGCTGTTTTATAGCAGCACTCCCAGGAGGACAACTGTCCTCTGAAGTACTCCTGGGTGCCTGGAACAATCACTGAAATCTGCCTTCACTCTTCCCTGTACAAGGTGAGCATCAGCACATTTGCTCTGTGCTTGTGCTGTGGTGTCTGGGATATAAATTACCGCATAAACCAAAAAAACCCAGGCTTGTGTCTCCCTAAAATCCAACTCCAAGAAGAACTGAACTTTGTCTTCCTACAAAAAAACACGTTTGGGAAATGCCAAGGAAAATGTGACGTGGAACTGCACACCAAGAAATGAGGCTCATAATAAACTGAGGTGAGGAACGAGAGGGTTTTTCATCCCATTATGTTCATAAAGCCTTTGGAAAGCTCCCTGCCTGTCATGACTGCAAAGCAAGGGGATATTTTTGCCTTTTCATCTGTCCTTTCTTATGAGCTGACTCACTTGTGATGCACTTGCTGGGGCCGTGGCACACACAGGTCCCTTCCCACCTCAGCCAGAGCCACAGAGTTGGTTTTATCCCTCTTCTGGTCTCTGGTGACTCAGGCAGGGCAGGAGCAGCCTTGTCTCACTGAGCACTGGTTTTTCCAGGGATAAGACTCTCTCTTCATTGACTACAGATTTCTCCTAAGCTCGAGGATCATTCCTGGCAAGATGTAATCAGTGTTGTTCCAGTCCTGTGATTTTCAACCAAAAAGCTTGGAGTTAAAAATTCCCAAGCAGCTCTTAGTGTGTTTGGTGTCTCAGTGAAGCTTTGCCATTGTCCTCTCTCAAGGACTTCCAGGTCAAACCTGTTCATTTTTACAAACAACCCCCTGTTTTCCCAGAGCCCTCACTGCAGCCCCAGCTCTCAGAGCTGGTTAAGCTGAGTTTCCTTTTCATGCAGACACCTCCTGCACAGGGAATGCAGCTGGAAGGCACTGATGGGATGGCAAGGAGCAGACTGGCAGCATTCCCTGCCCGCAGGCAGCCCAGCCCTGCCGAGTCAGGAGATCACAGTGACAGTGACAGTGTTTGTGACCAAATATTGCCCCAGCCCTGGGCCCAGGCAGCTGCACTCCCAAATTCAGGAACACCTTTCAGGCCTGCCTCCCCCAGCCTCCCTCATGGTTGGAGGACCCAGCACCTCCTCTTGGGTTCCCCCCTGGACACCCAATCCCTGTGGGACCGATACCCTTGGGTTTGGGGTCACTTGAGAGCCCAGTGTTTTATCTCAGCATAGGGCCAGCTTTGAGGGGTCACAGCCTCCATTCCTCCCAAAAATCAGCCCAGTGTGTTTGTATTCCAGGCACTGCTCTGACCTTTGCCTGTGGTGGTGCTGGGCACGATGCACATTGTGCTGTCCCCAGCTCCACATGCCCAGAGTGCAGAGCAGGGACTGTAACCCTGGATCCACCCTCCTGCCTGGCTCTGGGGCTCTGGAGAAGCCTCTGGAAGATCCCTGTCAGATGCTGCTGTGTCCAGCCCATGGCTTGCTGTGATCTAAGGGAATGCTTGAGCTCACTGTGCCTGGTTTGCCACATTCAGGTAGATTTTGTGTGCACAAAGCTTGGCTGGGGTAGGCACTTCACCCTCTCCTGTGTGTAGGAAAGGTGTTGGCATCCTTGGGCTCTGCCAGGACTCATGGCAGTGATCAGAACCAGCAGCTTGTTTGGTTCTCTCAGAATGGTTGGCTGCCTTCTGCCATAGCTTTTCCAGTACTGGCAGACCTGAGTGGCTGCTTCAGTGCACCAAGGCGGAGAAATTCCCAGCCACATTCAGTGGGAACTCATCATTTATCTCCCTCAGCCATCCTGGAAAACCTCCCCTTCCCTTTCATGGCCAGCAGGAGCCTGGCACCAGACACGTGTCCCTTGATGAGACACCACTTGAGACCTGTCCTGTGCATCACTGAGATGACAATGGATTGTAATGGATAATAACTGCACAGGATTTATATTTCCCTGTGCATTTATCCTTCAGTCTGGAGCATCCTTGTGATCCCCACGGAGCTCTGGGGGCTCGTTTTGAGCAGCATTCCCAGTCAGAGCTCCCTGGGAGGGGAATTCCCTCACACCAGTGAACTTTCTGCCTTCCCCGAGGTGATTTATTATTCATGGCCAGACTGTTGGCTCAGAGATTATCTGATGGCCCTGATGCACCTCTGCCCTAAGGCCTGAGAGGTGTTTAACCTCTTCCATCCATCTCCTGACTCCAGGTTTCCTCAGGAGTCCCTCAGCAAGGGAAGGTGCTGCTGCTCGACCTCCTGAGCAGCCTCCTCCTGCTGGAGTTCACCTACCAGCCCCATCCTTCCTCAAATCCCACAAGGATTCAGGTGGTTGACTCAAACTTCCTTGGCTTTGCCTAAAAACTTTAAAAACTTGGCCACTGAGGCATTAGATGGCGTGGAATTAAGGGATATCTTGGGGGGGGGGGG
>VZRZ01003354.1:31887-122741 GCA_013398175.1 Climacteris rufus | reverse complement strand
TGGGGGGTCTGCACTCAGGATTGGAGCAGCATTTTCAGATCCTGTCTCTCCCTGAGCTGGCTGGAAGCTGCTGGTGGAGTAGGTCAGAAAATGAGATGAAATTCCACCTCTGACAGACCAGGCTGTGATCCAGCAGAGCACTTAACTTCCAAGCACCTGGGCAGCCCTTTTAATTTCACTATTTCACCTGCTTAAATCTAAGTGCTTAAGTGCAGCTCTGGATTGAGGCCTCTGGAGCTGAGTTTGAGCCACAATGGTTAATATTTTCCAAACTAAATCTTTCCTTGGAAGGAGGTGTTGTTCCTCATCCCTGCCCCTTCCAAGCATTTTATGAGCTAATTAACTAATCTGGCTTTAAAATACAAGTACATCCTTCTTGGATTTTGTCACATGTCACCACCTTCCAGAGAGTTATTATGTCTTATTTACACAGAAAATACAGAGGGAAGGAAGGGAACCTGCTCATTGCATGGATTTATACCCAAAGCCTCAGGACCAAACCCATCATTTCATATTCATCTACAGGCACAAAATATGTATTAATTAACCAAAGTGCTGCTAGTGGGCATATGCAAATGAAGTGGCATCAATCAAGCCAAGATCACCTTTTTGTTTTTTGGAGTTTTTACTTTATTAAGAAATACTGCTTTGTGCTGACTGCAGTTCCTTAATATGAGATCTGTGCCTTGGAGCTCAGAGTTCAGCCTGCAAAGAGCCTCAGAATTTCCCAGCACTGCAGAAACCACTGCAAATGATGCAGCTGATAATGAAGAATTCCTGTGTAATCCCAAGGAGGAGATGAGTGTCTGGGTCTGCCTCAGGCACAAAGAACCCCAGTTTATTTTTGTAGGAGGTGTTTCATTCTGTCACAGCAGCAGAGTTAAATTGAGAGAGACAATTAGGTATCAATTCACATTTGGACTAAATATATCCAACTGAAGATGGAAAATGGGAGTTCTGAGCCTACAGCTCAGCCTTTCCAAGGCACTTGGTGACAGCAGGACCCACAGGATTTGCCATGGAGGTGTGACAAGTGCTCACAGAGTGATCCTTGGTGTTGTGACCCTTCCCTGCTCCCTGGGTGCCACTGCCAGGGCAGAGCTGGAGCAGAGGCACTGGGGATGCTCTGGGCATCTCAGCTTTGAAATTCCTCAGGTCTTTGCCCAGCACTTTGCACATCCCCATCCTGCACATCTTGCAGGCCACAGGAGCTGGGTTCCTGTCTGCAGGAGCAGGTTTGGCAATGAACAGGCTCAGAGCTGACCTGCCTCCAGCATCTCCTTTATCTGATTGTTGCTTTGGCATCATCCAAGTATTGATTGTTCTGAGAGCAAAGCAGGGTTTTTATAATTGCTCTTGAGGATGCATTTTGTTTCCTTCCCAAATGAAAGGTCTAAGCTGGATATTAACTGAGGAGCCAGGACCGGGGTAAGGTGCTGGAGCCTTTAATGTTTAAGAGCTTGTGTCAACCTTAACAAAGACACTGTGAAATGCAAAGAAACTTCTTGCTCTCTGCTCTTTTTCACCCAGGCATGTTAATCCCCCACCAAAGGGAGGTAACTGTTGATGTTCACTTTTCATGCAGCACAGGAGAGCTTCATGCAGCACCCAGGCTGAACCCCAGATGCTCTGGATGTCTCCTGTGCCTGCCCATTCTGTCCCTGGAGATCTGGATGGAGGGAATTGGTCCAAATCCCTGGGTTGAACCATTCCTCTGTGATTTTCTGTGCTGTCAGGACATGTTTCCCTCTTCCCAGTCCCCTGCAATCACAGTGAACTCCAGGAGAGTAAACCCAAACCCACACCTGAGGCTCAGCTGCCACCCCCCATTTTGCTGGCCTGGGTTGACTTTGCAGCTGCAGAGCTGCAAACAAACACAAGGAAAGTTTGCATCTGGAAGTTCAGTGCTGCTTCTCTCATTCCTGGGATTTTAGGTGTAAATCCATCCAAATGTACAAAATTACATCTGGTTTCTATTTAGCATTTTAGGTTTGGCCATTTTGAAACTCTTTGTGGGTCTGCAACAAGCTCGTGTTCCTTGCTGGATTATTCCAGGATCAGGAACCTGGCTTTTGGCTGTGAACATTAAAACCCCAGCACTCCTGTGGCTTTAGTTTCTGCCCAGTCAGCTCCAGATCCTGTAACCTCTCACCACCCTAATGAATTTGGATTTTGGCAGCCTTTGTTTTCTCCTTACTTGTGCTTGCTCCAGAGGGTGCTCAGAGGTGGGGATTCACAGGAGATGCCACAGGCCCAGGGGTTCCTCCTTCATCTGTGGCCAGCACAGATGTCTTCATTCCACACTTGAAAATGTTGCCTTAGGTTTTAACCCTTATATTTTTTCAAATTCTGTATTGCCTAATGTGTAACTCTGAGATGCTCCATGGCCTGTTGGCTGCTGTTCTCTCATGCTAAGATAGACAGAGCAGGGCCTCTCTGGGCTTGCTCTTCAAGGACACTAAGACTGCCAAGGCCCAGCTTCTAAGGGGGAAGGGAGGTGAGCTAAGGGAGCTAGGGGAAAATTGCAAAGTTTTAATTGGTGAATTTATGTTGATATGCAAATGGATCAAACCTATAAAGGTGTGGAGAACTCATGACTCGCTGTCCATTTTGGATGATGCCCCTGGGGGGCTTTGTCTTCCCTAAATGTACCTTTGAAGGCCTTTCAAATAAATACCCACCTTTTATTCCCTTACTCCTGACTAATCTCAGTTTTTGGTCTAGCCTTTTCAGGCAACAAAAAAAGCAGAGCTGGAAAAAAGTGATTTTCTGATGTTGTCACCAGGTCCTGCCCTGAGCTGCCCTGCCAAACCCCCTGTGCCCACTGAGGCTCCTGCAGCCACAGCCAAATGCCCAAGCAAGGGCAGAGCGTGGCCGTGGGACCTGGGACCAGCAGCCTTGGCCAGAGCACCCACAGAGCTGCTCAGCCACATTCATTCCCCACTCCAGCTCCCTCCACAGCTCCTGTTACCCACGGTATCCAAGGGTGCAACCACATTTCCAGTGCAAGCTCATCACAGCTACTGAGCCCTGGGAGTTTGCTTGGCTTTGTGCTGCCTGCACAGGCAGGAGCTGCTGCCAACACTGGGGACCCTGAAGTGCCACTGTTGCTGCTGCCCTGCCCGCTCATCCCCCACCATCCCATCGGAGCAGAGGGATCACTTTTCCATGGCTTTGCTTTGCTACTGGGCTCTCACAGCCCCTCCCTGAGCAAACCTGCTGCCCTTGGGCCTGACCTCTCTGACCTCAGGGCTTTGCCTCCTTTGCAGGGCCTCTGTGCTACCTCCATGTGCTTCTGAGGCCACGGAGCAAAGGCTCCCAAACACACAAGGCTTAGAAATGGTTCAGAACCCAGACCTGTTTGATCCGTGCCATGGGGGCTCGGGTTGTGTGGAAGGCAGGAGCAGCAGGAGCAGCAGGAGCAGCAGGAGCTGCAGACAAACCCTTTCCAGCAGGGCACCTCACTGGTAATTTTTGCTGACAGCCAAAAATCAGCCAAGTGAACCATTTTAAAAGCCTTTCCAAACTGTTCATTTACATCATTTGCTGCTTTTGTCAGGCACACCAAAGTGTGTCTTGTCGTGTCTTTTGTCTCATTTTTACAAGAGCTCTGTTGTCTATTTAGATTAAATTACAGGAGCAAACAGTTGTTCAGGGATTATCATTGGTATGATCCGAGGAAAACGTTCAGGAGCAGGAGCAGGAGCAGGGTGGTTACCTGAGGTGAAACTGCCAGGAAACAGATTTTTTTCCTGCTGTATAAGCTCAGATGTAGCAGGTGAAGCTGCATCCAGCGTGGATGGGTCCCCAGTGGAAGGACAAGGTCCTGGAGGGAGTTCCTGGTGTCCCCAGTGAGGTGAGGGACTGGAGACAGGTATGGACTCAGCATTCGGTGTCTGTGGAGCAGCTTCTGCTGCTCTGGTGGGTGTTGGTTGAGGACCTGGTGACAGGGGATGTGTCCCCATATGGGGCACAGGAGCCTGAGCCCTGGAGGAGGTGAGGAGGGTCCTGCTCCATGTGGGCAAGACCCAACTCCCTTGGGAGGGAAAAGCTGCCGTCAAAACCAGGATGGATGGGTAGGAGGTGTAGGATTTGTGTCTTCCCTTCCTCCAAAACCTGATTTGCACCTCAGGCCAGGCAGCTTGGCCCTGTGTCCTGCTCCCACTTCAGCTGGGAATTGCCTCTTCCTTCGAAAATCTCTGTTATGTTTAAATTTAAAAGCATTTAAAGTACTTGTATTTTCATTTTTTTGCGAGGGACACTTAGATACTGAATCTTCCTCCCTTTTTCCCACACCTTTATGTACAATAAAACTGAGAAGTATCTACCCAAAAAATGAGCAGCCAGGGGAGTGTGAGCCTGGGCTGCCTGATTTCATTTGCTCCAGGGGTAGCACTCTCTGTTTAATGGATTTGCTTGGCTTTCTGGGACACATTTAAGGGGAAAAATGTGTTTATTGGCATCAAATTTAGAAGACCTGTAACATTTAAGAGGGATAAATGTTTGAAAATGTGATATGAAATGGGGAATTGTCAGTTTTGCTGTCTTTGCAGAAGTTCTGGCAGCTTTACTGACCAGGTTTCTGTGGTGCAGATAGAATCTGAGTCCTAAAAAACTGAATGCATAGTAAAATACCTATGGCATGCCATCATTTCTGGTTATGTTACTGTAACTGGGGTGTATATCTAAAGGCAATCATTGCTGTAGAGGAGGGAGGAAAACACAGAGAGCTTTAAATTTCATTAGACATTGAAACATCTGAAGGAGGAACTCTAATGGTTATATATAATAAACCTCTTTTTTTATCTTCTCATAAAATTCTATCTCTTTTCCTTTTCCCCCTCAAGTTGATCTGCTTTGCAGTGTGCAGGGTTCTGAAATAAATCGATTATTAACTAAACAACGGGAATTCATAAACCACCTTGTTTTATGGCAGCATTTGAGGCATGCTCCTCAAGCAGATAAACACCCCTCAGGTCCATTATTGGAACTGTAGATAAATGAGGAGTTATACCTGGTGGAGGTTATGTTCAGGTAGTTCTTACCCTGCTGGTGTAAATCCAGGGGGTTTATGGAAGGAGAAGAGCAATATTTTTTTATAGGTACGTGACCCAATGCTGGAGATCTCCAGGCACTGCTCCCAGGGGGTGATATTGCTCCTGCTGAGCTTTTCTAAGCACATCTTCAGGAAGTGCAAATAAGAATTTTTTCCTGGGTTTCCATATTTCCATTCCAGTTAAGAGGAAGTCCTGGGGCATTGGGGACTGGCTTCATTACTGGAAAGCATCACTGGATGGGAAGAAGGAAAGCTGTGTTCTAAATAAGCTGCTTGTATTAGAATTGTTGTCAGTGGAAGCATTTAGCTCCTGGCAAATGGGGATCATGTAAATAGAAGAGACTGTAAGGAATATCTGATTGTGGCAGCTGAAAGGCATGAAAACCCAGTGTGCAAATGCTCTTGGTAATCACCTGGGAGGGCTGTGGCTCCCAAAGCTGAACAGGGTTCTCTCTTGGAATTGCTCCAGAGGTGTTTGATCCCCCAAAGGTGGAAGTTTAGTGATGGTTGAGCCATGTTTGATGTAGGGTGTTGCACGCCCCACTCATTTCCCTGCCCGTGTCCATCCTGTGCTTATGAAACTCTGTCCTCTTCTCTTCATGAGAGCTGGGGGTGGTGTCACCATGGCAGCTCCTGCAAACAGCATCTCTGAGTCAGTGACAGCAAAACCATGGGGATTTATAAGGAACGGAACTGAGAATAAATTGCTCTGGCTGCCCACACCCTGCATGCTCCAGGACTTCAGTCTCAAAAATGATTCTGAGTTGGAAAAGAGGTTCCAAGGAGGGCAGTGGGATTGATGGAGGGCAGGAAAGGGCTCCTGCATGGGGGATTGTTCAGCACAGAGACAGTCTGGAGTCTGGATGGAGAAGAAGGAGGATGTGGAAAAGCTGCAAAATCAGAAGTGACAGGGCAAGCAAAGTGTGGCTTTTCCCTGGGCCCTTGCACTGGGAGCACAGGGCGGTTTGAAAACACCCAAGGTGCTGCTGCACTGTGTGTGTGGATACTTGGCTGCTGCTAAAAGTCAACTTGTTCAACAAGTTCCTGGATGAAAAGCCCACGGAGGGCTATTAAATTTAGAGAAGATTGCCTCTGGCTCTAAATGTCCCCTCTGTCTCTGGGAGCACGTTCTGGCCCAGCAGCACTACACGTTCCTGCTCTTCACCAGGCCCCAGCTCTTGGCTACATCCAGCTCCACTTCCCTCTCACAAACCTAGGCCTGAACTTGGCTGAAGGCTGGGTTTGCCTCTGCTCAGTCTCTTGCACCCCCTGTTTCCCCCTCATTTTGCTGTGCATGTGGCAATGAGACCCCCTTGGATGTGCTGATTGTGGCCTTGCCCTGCTCTGGGCTTCTTACTGAAGGGTCTCCTCTTCCAAATCTCGTGGAGAAAGCCTGGACAATCCCAGTGCTTTATAAGGAGAAGGAAGAGATGGGCATTCAGGAATGATTCATCCTGCTGAAGCTCCACTGCTGCTCGGGGAGTTGGGTAAAGGCCTGAGGGTGGATGCAGCGCCGGGGTGGCTGAGGGGAGATGGGTCTCAGCGCCCTTGTCTCACCTCTGCCTGGGTGGCCTCCCTTCACAGCTCCTGTGTGTTACAGAACAACTCTGCCTAAGCCAGAGAGCACAGAAGATGCACACAGGTTTACAGCAAGTGATTTCCAAGTTGTTTGTGCTCCCTGCCGCCAGCTAAATCCTCAGATGGAGGGGAGCGCTTGGCAGAGGGAAGGATTTCTTCTGACAGAGCAAATCAGCTCAAAATCTCCTTGCAGGAGAGGTTAAGCACAGCAGCCCCAGATCTGTCAAAACTACACTCATTTCATCATCAAGGCAGACAGTGTTCTCTCTTCTGCAGTGAGGAGTGTGGGATTTGTTAACCCTTTACCCCCTCCTTTCTCAATCCCTGCCCTTTAATCACCTGTTAACCAGATTAGTGGGCCTGACTTCCTCCTCCTTGCTGCCGTCCCTGCCAGCCCAGCTGAGCCAGTTAAAAGGCAGGACTGGCAGATGCTACAGATTTTTCTATTTGATTTTTTTCCTGCTGTTGCTCCTCATTTGACCCTTCCTTTGTGCCTCTCTCACAGAGGTGCTGGGAGATGGAATCTCTTTCCTCTTGCGGGTGCTGCGTGCGGTACCAGGGCTCTGCAGCGAGGCCCATGCCTCAGCACTTTCACTGAAGTCACTTCGGGGAGGTTCAGCTGGGCCATGAAAGCCTGTGTTGGGCTGAAAAGCTGAAAGCTGAGGCTCTGAGCTTGCAGGTACCTGAGGTAGCAGGGATGTGCTCTTGGATTGATGCACTGGAGATGCAGCTGACAGAGCTGAGAGCTCAAATCTCTGTCCTGTGCAGGGCCAGGGGTTGGACTCGATGATCCTTGTGGGTCTCTTCCAACTCAAGGGTATTCTGTGACTCTGTGAAATGCTTTTCTGGCACTGCTGTTATTGCCAGGATTTGTTCGTTCACATGAACAGCAGGTTAGAAAGGAGACAAACAGAATCAATGCAACAGCAGAGCTCAGATAAAAAAAGTGACTGCAGGACATATTTATACTCCCAAGAAAAGCAGCTTTGAGTCCCCACCTTAGAAAAGATGTTTCTCTTGTAAGAGTGATTGAAATGTTGCTTTGAAAAGAGGAAAAAGAAAAAGCATTGAGGATGCTTGAGGCACAGTGGCTCAGCTGGTGAGTCCCAGCACCGGGGGCGGGTTGGGGTCAGGACAGACACAACTCCACGGCCTCAGCAGGGACACATGAAACGTCTGGAGCAGCAAACATGACAGCCTGAGCTCAGGCACGAGCCTGAGCTATCAATGGCAGACAGCTCCTGCCTCCCAGCAGAACGTGTCCATTACTGCACTGCTCGAAGTCTTCACTAACACGACACAAGAGCCACACACAACACAGCCCGGAAACCCCAGCGCTGCTTCGCCCTGGTTTCTCATTTCAGTGGGAGTCTGACTTTCCCATGCCCCCCAGCCTGTGCTGTAACTGATCTCTGAGTTGGCCTGTGCAGGGCCAGGAGCTGGACTCGATGGTCCCCATGGTTCCTTCCACCTCAGGAGATTCTGTGGTACATCCCCAGCTCGGGGAGCTGGCTCCGAGCAGGCACTGAGCTTTGGGGGTTGCCCTGGCCAGGGCCTGCAGCAGTCTCCTTCCCAGCCAGTCATTCATTAGCCATTTTCCTCTCCTACCTCAGCTCCTTTGTAAGGCACTGCTATTTGGAGCCAGCAAAGGTTCTCCTGAGCACGTACAAATATAAAACACGTCTCACCATGTCTCGCCTTGTGCTTCCTGCGCCTTGTGTAAGAGGTGCTGCTTAAATCCTGGAGATGTTCTGGCAGCTACATGATCATATCTTAAAGAAGGTATTATTATTTCCCCATGAACATGTGCAGGGCAGCAGGTAATAACTAAAGTTACCAGAAAATGCCCATTTTTCTGCTCTCCTGCTTTATGAACTGATCCGTAGTGAATTCCCTTGGAGGCAGAAAGTGGCAAGTCCTTGGTGTTTGCTAAGGGAAAATATGTTAAAATATGAAATAGAGTAAACTCACTTGGGTTTAGGAGTCTTGCAAGCATAAAAAGGCAGTCTTTATTCTGCATTTTCCTGTTTCTCTTGGTTACCGTCAGAATAAGTAGAAATTTTCTCTTGAATTGGGATGTGGCATTGCCTGTGATATTTGGAGCCCTGGGATCTTTAATGTTTTGGGTTTTTTTGATATATATTATTATTATTGTTATGATTGGCATGTCCTCAGAGTAGAGTATTGCTGAATTTAAGGAACCACAGAACTCAAGTTTATTGATGAGGCCCTGTTTGATGATGAAATAAGTGATGATGAAGAAGTGATGATAAGCATGGTGTATTCCTAAGCATGAGAATGCAAAACCTTGAATCCTGGGAGCATCCAAACACATTAACAGGCATCACTTCCAGGGCATCCAGCCCCAGCCTCTTGGTTTTGCTCTGCTGCTCCCCTTTCTAGATGATTCAACAGCCAGCAGAATGAGGGGCAGACATGTGGGAGTCCTTTATGACCCAGCAGGCTCATCCTTGTGGGAATTATCCTGTTGTTCTGCTGATTGTGGTACAAATGTTCCCAGTAAATGAGTTGTGTGAATCAGAATTGCTCTGCTCCCAAGGTCTTTGGGACATGTGGGATTCTGCCCACTCACAAGACAGAAAACACTGCCCTTGGCTGAGGGTGATTTCGTGGAGTACTTGGAAATGTATTTTCCCTGAGTGTGCCATCAGTTTTGTTTCAGATAATTGCTGCTGCTTTGAAGTGATTCTCATGTCTGGTGTGTGAGTGAAACCAGAAGTCCCAGTGGAACTGAACCTTCCTCGTGGCTGTGGGATTGATGCTGGTGACAGCAATCACACTTTGCACTGCTGTCAGTCACAGTTTCCATAGGAGAGTCCCTTCCAAACCTGTGATCTGAATGCAAGCAGGGATTTAGCTCAGGCTTGGCACCTGCTGCAGTCCCCAGTGCCTTCTGGTTTATGAGGTTTCACTGGGGTCTGTCCTCCCAGCTTTGTATTTCCCAGGATCTGGGCAGTGGGGGGATGTGGTGCTGCTTCATCCAGGGTTCTAAAAGTGGGAGAAGATACAACTTCAGTTATTTCAGCAGGAAAAAAAGCCAGTGAGCTCCCATATCGTGGCGAGAGGGTTATGGCAGGGGACAGCCACATGTGTCAGTCACAGGGGATGTGACCCAAGAGCTGTGTGTGAGTGAATTAGCCAGGCTGAATCTTCAGGCAGGGTTTGCTCAGTCTCTAGCAGGTTTGTGGAGTGGGTTAATGTTAATGCCATGGTGCCAAATCCTCCCTGTGTGAACTTGGCTTGCACCAGCACCATGTCCTCATTTATATCACCAGACAAAATGTGCTGCTTTAATGAAAATCACTTCTTCATTTAAAAATGACATGGAAAAATCATTTCCCTCCCTGGCACTGCTCCAACCTGGAAAGGTCTGAAGGAGAACAGACTCAGTACCTTTGCTCCACATCCCTCTGCTAACCCAGAGGAGAGCATCACTAAACTCACTCAAACAAGTGCTTTTTGCTGGGGATGAGCCTCAGGTGACCTCCATGACCTGGAAATGGCTGGGACTGGGTGGTCTGGCAAATATTGCACGTTATAAAATAATTCTGAGAGGGAAGCACAGCAAACTTGGCAGTGGGAATGAGCAGGGCAGGGCATTCCTGAAACTCTTGCTGCTCCACACAAGGTGGCTCCTGGTGCTTTTCTGCAAAGTCTGCTTAATCTCTGGGGAAGGCAGGTTTCTAATTGAGAAGCTGCATGCTGTGCATTCACCCCGAGCTCTGATTTATGTCTGCTGCTATTGGAATACATATTCATGACAGTTTTTGCATAAAGCAAAGCAAATTATTGTTGTGAAAATATATAGGGCAAGAATCCCTTCAATTTGTTACCTCCTGAAGTGTCTCTGGTGATTGGAATGAAAAGCAAAGTGGTGGCTTTGGGTTTGCCTGGGAGGGAAGGGGGGTCATTCCTTAGGGAGCAGTGCTTTGGAAAGGCAGGTGGAGGATTCACAAATGCTGACAGACCTTGTCATTCACACTTGGGCTTGTCCCCAGGTCACTCCTCGCTTCTGTGACATCAGTTACATCATTAGCAGAGAATTTGGGATGGTTTGGGTTGGAGAGACCTTAAAGCTCATCTCAGGGACACTTTCCACTGTCCCAGGCTGCTCCAAGCCCTGTCCAACCTGGCCTTGGACACTGCCAGGGATGGGGCAGCCACAGCTTCTCTGGGCACCCTGTGCCAGGGCCTCCCCACCCTCCCAGGGAGCAATTCCTTCCCAATATCCCATCTAAATCTCTGCTATTTCAGCTCCGTTTTTATTGCATATATTGTTTGACCTGGATAAACTGCTGGATAAGCTGCTGGCCCAGCCCTGGAACTGAAGATGACTTACTGGGGCTTGGGTACCTTGCCCACAAACACCAGCCCCTTGTCCTTCCCAGCACTGCCAGAATCAGGCAAACCCCAGCACCCAGGCAGAGATGGGGCTGATTTCTGATTGAATGTGAGCTTTTAGCATGCCATGGAGATGAGGTCTCCCGTTAAATTAATACACTGTGAACTCTAAATAATTACTTGAAGGAAAAAAAGAGCTTGAAGTGATGGATTACATACACAGCCAAGTGTGCCCTGAATGGAAGGCAGGTTCTCTCCTGGAGAGAAAAATCCTTTGAAGAAGCCCATGCCTGGGTCTGTCTGTGCAAATTCAACCTCCTTCCCTTTTCCACTTGAATTATAAAATGTTTCTGTTTGTTTTATACAAGCATTCGATTGGCTTTGATAAGGAACACATTGTTATTTACTGTGCTTTAGCCTTGTACTTTAATCTGTGTTTTAGCAGCAGAACAAATTAACTGCTTTCTCCATCTCCAGTCAGAACTCTCTGGTCCAGAGCCAGCTGAGCCTCCCAACAAAGGATGCTTTCAGTCCCTGCGTCTTCCCAAGCTCCCATCTTTGGTGGATTATTTTATTATTCTCCCTGTGATTGGAGATCACAAGTGGCTGTGTTTAAAGCTCTGTATTTACACTAAACCAGGCATAAGCCCCCAGAGCTGCTGCATCCTGGCTCTGCTCCATGGAGGGCACCCTGGGTTATTCCCAATCCCGAGCTTGGACAGAGTCAGTGCAGTCTGACACGGGGAGTGAAGTGGAAAATGCTGCTCAGGCATCCAGAGGCAGCCAGTGGTTATGAATCCTGGGAATGAACATATTGGGGAATTAGGAAGCTAAAGAAACCTCCTGATGGGGTCATTTTTGGGGGACCAGGGCAGTGACCTGTGCTGGCCACTGATGTGGTCACTCCTTGAATCCCGGGGGCAGTTTTGGGCTCCTCAGGACAAGAAAAACCCTGAGGGGCTGGAGGTGTCCAGGGCAGGGAACAGAGCTGGGAAGGGGCTGGAGCCCCAGGAGGGGCTGAGGGAGCTGGGAAAGGGGCTCAGCCTGGAGCAAAGGAGGCTCAGGGGGCCCTGCTGGCTCTGCACAGCTCCTGCCAGGAGGGGCAGCCAGGGGGGTCGGGCTCTGCTCCCAGGGAACAGGGACAGGAGCAGAGGGAACGGCCTCAGGCTGGGCCAGGGGTGGGGCAGGTTGGGGATTGGGAGAATTTCTTCACTGAAAGGTTGGCCAGGCCCTGTTAGAGGCTGCCCAGGGCAGTGGTGGAGTCCCCATCCCTGTAGATGTTCAAAAAATGTGTGGATGTGGCACCTGGGGACGTGGGGCAGTGGTGGCCTTGGCAGTGCTGGGACTCAATGGTCTTAAAAGGCTTTTCCAACCTTAAAGATGCTGGGATTCTGCATCCTCATATCCGGATGAAACTCCATCAGTCTGGTGCTGCAGAGATAGTCTGGAAAATCAGGGAAAGCCTCATCACTGGTAACCAAATCCTCTGTGTCCCTGAAACTGTTATTCCAGAAATTTGGAATAAAACTGGTGGAGAAGTTTAGGATGTTGCAGCTTTGGATGAAGTTGTCTGAGCAGATCCTGCTAGAAGGAATTCCATGTCCTACTAAAGTGCCCCGAACAGCCATTTTCCTCTGCCACTGGCCAACATTACAAAAAAAAAAATATTATTTCCATGCTGGAAAGCTGCTTATCCAAATTTTGCCCAGACCTGGTTATACCCTGGTTCCTTGGAAAGGATTTAAAGGAAGATCATGCTCATAAGTTCACCTGCATTTTCTCCCCCCTCTGCCTTCACAGTAAAAAACGAAAACCTCTCATAAAATATCTGTTTTTTCTCAGTCTTCAGTTACAAATTACTGGATTTCCTGCGCTTTGCCACTTGTCTTGTTCAAATATAGATTGTGCCATGCATAGAAATGCGGAATTATTTAAGGCTCAAAAAAAAAAAAAAAAAAAAGAAAGGTAATATAAAGCTCTTAGTTTTTCCAGGTATTTCTGTCTTTTGGCTGAATTCAGGGGGAAAACACTGGGACCAAAACTCACATTCCCTGTCCAAAAGGATCATTTGGACCTTGCTGAAGCTTTGCAGAAATAAGAATAAACATACTGCAAATTCTTATCCCTGTTTTAGTTCACATCCCATGTCTCAATGGTGACACTGGCTTGGCAAACCAGACAAAAAATTCCTGAAATAAAACCAGATGCTGCAGGAATTACGTGAAATAGTTTCACTGAGGAGAGAGGACACTTGAAATATTATTTTCCTGACTATGAAATGGAAAGCATGTTTAGAAAATGAAACATTTTTCCTGTTTAAGAAGAAGGAAGGCATAGCCTGGGAGGTGCAGGATCCCTGTGTTGCCCTGGCTCTGCTGCAGAATTCCTTGGAAGAAAATCCTGCAACTTTCTCCATGTGGGAATGTTCTCACTGGTTTCACACAGCTGGTGGGAAACTGTGCTGATAACAGATTACTTGCCTCAAAAGAAAATGTAGGACAGAATTTGTATGGCACCTTAAACTCTTGTTTGGATGTCACGGGATGATTGCAGGGATTCCACAGCTCAGGGGATTTCTTGGTGCTCCTTCCCTGCTTCCCACCACCAGGGATGGGGGCTGGATCCACCTGCTCTTCCCTCCCAAAGCTTCCAGCAGCTCCAAGCCCAATGAAATCTCCTCTGTCCATGTAACAGCCCCAGAACACCCACATGGATATGGATTATCTGCGTCTGGCTGGGTAGGGAGTTACCACTGTGGATCAAGCACTGGAGGTGTCACCCAACTTCTGTGCTCTCATTCCCTCTGGAAAGGCCACAAATGCAAAGCTGGCAGAACCCTTTCCACTCTTTTCCTTCAGCTTTGCTGGCTTTGGCTTCTCAGTCAGCCAACCTGCACAACACCCAGTGTCCCCAAACTCCAAACAAAACCAGGGACTTGGGAAAACACTTCCCTCCAAAAGTGCTCTTGCAGAAATGGCTTTCATGGAATTTCCTGTATAGTACAAGTCTCAGCGTGGCACTGTGCTAATAGCTATGAGCAGTTAGCAGAATTAATTAAAATATAATGCGTGACCTGGGAAATGAAACTCAATTTCACATCAGGTCTGGAGCCGAGTTATTCCAATCTGAACGTGGTAATAAGTGTTGAGAATGCAGGTGAATACCTTGCAAATTAAAGGAGGAATGAACAGTTTTCTAATTTTATCTGGAAAAACACATTAAGGATGGCAGGGGGTCAGCTGGTGCAGGATTAATCACTTCCCAACCCCTGTGGTTGGGCTTTGGGAACACTTGAATGGCTGATCAGGGGAAAGAAAGCGAATTTTGGGCATTCTAGGCATCCTGCCCAGCACAAACAAAAGGTGTCATTAACTGCCTGCTAGTGCTCAGCCTTTCCAAGTTAGTTTTCTTTTAAAACTTTCATGGAAGCAATTTTTTTTTCTATTTTTCCTCATGTAAAAGAATCCACAGGAAGAGCTGAAGTGTTTGTGTAGTGCAATTGCTCCTCATGATCTTTATGAAGTTTAAACCAATACTGAAAATTATTGACTTGTGACTCTGAGCTAGCTAAGAGAATTCATTCCTTCCCAAACAACAGCCAAGAAGAAGCTTTCTGGCTCTTTCTATTCAAATTTTTTCTGTCAATTTGTTATTATGGATCTGAACTCCCATTGACTCCTAAGCTTGTTTTTGCCAGGAAAACAGGCACATGCTATTGAACAGCTCAGCTTGTAGAGAGAGTGGTGAGGAACAAAGGAAAGATGTGGCCTAAACTGGGAGCTCTTGGAAGAGCTACGGGAGAGAAGATGCAGCCAGCTCCCTGTTTTTATAGCTGGTGTGAATCCTTGGATTTGGCATGGAATAAATAACTTCCAGCCCTCCACAGTCCTGGTGAGGTGTCTGCAAGACTGTGGGTGATTGTGGTCACTGGGCTGGAGATGTGGGACCCACGGCCACCCTGACCTTCTGTACCCACTGAGCTTCCATCATTCTTTGGGAACTCTGGTGAAGAGCTGAGGGAGCTGGGGGGGCTCAGCCTGGAGCAAAGGAGGCTCAGGGGGCCCTGCTGGCTCTGCACAGCTCCTGCCAGGAGGAGCAGCCAGGGGGGATTTGGGATTTTCTCCCAGGGAACAGGGACAGAAGGAGAGGGAACGGCCTCAGGCTGGGCCAGGGGAGGCTCAGGTTGGACAGCAGCAGGAATTTCCCCATGGAAAGGGTGCTCAGGCATTGGCAGGGGCTGCCCAGGGAGGTTTGGAGTGCCCATCCCTGGAGGTGTCCCAGGAAGGCCTGGACGTGGCACTCAGGGCTCTGGGCTGGGGACAGGGTGGGGATGGGGCACAGCTTGGACTTGGTGCTCTGGGAGGGCTTTTCCAGCCTCAGTGATTCTGGGATTCTGTGATCTCTCTGAAATGGCAGGAGCGTGCTGGAGTGCTTGGAGTGTGACCAAGCACGGTGGTTTCTGTAACCCGCCTCAGATTTTGGTGATTCAAGTCTCAGTTGTCCAATGTCCCTACAGCCACCACTGTCTGTGAGTTTGTCACTGCAGGTGGGGCTGTAGGGCTGGGGTTGGATTTGCTGCAATCACTGGCTCCCAAAATGGGCTATGTTGGAAGGGAACTTCAAGCCCATTCAGTGCCACCCCTGCCACGGGCAGGGACACCTTCCACTGTCCCCACTTTGCTCCAAGCCCCATCCAGCCTGGCCTTGGGCACTTGCAGGGATTCCTGTGGGATTGATGTCTGTGCCTGTGTCTGCTCTTCCCATGACCCATTGTAGCTCTGCGTGTGCTGCTGCTCCTCTGGTTTCCTGGGCTGGCTTTTGTCCAGGGGAACAAAAAGTTCTTCATTCACCATCTTCTTCTTCCCTCCCTGCTGCAGAGCAGGACTGAGCCCACAGGGCTCACATTTTATTCCTTAGAGAGAGTAAATAAAAACTGGGTCATGGCTTTGGTGTCACACTGGCCTTGTCTCCCTCAAGCCAACATGTCCTACGGGTTTGTCCTGTTGGATGAAATCACATCTGAATTCAACATTCTTTATCATCTCTGTTTTCAAGATGACACCAAGGGGATGTGTTGGAATGAGTATATGGTATTTTATGATTTTTACTTAGACTTAATGTAGCTCTTCTACAAACTCTAAGGACGTTCCCAAGGGCTTTTGGCACCTTCAGCATTCGGTGTTGCCTTCTAAGGGTGCCCTCAGCATCTCATAGTCTCTTCATTGCTCAAGAAAAGTCCTGGGATGGCTTTTCTGAAAGGAAATTTGTTGGCCAAGTGACACCAAAGGTGTTTTATCACATCCCTGTGATTTAACCTCTTCCTCTAACACAGCTCTATCCAGTAAAACTTTCCCTGCAAAGTGGCAAAAAAACAAAGGTTGAATTAGTCCTTGGTGAGTAGAAGGCATAGAAGGAACCTGGAGGAATCCCTGTGGAGTGTGGCAGGACCAAATCTGTATATCCCACGTCATATATATGTGACATCTGAGATGTGGGATCTGCCAAGGACTTGGCAGTGACCCTGCACCAGTGTGGTGAGGGAGAGCTGCTGTCTGAGCCGGGATTTTCTGGGAACAGTCATCTCAAGATCTCTATTCCCATGCAGTTATATACACTTGAATGAAATTCCACATGGCAATGAATTTGATGTGTTTAAAGTATGAGCTTGGAAAACTGTGGAGGCTTCAGAATTTAATTCCAAACTGAATTGTGTTTGTTGTCTGCAGCAGGGCAGGGGGGATTCTGCCCCTCAGGTGAGACCCCACCTGCAGAGCTGCCCCAGCCCTGGGCCCAGCACAGGGAGCACCTGGAGCTGCTGGAGGAGCCCAGAGGAGGCTCCAGGATGAGCAGAGGGATGGAGCAGCTCTGCTGGGAGGAGAGGCTGGGAGAGCTGGGATTGTTCACCTGGAGAAGAGAAGGTTGGGGATGTGTCCAAGGCCAGGTTGGACAGGACTTGGAGCAGCCTGGGACAGTGGGAGGTGTCCCTGCCCATGGTAGGGGGTGGGACTGGATGGGCTTGCAGGTCCCATCCACCCCAAACCACTCCATGATCCTATGAATTCAGACAATTGGAAGTGTGATTTTGTGAGTGTTAGCAGAAGCTGTGTGTTCTGTGGAGCATAACCCAGGGAAGGAGTTCACTGCCAGGCTCTTCAGGGCAGTCACTTGTCAGCAATGCTGAGAAAAGGAAGGAGGGGCTCATCAAACTTTAACACTGCTTGGAAGCACCAAATAAAATCCATTTTGTGATCTGAGTGAAATATTTAACTCAACATCTCACATTATAAATGTGATTATAATCAACACTTCACATTATAAAAGAGCCACTGCACATCTAAAAGGCCATTTTGATGAGCAGCCTTGGCTCTGGTGATTTCTCATAAGTGAAGCAGCAAGATTAATAAATAGGCCGTTGTCTCTGCTTTACCTTTTAATATCACAGTAAATGAGTTTTAAGTGCAGGCAGTTAAAATAGCAGAGGACAGGCAAGGGTTTGTCTTTACGGGGCAGTGGGGGACCAGAGTCCCCTCACTTCCATCAGGAATGTGTTTCCCAAGCTTGTATTGAAGTCAAAATGATTTGAGAAGAGGCCAACCTGACAAGTAGGACAGTGAAGAGAATTTAAATGGCTGAAGATCAGGGGTTTTTTAAACAACAAGGAAACAAATTCCAGACCTCACCCATCACAATGAAGGGGGTTTGTCCTCAAGGTTGTTGAGACAATCCCATTTTTCCTCAGTGGCTGTGCAACCTCCCATCACTCAGCTTCCCACAGCCTTTCTGGTTTTCTCTCTTGTCACTTTGAAGCTTCCCCTGGTTTGAAAACCAGCTCCAGCATTTCCTGCTCTTGCTTCACTCCCAGTGGCTCTGACAAAGGGGGAGATTGACAGAGGCCTTTATCTGAAAGCAGAGTATGAATTTTAGTCAATAGAGAATGAGGGCTGCTCTCAAATTTCATTTTGTTTTCTCACCCTGGTTAATTGTGGGCAGGAATTGATGTGCCTATCTGGGCACAGTGCTAGAGAAGCTGCCTTTCAGTGCTTTAATTGAATTCCTGTATACAGGGAACCTTTGGGGTGCTGTGGATGCAGGGCCTGCTGGTATCACACAGGAGAGATTGAGCATCCCTGGACCAGCAGAATTATGTATAAGTGCTTCTATGTTGGATATAAATATATTATTATAGATATTGTTACATGCATTAACTTTGTTGTAAAAGACAGAGCTGCTCTGTTTTTGGGAGAGGGAAATTGTGGCAGCATCAATTATTGATAAAAATGCCATGCATTTGTTTGATGATGAAGATTGCATGAACCAAGCCTTGTACCACCTGAAAATGCTGAAATTTGGGAGTCTGAAGCCAGAAATGCTGAGCCAGCATAACTTATTGTTTCCCTGTTTCCTTCCTGTTCACAGCTGTGATAAGTTCAGAGGGTGAATTGAAACCCCAGCCTTTTCTCTTGCCTGATGAGATTCAGGTTTAACACCCTGGCCAGGTCCAGGCTTGCATTTCGTTCCAGGAATTTCATGAATTTTACCATCTTTGCTGCAAAGCAGGGCTCAAAGCTGGAAAATGACTTTTCTGCAAAGTGAATGTTGTCAGTTGGAGCTTCCTGATCAGGAAAAAAGATCCATTTCCATGTCCCTCATGAGCCTTTTGTAGGGAATTTGCCCATCTGGCCGTGGTTCTTTGCAGTCTCCTGGGTGTGAGCAGGCACAGAGTCTTCAGCAGCACAGATTGGGGCTATAAATAAGCAAAGAGCAGGATTTTTTTCCTTTTTCTTTCCCTTAATTCCTCCCATCCTGACTTATTCTCTGCAGAAAATGTAAGATTTCACCTATTTCCAGTGCTTTGGAAAGGTCAGTCCTTTGCACAAACCGTCGCTGGAGTTTTAGCCTGGCTGCTCCAGGTTTCTTCTGGAATTTTGAGCAATTATTTTATAGTCTGGTTTCCCATCTTTAAAACAGGAACAAGGAGCCTTTTGCTGTCCCTTTTTGTGCAGCAAAGAATATATTTGGACACAGCACTCAGCAAATCCAGCTTCCAATGAATTGCCACTAATTCCAAGAATAAAAATCACGTGTTACCCTGAACTGATGGTCATAGAATCACAGAATATCCTGAATTGGTGAGTTTAGGAGATAAATGAACAGCATATCATTCACAAGGACCTTGGGTTTATTTTCATGGGTCTGAGCTTTGAGGTTTGTTGAGAAGGAGGATTTTTTGAAGGACTCAGTAGCCAGCACTGCACCAAAAACCATCATGGCCCATCACAGCCATGGCTGTGCAGTGGTGGGAGAGGCTTGTGGGGGTACTGTGGCCTGTTTGTCATCTACTTTTGAATGTCCATCCAGCTACCAATCAAGGAAATCATGCAATCATTAAGGTTGGAAAAGACCTCTAAGGTTAAGTCCAACCTGAACCAGTGAACCACACCGCAAAGTCTCTCATTTTTTGAACAAAAAAAGTTGTAAATATGACAAAATAAGCTTGAGCTGCTGTTCACAGGGCAAGCAGCAAGGTAAAAAATCAAACTCCTGAAGATCAAGCCATGGAGATTTTCTGATTGATTTGAATTTGCAGGGTGCTGGAGTGGCCGGGAGCCTGTGCTGAGCCAGGCACAGCACGGTGCTGCTTCATGGGCTTCCCATTAATCTATGCAATAACTCATCCTGGACTAATTAAGCAGCTCAATTGGTAAAAGAGGCAGCAGGGAATTGGGCACAGGGCATTTGTTTAGAGAGCACAATGCAGTGTTTGGTTTTGGGCAGCTGAGCGCTGTGATCCCCTTGTGATCCCACTGTGGCCCCAGGGCTGGAGCAGCTCCAGGAGTGCCTGGGGACAGCAGGGTGTGCACAGGGTGCCTGGCACCACCTTCCTGAGAAAAAATCACCTTTAACTAAAGCACCTTGGAGAGGAAGATGCCTCAATTCAACATTTTTTCATGTAAAAACCCTCAAAGAGGTGGAATTGGTCCCAAGTGGTTTAAGTCGGACTCAAAGTCCTCATCTGAAAGGTGAAAAGCTCTTGGAGGATGTGGAATTGCCAACACTTCACAAGAGCTGAGCTGGTTTATCAAACACCCTTCCAGGTGCTTTGGTCTGTTCACCTGAGGGTGTTTGAGGCTGGGATGGCAGGGGAGAGCCCCATGTGGGAGCAGCCAGGAGAGAAAGATGGAATCAGAAAGATGGAATCAGAAAGATGGAATCAGAAAGATGGAATCAGAGAAGAGACTCTGACCCTGGGACAGAGAGAAGTGCAGCAGCTGGTGTGAACTGGAGAGGCTCTTGGTGACCAGTAAATCTGATTAAATCAGAGGGTTTTTGGCTCAGACGGGTACTAACAAAGATTTTAAAGCTGTCCTAATCTCTGCTGAGCCCTACTGGTGTGTTTATTTATCCCAGCTCTCCTGGCTGTTTCTGTCGGGGCAGCAGTGACGTGTCTGCTGTGTCGTCTCTCACATGCGTTCCGTGGGCGTCCTCTGCAAATCACAGCTTGTTTACTTACCTTTCATAGCAAACTAGGGTGAAGTGTGCCCACAACATGAATTAAAAACTTAGCAAGCAGGGAAGTAAAATTGTCCCTTTCAGGGAAGACATCTGGAATGACTGGCAGTCCTCAGTGTGTACCTGTGTTGCATCTGGGAAATATTTTGACAGTTCAAGCTGAAAGCAGACTTTGGAGTTTGGATTTTTATTTTTTTTTGAAAGAGCCATGGTGTGGAACACAGCTTTGATGCCTTAATGGAGTCTAGAGAGCTCAATAATATGTTTCAGGGTTGGATAAAAGAGGGGAAAATTGCTTCCAGCACTTTTATGCTCAAGAAAAACAAAGCCCAAATCATCTCTCTGTGATGTCTCATCTGTAGTATTTTATCAGTGTGATGCCTAAGTGTAGCTTTGGTAGAGCTTGCTGGGACTTCTCGCTCAGGGAGGAGATCCAAAAGGACTGGGACATGTTCTGAGTTACTGTATATTGACCTTTCTTTAAAATAAAGAACAAAAATTAAAGCGAGGTCCGGGTGGATGGGTTGATTTTTGGGGATCGTGTCTCATAGGAACATGCAGGAAGTCAAGCACAGGTGGCAGAAGGCCTGTGTGGGTGAAGGAGGAGCTCCTGACATACAAAAAAAAAACATTCCAAGGGTGAAAGCAGAGGCAGCTCACTCAGGAAGAATCCAGGGACTATCTGAGTGTGTGGGGGTGGGATTGGGAAAGCCACAGCCTACCTGGAGCTGAATCTGGTGAAAGATGTGGAGGGCAACACCAAAAGCTTCTGTGGGTAAATGTGAGGTGGAGGAACACAGGGGGTCTTCTGCTGGATGGGACTGGGCAGCTGGAGAAGGGTCAGGTCCCCAGTGCCACCTTCATCTTGTCAGGCTGGTCCTGAAGAACCCCAGGTCCCCAGGACCAGAGGGAAAGTCTGGAGCAAGGGTGACTTGGAGACGCTGTGTTGGCTCTGGAGGAAAGAGGACGTGGAGGAGGTTGTGTTAGGGAATGTGTAAATGACATGGACACACACAAATCCCTGGGGCCCAGGGGTGCTGAGGGAGCGTGGAGAGGCCACTCAAGTGTCTTGGAAAGCTCATGGCAACTGGGAAGGGTGCCTGAGGACTGGCAGAGAAAAAACATCACCCCTGTGTCCAAGGAGGCCAAGAAAGAGGGTCCAGGGAATTACAGACCAGTCAGGCTCAACTCCATCCCTAGAAGGTGATGGAGCAGTTAATCCTGGGAGCCATTTCCAAGTATCTGAAGGGCAAAAAGGCAATGAGGAAGAGCCCACATGGATTTATGAGGGGAAATCGTAAGTGACCAAGCCTTCTGTGCTGAGGGGTCAGGCTCAGGGGTGGGGGACAGCAGGAGATGTGTGTGCACATTGTCACTGCCTCCCATGCCGCCCCACTGAGGTACAGCCTGGAGAAGGGCACACTCAGGTCCTGGGCTCAGTTGTGATCAGGGCCGCTGCTCCAGCCAGGCCAGAGGGTTATGTATTTCCCACAGGACAGATGGATTTTTTCCAGTGCTGGGCTTTCTGAGGGCAAACACCTGGAATTGCTCAAGGAATGAGCACAGTCCTCACGTGGGCTCTGTCTCATCCATGGCACATCCCTGCTCATCACAACTTGCAGGTTGACTGAAGGTTGGAGCAAGTCCAGAGAAGGCTACAAAGGTCATAAGGGGGCTGGAGCACCTTCCCCTGGATACAGGCTGAGAAACTTGGGATTGTTGAGCCTGGAGAAGAGAGGGTAGTGTGGAGACCTAACAGCACCTTCCAGGGTCTGGAGGGGCTACAGGGAAGCTGGAGAGGGACCCTGCATCAGGAACTGGAGGGACAGGACACGGGGAATGGGTTCACATTGAAAGGGAGTAGGTGTGGATCAGATATTGGGAAGAAATTGTTCCCTGTAAGGCTGGTGAGGTCCTGGAATGGATTTCCCAGGGAAGCTGTGGCTGCCCCATCCCTGGAAGGGACCAAGGGCAGCTTGGACAGGACTTGGAGCAGCCTGGGACAGTGGGAGGTGTCCCTGCCCATGGCAGGGGTGGCACTGGATGGGCTTTAAGGTCCCTTCCAACCCAACCCATTTTGGGATTTTTAAGGTACCCAGGACTGACAGCCCTGCCCAGCTCAGTGCGACTGAACTGTGACAATCAACCTTCTGCCCAGCATGGCTGTACAGAGGCAAAGGAGCATTTACACAGCACTGGGATTTAATCTTCAAACCCCCATTTCCTGTAGCTGCTGCTGATTCCATATTCCCACAGGAATCCCAGGAAGAGGCCGGGCTGTATCTGGGCCGAGCACGGTGCCTTTGTAATCCCAGCTACCGGGGTTAATCTCTGTAGAGTTTTGCCTCTTTTTAACCTGCCAAGCATTTCCCCCATCTCTTTATCTCCTTTTTACCTTTACATCCTTATCCTTCTCCTGGAGACAGCCTCATCTGCAGGGACCAGACAAGGAGCAGCTGCTCGGGAAGGGTTTAAGGAAATCTGAAGATTAGGTGGGGATGGAAGCAGCCAGCTTGAGTTTTATCTGCTGTTGCTCCTTGTTAATTGTCACTGGAGAGTAAAAGGGGTTTTATGTTTCCAGTGATGGGGAGCTGATAAGTTTTTTAATTTTACAATCTCACTTGTTCCAGTCTCATGACTCACATTGGAAAGGAAAAAAATTGTCTCAAAGATCATACAAGATGAACAGCCCAGCAGCTGCTTTCTGTGGGCCAGGCTTCTCCCCCTCATTCCCATGACAGGATGAAGCCAAAGACACAAGTTTTCCTGCCAACCTGAGCACTGGGTGGGGTCAGACATCCCCCGAGCTGGTTCCTTGATGGCTCTTTCTGGTGTGGATGGAGCTGAAGTCAGCAGGCATGGAATCCCAGAATCTCAGAATGGTTTGGGTGGGAAGGGACTTTTAAAGCCCATCCAGTGCCACCCACTGCCATGGGCAGGGACACCTTCCACTGTCCCAGGTGGCTTCAAGCTCCATCCAACCTGGCCTTGGGCACTGCCAGGGATCCAGGGGCAGCCACAGCTTCTCTGGGCACCCTGTGCCAGGGCCTCCCCACCCTCCCAGGGAAGGATTTATTCCCAATATCTGATCCACTTCTCTCCTGTCAGTTCAGCTGATGTTCTGGGAAGGTTTTTGGTGGGTTGTGCTAGTGCAGAGCTTTTCTGCTCTGGGGAGGAGGAAGTGTTTGCTCTCCTTTCCCTCAGCTTTGGAAGTGGACACACTGCACACAGGTCTTTTCTCCTCATTTTTGGCTGCTGGTAAAAATTCCTGTTGGAAGGAGCTAAGGAATTTCTTCCTCCTCTTGTAACCATTTGCACTTAGTTATTTTTATGAAGGAGGAATAATGATTTGCAGATGGCAGAGCAGAGCCCTGTAAGAATGTGCCTTTCCTTTTGGATGTATCTTTTTACTGTGGGTTGAAGCCAACAGATTTAAGAGTCAGAGTGAAATCACATGAGGCTGATCAGAGACTGCCAGATTTGATCTGCCCAGCTCTGGATTTTTAATTCCTCCTTCACTTGGTCATGGGAGGGCCTCAGGAAGTGCCCAGTGGTCCCTGGACCCGCCCTGCTCAGGGATGTGAGTGCTGCCTGAGGGAGCCCCCAGACTTGTGAATCATGGATTAACAGCTCAGCCTCTGAGATTTGGGGCTCGTTATTCTGTTTTTAATCCTCTGATCATCCCAGTTCCTACCAGTCTTTGCACTCCTTAAGTGAGTCACCTCTTCAGCTTTCAAAGATGTCTTCTTCCTGTGTTTTCCTGCAGGTTTCCTGCTGGTTTATAGATTTGATTTGATGGCATAGATGAGCTCAGAAACCTGTAATTGTTTGGCCAGCGGCTTTAAGGTCCCTTCCACTGTCACTGGGACTGTGTTTGTGCAGGTTTGGGGTTGTTCCTGCAGGTACTGCCTGGGGTATGACAGCCCTGGGTCGTGTGTGCTGTGCTGTGTCACACCTCAGCTCCCAGTTCTATGGCAGGCAGAGTCTCCTCCACGGCATCTGTTGAAACAGAGTTGTGCAGAAATTAGACAGTTAGTGGTAATTCACCTAATTAGTGCAGGAGGGAGCTGGGTGCTCCTGTGGGTGCAGCTCACCCTCCAGCAGTGCCCATCCCTCCCCATCCACAGGACAAGAGCCTTTCCTGTGCACAGTTAAACCAAACCAGATGAGCCTGGATTAAAATTTGTTGCAAAAAGTCTCTAGTTTTGGAGGAATTTAACTCTTCTGCTCCCACCTTCATTGCAGGGCATTGCTGCACAGGACAAGCCTTGCATCCTCACACTGTGGCTGTGTCCAGCCTGCAAAGACAAAACCTTTTATATTTTTTTTTAGGTAATCTGTTTATTCTGCTTAATAAAGACCTAACAACAGCTTGAGCCTCTTGCTGGTGACTAAATATTTTAGTCCTTACTCAGTGTCTGGTGTGAGGTTTGTAGGAATTTGGTATTGATTTTGATAGGAATTGCCTTAGGCCCCAAATATGCAGCTTCCACCAGACACACAGGGATGCACTGGTCTCCAGAGATCCGGGAGTGTGGGGATGCCAACCCGAAGCTCTTCCTAAACAATCCCATGTGTGGATGAGCTCAGTAATATCCATCTCACCTCTCAGGAAATATCTTTGTGTGTCTGACCCCACATCTGGGCTGTCTGTGCTGGTGGGAAGGATTCAAGTGCCCTTGGAGAGACAGAATGGTTTGGGTGGGAAGGGACCTCACAGTCCATCCAGTGCCACCCTGCCATGGGCAGGGACACCTCCCACTGTCCCAGGGGCTCCCAGCCCCGTCCAACCTGGCCTTGGGCACTGCCAGGGCTGGGGCAGCCACAGCTTCTCTGGGCACCCTGTGCCAGGGCCTCCCCACTCTCCCAGGGAGGAATTCCTTCCTAATATCCCTTCTAACCCTGCCCTCTGGCACTTTAAAGTACTTTGTTTCCATAGCAGGAAGGGAAAATGAGAAAAAGAACAGTTTTCAGCTTTCTTTTCCTTTTTTGGGGTGTGAAAACTCTTGAGGTTTGGTTTTCATTTAGAAAATGCAAAAAAGGGAAACACGACCAGTGTGAAAATGAATTATAACAATGGGGTTTGGGCAAACTAAAGCACTTTTGAGAAAACAGCAACTACAATTTCATTGTCCTGTAATTGTTGCTGTCTTTGGAGGGAGTTACACACCCCTTAATTATGGATTGCAGATCATATGGGCTGCAACCCCTGACAAAGCAGGAATTAATTGCTACCTTTAAATCACCCATTTGTTTAACAGCTGCTATTAGTTCATTTTAAGGGATTTTACAGGTCTGGGACTAGACCCAAGTGCTTCTGCCATCATCACACGATGCCATTGGCAGCATCAGGGATTGCTGTGCTATGTGCAGCACGTGTGTGACCCAGGAAAGTCTGCTCCTGAGGCAGATGAAGAGAAATCCTGTCTGTCTCCTGCATGTGTGGAGCATTGGAGAACTGAAATCAGCTTTTGTTGGGCTGATTGCTGCGATGGAGGGTTCATTGCTGGCGGGGCTGTGTGGGTTTGGTGAGCAGCACCCACCATTGAACGTGTGCATATCCTCCCAGTGCTCCCAGTAAATCAGTGCAGTTGTCAGCCTGGACATGCTTCAGGAAGGGCACTCAGTGTCTGTGCTTCTGTTCTGCTGTGCTGCCCTTGTCTGGGACTGGTGGGGGTGAAAAGGAATTTCCAAATTGTGTGTTCATGGAAGTGGAGCTGCTGCTGCCTGGCCCTGACTGGGCTGTGCCTCCTCCATGGGCTTTCTGCTGGGACCTCACTGAAGCCAGGCTGGGCTTGGACTCCTGGCCAGCACAAAGCCCAGGGCAAGGCTGGGCTTTAGGCAGCAGATCACCCCCAACACCCTCATGGAATCCTGGAGTGCTTTGGCTTTAAAGGGATCTTAAAGCCCATCCAGTTCCCCCCGTGCTATGGGCAGGGACACCTTCCACTGTCCCAGGTTGCTCCAAGCCCCATCCAGCCTGGCCTGGGACACTTCCAGGGATGGGGCAGCCACAGCTCCTCTGAGCAAAGAGAAGTTTTTGTCATCCAGGTTTTTTCTGGAGCACGGGGAGCGCATGAGTCCCTGGGAAGCTGAGTCATGGCTCTGTGCTGAAGACATCTGTCTCAGCAGTAATTAGAGGAGATGAAACCCATCAGTGACAAGCTCTATCCCAGCAGTTGGAGCTCAGATTCTCATTTCATGCTGCAGAAGGATGAGTAATTCCAAATAGCTCTAAAGACATTTAAAAGCACCCAAACCATGACAGACAGCACAGAGCAAATGAGAACAAGGTGAGTTATTAAATGCCTGGTGAGCACACACAAAGCCCCGTTATCACTGAACACGGATCCAGGCGTTGTCTGTGTGTGCCTGTGCTGTGCTCCCCTGGGTGGGGCAGGTTTGGGGATCCACACCTGAGCTTTCCTTTCCCCAAAGGCTCTGGCAGCACCATGGGCTCTGAGCTGGGCTGGGCAGGAATGGAAATAGAAATTCAGCTGCTCTGTCCTGGTGCTTTCAGCAAGAAACCATTTATTAAAAAATACAGGGGAACCATTTGATGGTGGAAGGAGTCTGTTCCCTCAGACAGAAAGCTTGGAACACCCCAAAATGCCAGGCAGGAGCAGGAGAACCCCAATCTGCCCCTATCCCAGCTGTCCATGGCAGTGAGGAAGATGTGAGCTCCAGGCAGGATTGATCCCTGCCCACAGCGTGGTGTGAATAACAGTGTTTAACAGAGCTCCTTTCCAGGGGAGATGAAGGAGCAGCTTCCAGTTAAAGTAATGAAGAGCTGAGAGGGCCTTTCCAGCTCCAGAGCTCCAAGAGCAGATCCTTTTGCACCTGAATGCAGCTTTTTAATTAAACAAGAATTTTGCCAGCACTTTGTGCTGGGAGTCTCAGCCCTGCTGATGGCATTGGCACCTCCCAAGCGAATCCCTGCCGAGTTCAGGGTGTGGGACCGTGCCCAGGGCTGATTTAAAGCCTCTTGCAGTGGATGGAGGTGTTCCCATTTTCCTTTAGGGACTTGGCTCACACTTTACAAGTGTAATTTGAAGTGGAGCCAGAACGTGGCCCAGGCTTCATTTTAAAGGGAATTTGGTTGAAGGCTTTTCATTGCTTTAAGGCTGCAATGACTTTAAGGCTGCCTGGTGACTCACAGATAAAATAAAATAAAATAAATAGAATAAAATACCTTAACATGCTGGCATGACTTGCAAAATGTGAGTAGTGTTGGAGAAGCTCTTCTCCTGTGTGACTTTGCTGGAGTAAAGGGATGCACCAAAGCCACCCCCAAGGCTGCAGCAACGGGAACATTTTCCAGCAGAAAAATTTAGGGACAAATGTGGGAGCAATCAAAGTGGGATCTTCTCATTTTATACTTTATTTCCATCTCTTCTGGTTTTGTGCGTTCACAGGAAATTTCTATATTTGTCATTTTATACTCGTGCCAAGCCCAGGGATGCTGATGAATTAGGGACTAATAACAAAAGTGTTGAAATCTAAACAAATGAACAAGGAATGAGTCATAAACATCAGTGTGACCCAAGGACACAGCACTGCTCACTGTCTCTTTTCTTCTGCCTTGTTCATTTTCTACATTCTGGTTTCCAAAACTCATTATTTCTATTTGGGTTTGGAAATGAATTTCAGAAAAAACCTGAAAAGTTTCCAAAACTGAAGTTCAAAAATGTAGAGTTGATGAGAATGTTTTGTTGTGCTAAATCGGAAATTTTGCTCCATTTAATTTTATTATCAATTATTGTGAGTTTTGAAGTTAATGCAAACCCAGAAATACAGACACCCTCCTTTCTGATGAGCTCTAAATGAGGCTCAATCCATTCTACTGAAATGCTACATTTCCTTTTTGGCAGAATTTCACTGGAATCACCACATTCCAGATTTTTAAAGCAAAAGTTTTTAGATGCTTTTGACTCATCTGTGTTTTTCAGACATGGGCACCTTTATCTGCTGAACTCACAGCAAATCCCTGTCAGGGACAAGTGTGAGACCAGGGCAGGGCTTTTGTCCTTTGTTTTCAATGTGCAGTAGAGTCTCACAAATTAAATTATAGGATCGTGGAATATCCAGACTGAAAGAGACCCACAGGGATCCCCCAGTCCCACCCCTGGCCCTGCCCAGACCCCCAACACCCCCACCCTGGGCACCCCTGGCAGCGCTGGCCCAACCCCCTGGAGCTCTGGGACCATTCCCTGGGGAGCCTGGGCAGTGCCAGCACCTCTGGGGGAAGAACCTTTCCTGATCTCCAGCCTGAGCCTGCCCTGGCCCAGCTCCAGCCCTTCCCTGGGTCTGAGCACACGTGTGCTGTAAATCTGTGCTTGGAAACGCGTCCTGTGCTGCCGCTCTGGGGTTTGTAGCCTCTGTCATGTGTTTGAAAGGAATAAAATAGAAGGAGCTGCTTCAGCAGGGAAGTTATTAGTGCTGGGTGCCCTTGAATGGCAAGGCTCCGATTTGAAGGAAAAAGCTGAAATGAGACATTTTCCATTTTATGATTTCGTCTGTGGAGAAAGTCCTTTTAATCTCAATTTAATGAAAGTTGGCTCAAGACGTGTGAGTGACTGGGAGTGCTTGGGAGAGACAGGAGCAAAGCTTGAAGGGGGCTCAGAGCAAGATAAAACTCTCCATTAGATGAGGCAGGCTTTGGAACAGGGCTGGGTAACGACCATCATTTTGTTTGTAAGGATGTGATGCTTCATTTATATAAAATGCTTGGGAATACTTTAAGTACATGATGGAAGATGTGGCAGAATGAATTAAACTGGTGACAGGGACATCAGGAGCTCCCACCTTTGTCAGCCTCTCAGACCAAGACAACAGGTCACAGTCTGGCCTTGTTTGCTGGTATGGGGGATGTCCTTCAGCCTCCTGCCCTTTTCCCTTTTCCACTGCCTTTTCCCACAGCCTTCTCCTGGTACAGAGGTTGAATATGTTGGTGGATGTGCAGAGCACCCATCCCACCAGGGCAGGAGGCTCTTTTGGGCCTTGATCCCATCCTTCATTGGCGCCTCACCGAAGTCCATCACCCTTCAGAAAGCCCCACACAGTCTTGTCCTTCCCTGTGTTCTATCAGGTGACTTCCAAAATATTAGTCCAGCTGAGAGAGGGGAGAGCAATGTCCCCTCCAGGGGCCAGGTGCCCTGGCCTGAGCTGCATGAATCTCTGAGCAGGTTTGCACCAAGAACTTGGCCAGGTGGCTGGACAATATCACAAAGAGCTTTAGACTTGCTACCTTCTGAGGACATCAGATGTGATGGCAAAGCCATTCTGTCCCCACAGGGTGGGACAACTAATCCAGGCTGTTCTCACTGGGAAGGCTGTCTTGGTGTCCCCTTGCTGAAGCTGTCAGGAGCACTGGAGAAGCAGCAGTGCTCTGTTGGCCTCCTGTCCTGGTCCAAAACCAAGCACTTGTTGCCTCTGGGTGTTGATGTCACCAAGGTCCTGTAGAGGGATGTCCTGCAGCTGGACTGGGGACTCCTTCTCTGAATTGCTTCACTGCAGAGGCAAAGCTTGGCCAACCAGCCCAGGACCTCCCAGAGATGCTGTGCAGCTGCACCCACACCATGTGAGCTCCTGCTCTCCATTTTTCCCTGTTTGTTCTTCATCTGGAAACTGTCACTCTCCATCCTATCCCATGGCAGCTCACTGCCCACACCTCGGCTGCTCTCCAGGAGTGGTTGTAGAGTGAGGAGAGCTGCTGATGTGGAAGAATCCCAGAACTGCAGAATGGTTTGGGTAGGGAGGGACCTTAAAAACCACCTAATTCTATCCTCTGCCACGGGCAGGGACACCTTCCACTAGATCCATCCAACCTGGATTTGAATTTTCTGGGTGAGGAATTCATGAGTAAGAAATCCATGCTTTTCCCTGGCCTCTCTGGTCTCTGGCTGTAATTGAGGGATGGAGAGCAATTCTGCTCCTCCACAGCCTGGTTTCCTTCCCTGCCTGCTCCAGGTGCCCCTCCTCAATCTTGGAGCTGCTGGAAGGGGAAGGGCTGGAGGAAATGACTTTCCCCCAGGACACTGAGTCCACAGCAGGATGTGTAATAAGCTGTGCAAATGAGCTTCCTGGAAATGTCTGATTACAATAAATATTTTCCTACTTCTTGGTGGGTTTTGAGGCTCTCAGTTCCAGGGAATGGTAATTGGTTTCTTCTGTTACAGTAAAATATCTGAGTGTGAGAGTTCCTGTGAGTGTACACACAGAAATACATTAAAACAGTAATTGTTTTTATCAACAGGCTTGCTTGGGAAAAAGAATTCCACAGGAGCTCTTTTATGGCTCTGTAATAGCAATTTGGGTGACAATCTGGCTCTGCATTGTGGGGCTGTATCACTTCCACTGCTGTTATCCCTAATTGGGAGATCAAGGACAAGAGGAATCAGGGAAGGAGATAAGGACTGGACTGCTGTTATTAAAATGTAATCTTGAAATTACCCTGTGCTGAGGGAGATGTAGTGCTGCTAACCAGGCTGCCAGTGCCTTTTGCAGGGAGTCAGGGCATTGTTACTCTGCAGAGAGGTATTCATTTATTATTTATATTTGTTTGTTTATTATTTTATTTATTTTTATTTTTCTTTATTATTTATTGAGGGATAAGTTAATTAGTGATTTTTTTAAAAAGGCTTCTGTTATGGAAATAGGAACAAATAGATGTTAGGTGATCTTAAATAACCACTATGGACTTAACCAATTAGAACTGAAATTCTTAAAATGTATTTGATATTTAGGAAGATTTTCATACAGAACAGGAAGGGGAAAAACATGAAAGGGTGGTAGCACAGGAGTATGAAATGAGTAAACAGAATCCTGTCAGATAAAGGCAGGAAAGTGTTCCTGCCACAGTCTCTGTTCTGCACGTTTCACACAAAATAAATAGTATCAGGTCCAAAACTTTGTAAATAAATCAGTGAGCCGAGTGCATGACCCCTCCAGAGGTGGTTTGGTTTGCGTTGATCCAAAACCTTGGGGTGCAGCTCCTGCAGAAATGACTGTTTGCACCAATATCCAGCACAGTTTAATTCACTCAGGAGAGCTGACTGCTCAGGAAAACAGGGCTTTTATTGCCTGTCAGAATTCCTTAAGGTTTATCCTTCCACACTTGGCAATGTGCCTCTGCTGCTCAACTCTCCTGATTCAGCTCCTCTGTTTGAATTTTATTGAAAGTCTCTGATCAGTCAAAGTAGAGGCTGAGCTTTAAATGACTCCAACCACTTCTCCTTGTCCAGCAACCTTTGTTCTCAGAGACCCAACCACAGCTCAGGTCCTTGTGTGCTGTTTGCTATGTGGCCAAAAGGAATTTGTGTCCATCTCAGCATCACACAATGGATAATCCCATCTCCTCCACGTCTGAGGACCCTGGAAAACATCTCAGGCCAGGTTTTCAGTCTGGTACCTGTGGGCACTGGATGTCCAGGAGTTATTTTACAGTGTCTGGGAAGAGGGTAATTTAAAAAAGTTCTTAAATGGTGCACAGTAAATTAACTTGGAGAAGTTTCTGAAGGGATCTTCTCAGCTGGAATAATTCACAGGACCTGGAGATTAGAAATATCTGGGAAATGCCATAGTAGGCATTAAAGTTTAAAATAGCCCTCAAACAACAATTCCTGCTTTTCCAGTATCTTGGAGTTGGACTGCCATTGCAGCAGGAGCCATCCCCACGTGTTGTGACAGCTCTGTCCTCCTGACTGTGTCTCAGCTGGACAACAGGGCTTGTAAAAGGAGGGGACAAAGTTAAATAGCCCAGAAATAACTTGTCAGGATGCTCAGGGGAAGAGCCAAGACAGGATTTCACACCTTCTCTCCCCAAAGCCAGTGGTGTCCTCACTGTGATCTCCACACATCTCTGCGTGGCAATTGTAGGAGAATTCAGTCTGGAAGGGACTTCTGGAGGGCTGCAGGCCACTTCCAGCTCAGAGCTGGCCCAGCTTCAGCGTTGGATCAGCTTTCCCAGGATCTGCTCAGTCAATCCTTCCCCACCATATGTTGGGACACACGAGCAGGACCTGTGCCCAGCTGGAGGTGGCAGGGGTGGCTGTGGCTGTGCAGGGGAGGTGTGGCTCTGATGTCACCTCAATCTCCAATGGAGCTGTGACTAAAGGTGCTCTTGTCCCCAAGGGTTGGGTTGTCCTAAACAGAGCAATTTTAAACATGTTCTGCCTTCATTGATTGTGGTGCAGTTTTGTTTAGGGAGGGCTCATGAGGCTGCTTTGCCAGAAAACCTGGGGTGTTTTCTTAAGGTCTGTGATTCTTAATATAAATAATAATGTAGATAAAGAAGGGGATGAATTGACCAAGATTAATTTGCATTTTCATGGCACCCACACAAGGTCCATTGTAACAGGGGGGTGTATCCACCACAGCCCTCATCCAAGCCATTGGAATCCTTCCTGTGCTCAACACAAAGCTGCTGCTTAGACAGGGAGGCTGAAACCCTCTGGGAAAGACACTGGAAGTTGTGCTGGCTCTGGGAAAGACACTGGGAGCTGTGCTGGCTCTGGGAAAGACACTGGGAGCTGTGCTGCTGGTCTCAGGGAGGGCAGGAACTAACATCCAAACAAGGCTAAGATCAAGATTAGATTGTGCAGGATCATTGTTAGTATTATTACTAATAAAAATAGGACTCAGCTCTGGTTTTAATCAGTTCTGTGCAGAACAGAAGGAAAAAAAGAATTTTGCACCAGAGACATTTTTGCTTCCAGCCCTTCCAAACCTGTCCCCACTCCCTACATGGCCTCAGCCCTCTTGGCTGTTCCCTTTGTGTCCTGGTTAAAGGGTTGAATTTCTGGCTGCTGTGAGTGAGATCAAGGGCTCAGAAATCAGTGGCCACTCACCCAAAGTTTGCCTACATCAGGGAATTGCTGTGGGCTTTATTAAACCAACATCAGTGAGGACAAGCCCTGGCCACTTGCTCTGGAAACAACTGAAGATGAAGGGGTGAGAGTCCCGATGGCCACCAAGACCTTGGAGTGTTCCATGGACAGATGAGCTGCACCACAGCCACTACCCTGAACGCTGCCCCCAAACACAGGACTTCCAGACCTTCCATTGGAGCTCCATCTCAGAGGCTCTTCTGTCCTGACAGGAAATGTTTCAGGAGTTGGCCAGACTTGAAGGAATGGCTGGTGCCTACCAGGGTGAGAGAGCAGCAGTTTGTGGGTCATTAATCTGAGAGAGCCTTTTCAGGAAGTCAGGAATTCCTGGAATTTAAAGGACTTTAACATCCTTTTTAGCAGAACTCTGTGGCAGTCACTTATCAGTGAGTTTGCTGATCAGAGTTTCAGAGTCACAGAGATTGCTCAGGCTTTAAACTTTCCTGCTTGGAGTTGCAAAGTGTTCATTATTTCAAAAGATGTGATGGCTCTGCTGGAGAGGGGATTTTAACACTGCCAGGGAAAAGAAGCAGATGGTGGAGAGAATGGCAGAAGCCTGACAGAGCTGCCCTGGTCTCCAACCATCTGGTTTGGACCTTGGCTGGACGTTTGCAGTCCGCAGTGGGCAGTGGCAGGAAGAGCCCATGGATGAGGATGGGGAAATGGGCAGATCCTTCTTCCCCTCTATAACGAGGGCTCCTGAATTGTGCTGGCCCTGCCTGTGCTCATCACTGCAGGGACAGCTGGTGGCAATGTGCTGTCACTCGGGGGTTTGGCAGGACACAAAGGCAAGTTCTGTACTGGCTCCCTCTGAGTCTTCCCGACAATCAGCTCTGAGCATTTCCTCCTGTCTGACCCACGATCAGTGAAAATGCAGCAATGGAATTCAGAATGTCCAGCCCTGGGTCCCAGCACAGGGAGGACCTGGAGCTGCTGGAGTGAGTCAGAGGGATGGAGCAGCTGGGATGGTCAGAGGGATGGAGCAGCTCTGCTGGGAGGAGAGGCTGGGAGAGCTGGGGTTGTTCAGCCTGGAGCAGAGAAGGCTCTGGGATGACCTTGTTGCAGCCATTCAGTGCCTAAAGGGGCTCCAGGAGAGCTGGAGAGGGACTGGGGACAAGGGCTGGAGGGACAGGACACAGGGAATGGCTTCCCAGTGCCAGAGGGCAGGGTCAGATGGGATATTGGGAAGGAATTGTTCCCTGGGAGGGTGGGCAGGCCCTGGCACAGGGTGCCCAGAGAAGCTGTGGCTGCCCCTGGATCCCTGGCAGTGCCCAAGGCCAGGTTGGACGGGGGTTGGAGCAGCCTGGGACAGTGGGAGGTGTCCCTGCCCATGGCAGGGGTGGGATGGGATGGACTTTAATGTCCCTTCCAACCCAAACCATTCTGTGACCGTGAGTCCAGGATGATTTCTCAAGGGAGTGTCTGTACCCCTGGTTCAGACACATCCAGTTCCCTCTCCCTTGGTGGCAGCAGGACCAGGCCAGGCTCCCTGTGCCAGCCATGGGCAGAACCTTTTGAAGCCACTCCTGAGAGGAACAAGATCTAAACCTGAGCTAGAGAGCCTTAATAAACCAACAGCTTGTTCCAACACTGTTCTTCCAAATCCTCTCCAGGCACAGTGAATGAAGCTGTGGCAAAAACGTGGGAGAGCTTAGGAAACATCATCAGTGTGGCTGTGAGCACTGACAAGGTGTGAGATACCCACACCCAGACCCTGCCTCACTCCTCATTTCCCTGCTCTGGTTCTGAACTCAGGAGCTGCTCTTTGGAGGAGTTCCCTGAGCAGTTTTCCAGCGGGATGGGCTGATTCCATCTCGGATCCATGGGAGAGCTTGACTTTCTTCCAGCACCTTCCCCAGCAGGTCTGAGGAGAACATCTGTAATTGCAACTCACGGGCCAGGCAGGGTGTGCTGGAGTTACACAGGCTGGCAGCAGCTCCAGGAGCCGGGTGCTGTCAGCTCAGGAGCTGCTCCATCACCACCTGCCTCTCTCTGCATCAATAATTCTGTTTCAGAACCACCCCTTATGGCTCAAATGCTCCACAGCACCTTCCCCCCTCCTGCTGCCACTCCCCACGTGGGTCCTGTTGGGCTGAAGAACCGTCTGTGGATCATTTTCTCCGAAGGCTTTTTGTGCATGAAAAATAGATCAAAATTCTGTGGTGCTATTTATGCTGTTTTATTTTTACAGCTTTGACAGAAATGGTAATAGGAAAATGAGATCAAGATGCTTTTGGTACATTACTGGCAATAAAATAATAAAAAAAGGAGCAACCTCCAAGCAGTTCAGGGTCAAATCCTGCAGGTAATTTCTGTGTTAGGAGTGAATAAAGCCCAGCATGTTCTACTCCTTTTGCAAAGCTTACAGGTATTGTTGATGCTGTTTTTAAGGCACTTGTCTTTTATGAGTCTGTAATAATCTTTGCATTATGCTATTACAACATAATCAGGTCCTTGTCATGCTGCCAAGGCTGAGCAGATAACATCAGAGCACTGAGGAATTTCAGCTCTGAACTCATTAGGAGAGATCCAGATTTGTACCACGATAGTTCCCAAGCGCTGTGGTGAGGCACTGGGGCTCTGTGCTCTGCAGGGATGTGCTCTCAGCCACATGGGAGCTCAGGAGGCAGATTTTGGCTCCAGCTTCAGCAAGGACTGGGAGTTCAGGTGGGAGAGCAGCTCTCCAAGATGGGATTTAAAAATACTCTGCTCCTGTTTTTTTGAAAGAGAACTTTAGGGAACACTAAAATGACAACGCTGCAGTGGCTCTGGGTGCTATGGTTTAACTTTGAAGAAATTTCAGTATCACTCCTGATGCACTGGGAAGCAAAATGCTGCTTTCCAGCAGTTCTTCCAAGCCAAGAGGATGTGAGCATTCATCATTCCAGAGGATCCTCCCCATGCTGTGCTTTGGGATCGGGGTCTTTTAATGCAGCTTCCCACCAAGGCCCTTCTTGTGTGTCTGACCTGGTGATAAGGGCAGATCAATACCTATTGCAGCCAGGAATGGTGCATGGCTTAGAGCAGGTTGTGTTGCATTTGCTGGAGAAGCACAGCATAAATTTTTCATTGGAAAAGCCTCCAGTTTGAGCAAATTCCATTGCAGTATGTGGAAATTACCGTCCTGGAGAAATCCCTGCTTTGCATTAATGGGAATCTTGCTTTATTCTGACCTCTCCAATATGTCAGATGTTGAACTATTTATGTTCCTTGCTGAGCTCAGAGGATGAAAACTGATTATTACATTTTTGCTGCAGGTTAGGGTTTGTGGAGTGCACCTGAGTTCCACTCTCCTTTGGCATTTTTAGTTGCCATTACAAAAGGAATTAATTTAGTCCTCTCAGCAGGAAAAGTGGGACATTTGGACACTGGACAATTTGGACATTTCTGTTATTGGTCTGGCACAAGATAGACAGGAATCTGTCCAAAGTGGTATCATCCATGATGATAAAACATGGGAAAAGGAGAGCCAAAGAAGAAAAATAATTAAGTTTTGAAAATGTATTTTAACTCTCTCATTCCATTCTCTGCTGGAACAGGCATGGGCTGAGATGGGCAGGCTGGTATATGGTCCATTCAAAAATCCAAGTTTAGGGGGATGGCACATGGACACCGTGCCTGGTCTGGCTGCTTCTGATCCTCCCAGAAAGGTTTTCTGTGGCCTCAGGACAGAGGAAAGAAAGCTACAGGTGCAGCCATGAAATTCCTTTTCCTGTTCCAACTGCAGGATGTGGAGTCTCCTTCACTTCTCCCTGGAGGCCTCCAAGATAATTGCTCAGTTGTTGGGGACGGAGCTGTGCTGGGATTTCCAGCAGGGTGGTCTGCTGGGTCCATCCAGGGGTGCTGCCTCTGCCATGGATGTGCCAGAGGTTTGTTCCTTGTGCTTGGAAATGCTTCTCCATCCCCTGGCTCTGGATGTGGGTCTGGGATGTGACCTTTGCTGGGCCTGCAGCAAAACAGCCTCAGAGGTGGCACAGCCACTGCTTTGGATCAATCCCACACCCCCAGGCCTCCTTTGATGTGATCTGTGAAAATCCAAATTATCCTCTTCCAGGAGCGCTTCTGTCCACCTGCAGAGATCATGAATTCCACATCCCACTGCTCTGGAAGTACAAAGCTCCCAAAAGCAGCTGATTTCCTTCCCTTTTTTCCCCGCTGTGTGTGGTTTTTAAGCTCCCCTTCATGTGATTCCACTTCTGAAGTCCCTGCTGGGGTGGTGACAGGAGACAGCGGCACTCCCGGAGCCTGGAGGAGCGCTCCAGCCACGATCTAGGATACAACATCCATCTCTGTATAAATATAGACATGAAAAATATCAAATACCAGCCAGCCTGCTCTGTGTGAGTTACACACTGGGGCTGTCACCCACAAAGAGCCACCAGCTGATGCTGGGGAGGGGTGTAGCTCCCAAAACTGATGGGGCAGGCTGGCTGGGCTATGTGACCCTCACTGCTGGGCTGCACAAGCCTTGTGCCAGGGAAATACAGGAAATGGGGGTTCTGTAGGGGCTTGGGGGAGCAACTTCTTCATCCCTTTGCTGCCCTGGCACCTCAGGGAGCACAGGAACCTCCTCCCGTGGTGTCCTGTGGGAATGTGGGATGGGGCACAGCCCAGGTGGGAACAGGGAAGACGGAAAGGCTGGGAATGTATCCGTGCATGTTGTTTGTTCCCACAAAAGGAATAATTTGGAGAGATAAAGTCTCTAAGAACTGTTCAAGAGAAATGATTATTTCTTTGCCTTTTCTGCTGTTTCTCAATTTGATTATTTAGCTCTTTGTTCTGATACATTCTGTATTACTTTAGCTACCCCGAGTAATTGTGTTTTTCCCTTAACTTTAGAAGTTACTTTTGAAAGGAGGGAGGGGAGCAAAGATAAGGCAAAGCTGTTAAATGGGAAATCTATGGTTAATTAAGGCAGGGGGTTGTTAATCGCCTTAGAAATGAAGTTATCAGCTGAAAAGCCTGAAGTTGGTGTAATGGAAGTCAGGGAAAGGTTTTTCCCCCATTCCCTTCTGTCACAATGCATTGAGAGATTCAAAGTTTACCTTGCAGACACATCCTGACACCATTAGATGTTGTCTCTTTGCATTAACTGCAAAGCTCGAGCTGTTCCAGAATATAGTTCAGTCTCAATACTTAAAATTTGGCCAAGTTAGGAGCAAATGAAGTCAGGATCCTTAAATGGGAGGTGTCAGTGTTCATCATAGATGTCACACCACGCTCCAGCCATGGCCAGGACCCAGGGTGGTCACTGTCCCCACTGTTCTCTGAGCACCCTGTGCCAGGGCCTCCCCACCCTCCCAGGGAACAATTCCTTCCCAATATCCCATCCAACCCTGCCCTCTGGCACTGGGAGTCATTCCCTGTGTCCTCTCACTCCAGACCCTTGTCCCCAGTCCCTCTCCAGCTCTCCTGGAGCCTCATTAGGCCCTGGAAGGGGCTCTGAGGCCTCTCCAGAGCTTTCTCTTCTCCAGGTGAGCACCCCCAGCTCTCCCAGAGCGCTGGAAAATCAACTTTGCTTTTGCAGATGGAGGCCTGGAGTGTGATGCTGGAGGAGGTGCTGGTGTTGGTGGGAGGCTCCCGTGCACAGGGGAGGCACCTGAGCTTCCCTGGGGCTCTGCTGTCCCCCTGCCCCTGCTGACTGCTGTCCCCAGCCTGGGTTATCCCCCTGCAGCTCTCTCAGCTTCCACCTGCCTCACAAACAATTCCACACACCCACAGCACCTTTGTGCTTCCCAAGGGTGACTGGAGAGCAGCACGGGGTCATCCCCTCACTGGAGCACAGCAAGGAGATCTGTGATAATCGGAGTTTGCCTCCCATAGGGAATCATGGAAATTGGAGAAGGCCTCTGAGCCCATCCATTCCCCAGCACTGCCAAGGCCACCACGAAGCCACGTCCCAAGTGCCACATCCACGAGTTTAACACCTCCAGGGACAGTGACTTCAGGGATGGTGATTCCATTGCTGCCCTGGGCAATGACTGACAACCCACAGAGACCTGTTCCAATGACTGACAACCCACACAGACCTGTTCCTATGACTGACAACCCACAGAGACCTGTTCCTATGACTGACAACCCACACAGACCTGTTCCTATGACTGACAACCCACACAGACCTGTTCCAATGACTGACAACCCACACAGACCTGTTCCTATGACTGACAACCCACAGAGACCTGTTCCTATGACTGACAACCCACACAGACCTGTTCCTATGACTGACAACCCACACAGACCTGTTCCTATGACTGACAACCCACACAGACCTGTTCCTATGACTGACAACCCACACAGACCTGTTCCTATGACTGACAACCCACACAGACCTGTTCCTATGACTGACAACCCACACAGACCTGTTCCTATGACTGACAACCCACACAGACCTGTTCCTATGACTGACAACCCACACAGACCTGTTCCTATGACTGACAACCCACACAGACCTGTTCCTATGACTGACAACCCACACAGACCTGTTCCTATGACTGACAACCCACACAGACCTGTTCCTATGACTGACAACCCACACAGACCTGTTCCTATGACTGACAACCCACACAGACCTGTTCCTATGACTGACAACCCACACAGACCTGTTCCTATGACTGACAACCCACACAGACCTGTTCCTATGACTGACAACCCACACAGACCTGTTCCTATGACTGACAACCCACACAGACCTGTTCCTATGACTGACAACCCACACAGACCTGTTCCTATGACTGACAACCCACACAGACCTGTTCCTATGACTGACAACCCACACAGACCTGTTCCTATGACTGACAACCCACACAGACCTGTTCCTATGACTGACAATCCTTTCAGTGAAGAAATTTTCCCTCATATGCAAGTAAACCTCTCCTGGTGCAACTTGAACTTGTTCCTTGTTGTCCTGTCCCTTGTTCCTGGGAGAAGAGACTGACCCCATCTGTCCTGAAAGTCCCTTCAGGTAGAAAACAAGAAAGTCCCCTTGAGCCTCCTTTTCTCATGCACAAAAGCTTCTAGAAAGCAGATTTAGCAGTGCAGTGTCAGCTGTGCTTGGACACTTCACTTCTTGGGACAAGTCATTGCTTTTCCATGCTGAATCCTTAGGACAGCCACATTTTCTCTGGAAAACTGTGTATTCCCCACCAGCTTTCTGCAAAACACATCAAAGATCTCTGAGTGATGGATTTGTTTTCTGTTTGTTTCCCTGGGATTTCCTCACTAGAATTTGGTGTTAACTGGTCATTTATAAATCCCAGCACTTTCCATGGGTTTGATTCCTCCGTGTGTAGATTGATGGAGACGTTATTGAGTCACCCTCATTTTCTGAGGGGAATGGGTCTATTTTTAGTTCTGTATCACTTCATGGGTGAATAAATGGCAAGTTAATAATTGTGTGGGAATGGGAATGTCAGAAAACAGGGGAGAAACTTGAGACTTGATCATTTTATTTAACCTGCGGAGTTACTGAGCCTCAAACCTTTGAACATGGTTTTATGTGAGTGAAACAATTTCCAAGGGCATGGAGTGATAGGACACAGGGAATGGCTTCCCACTGCCAGAGGGCAGAGGTGGATGGGATATTGGGAAGGAATTGTTCCCTGGGAGGGTGGGGAGGCCCTGGCACAGGGTGCCCAGAGAAGCTGTGGCTGCCCCTGGATCCCTGGCAGTGCCCAAGGCCAGGTTGGACAGGGCTGGGAGCAGCCTGGGACAGTGGGAGGTGTCCCTGCCCATGGCAGGGGGGGGATGAGATGATCTTTAAGGTCGCTTCCAACCCAAACCATTCTGTGATTCTATGAAAAATCGAATAGGATCCCTTAGCAGGAAGGTAATCTCTGTGTTAAAAGGCTTTGCTGGGATAAATGGCTGCTCAGGCTGGACATAAATGAAGGTCCTCAAAGACCTTTCTGCCCTCAGGGCCTGGGTGCCACGGGGTGAAGTCGCTGTAGGCAGGGGCATCAGGACTGGTGCCTTCCCTCTGTGCTGGGAGGGTGGGGATCCACTGGGTTCTTCTGTCTGTGTCCTGTGGGCACCAGGAGAAGGAATTCTGTGCCCTTGAGTCATAGTCAGTGCAAGGCTGAGGCACCACTCTGAGCCTGTGGGGCAAGTGCAGCTTCATGGCCATGGGGGATGGCCCCTGCACTGACTTGTGGAGCTGCTCACCTGCCTTTTTGGATGCAGGAGGAGCAGGAAGCCCTTGTGAGGCCACATGGGAACAAGCAACACCTTCCTGGGACAGGGATTGCAGTGCCATTCCCTGGGTCATGGAGCTCTTTGCTCCTGTTGTTCCCAGCAGAAATGTTTATAAATACCTTATAAAACCAGGGCTTTTGTAATTTATAATGACAGTTCAGGCTCTGTTTAGGAGGTAGACATATGGTCTTTCCTTGCCTAATTTTTGGATTAAGTTTGCATTGATCTCTCTGGACCAGGTTGTGAATGTGGACTCAGACAATGCCCTTTGCACAGTACCCAGATCTCTGCCTCCCTCAGGTTATTCCAATATGGGAATTTCCAGGTGGTTTGTACAGATATTCCAGAAATTTAAGAGCTCTGACATGAATTACTTAACTAAAGCAGAGAAGGACAACAGTGTGACTGTGTGACTTGTGGCAGGCTGCTGGAAAATCACATATTCATTATGATTTGAACAATGTAAAAATAATTATTTTGATTTTAAATCACCTAACAAATCCCCAAAACCACAAAACCAAGTGATGCCGGGGATAACCCTGGACTGGCAAGTTTATTCACTGCAGTGGTTGAGCCCAGGAGCTCTGGGAGCTTTGGGAGGACCCAGGGGCAGAGCTCATTCCCCTGTTGCACCAAGATGTTGAGAAATTAAAAACTGAGCAGGCAAGAAACACAGGCAGTTTCTGTGTTTAAAAATATATCTGTTTTTCTTTGGGATTGCCCAGTTCAGGTCTGGTTTGCTTTGCCAGCCTGTGGCCTGGACCAAAACTTGGAGTGAACTTTGTCGACTTGGCTGTGTGGGGAGGAGGATGGGGGGGCACATCCCCCTCTCAGAAACCAGCTCTGAATCCACTCTGGAGCCGTGAAATTGTCTTTCAAGGTGTTCTGAAAGGTCAAAGGACAGAGCAGGAGTAAAATGGGATTTTTCTGCTACATTATTCACCAGATGATACAAAGGGGCTCTGGTTTCTTGATGTGGGCTCCTCTTCTGCAGCAATCCAAGTGGGAACAGCTTGAGGAGCAGGATTATCCCAAGGGAAGGTGTCTCCTCGATGTTCTACCCCTTGCTTGTGTCCCCTGGGCTTGGGAGGTGCAGGTGCCCCACACTGGGTGGGCTAAACCCACCCCGAGGAGGTGACACCAGGCAGCTGATCCGGGCAGGGGGCTCCTTGTGCTGCTGGAGGAGTGGATTGAGCAGGGTCCATAAAAATTAGGGACCACAGATGGGAGGAAAGGTGGTGAGCCTGGAAGGGATCCCAGAAATGCTGGGTGTTATAATAACTGTGCAAAATGATAATGCAGAGCAGACTGCAAAACAGGAGAAACTGGGATTGTTAGGCCTGTTTGGAATAAGGGTTTGGAATTATTGCCCAGTGCCTGGTGTCCTGAGTCCTGTCTGGAAGGTAAATAACTTCTTCCTGATGACAAACAGGGAGGGAAGACTCCAGGTATGGCAAGTCCTCCTGCAAGTTCCCTGTCTGTGAGATAAAAAAAAAGATCTTAAAAGATTTTATTAACTTGTAAACTGTGATTTAAAGGAATTTGAAACAGCACGTGAAAGAACAATAATGAACAAATGTTTTCAAGTGGGAGAAATCTGTCCCTGCCATATGTTTCACTGACTCATCCCTTCTGCAGGAGGGCATCTTGGAATTGTTTTAACTATTCCAGCCACTGATGCTTTTTATTTAGGAGGAAACTCAGCACCGGATCCTCCGCCGGGTGTAGGAATAGACCTGATCCCTCTAAAGCTGGCACGTGTTTTCCTCAGGTTAATCAAGTAGTGGTTTGGGTTGGAAGGGACATAAAGATCATCTACAACCCCCACAAATCCTCCCTGTGTGTTCCCACTGTGGAGCAAAGGCCCGGCCAGGCCAGGGGGTTCCACTTGCCAGCTCGAGGATGCGACGCCGCGCTCGCCGGGTTCCAACCTCCCCCTTGCTCTTTGCTGCCTCATGGACCTTCCCCTGTGGCTGTGTTGCAGGTGTGGCTGTGTGGGGGCAGCATGGAGGTGCTGCCCTGCTCCAGGGTGGCTCACATCGAGCGCAAGAAGAAGCCCTACAACAACAACATCGGGTTCTACACCAAGCGCAACGCGCTGCGCGTGGCCGAGGTCTGGATGGACGACTACAAGTGGCACGTCTACATCGCCTGGAACCTGCCCCTGGAGGTACAGCCTGGCCTAAGTGTTCACTTCAGCCTTAGAACTTGCATTATAGAGCATTTAGTGTCGCTAAGCAGAGCTTTAAACCCTCTGGGTCTCAGCCCCAACTGGGGAAGGCAGCAGAGCTCCCTTGGCTTTGAGGGAGACGCTCCAAAACCTGCAGGCTTTGGAGGGATTCCTGCTGTTCCCACAGCCTTTTTACTTTGGTTTCTAAGAATTAAAGCTTCACTCGAGTTTTTATCTCCCCCCTGAGTGTTTACCCAGCGTGAGGGATGTCCCGACACTGCTCTGCAAGTGGAGTCTGTCTGCAAACTCGTTTGGGAGATGATTAATGTCAGCATTGTTAGTGCCCGAGGTTTATCCCTGTGTCACGTCCAGCCCAGCTCAGGTGTCCCAGCTCATGGACACTGTCACTGCCCAGAGCTCACTATGGATGTGTGGTTCAGGTGCTGGAGCTGTTTGTGTTCCCAGTGTTGGAAAATGTAGAGCTAAAGGATTGGAGGTTGGTGGCTCACAGGAGATCCCCTCCCAGCAGCACCACAGGCAAAACCCTCTCACGGTGCTCCAAAACCTTCCCTTTAAATAGCTTTGGTGGCTCCTTTTATTTCTGCCAGAAGTGGTCAGGTTCTCTCAGATCTGACACCTTGTTTGGATGTCAATCCTGCCATGCCACAGGTTGGTGCATCTTTGGAAAAGCATGGGGTCCCAGCAGCAAGCCAAGCTGACCATGCCCAGGGGACACATCCTGCACTGGGATCACTCCTTACCCTGCTGGGGGAAGCTCCACAAGCTCCAGGAGGAATTTCTGCAGGTCCAAGGCTGCTGCTTGGGCTCTGCTCTCCCTGCAGGTTGGGTCTGATCTTGGAAGCCAAGAGCATCTCCTGGCTCCTAATGCTGCCTGGAGCACACTGGGAGCAGCCCCGGCAGGATCAGCCCCCCATTCCTGCCACTGGCACTGCCAGGAGAAGGACAGGGAAGGGGAGGATGGGAGACAGTGATCTTGTGGGTGGGATGAGGAGGTGAAGGAGCACTGGGGGCTGCCCAGTTTAAGTGTGAGGTCGAACTGGTGCCACCAGTGTCCAGCCCCCACATGAGCAGTTATTTACAGCCACCCCTTGGTGCTAAAAATGAACACAAAATACTCATCCTTGGCAGAGGCAGGCAAGAGCTGCTGACTCCTGGTGCTGCTGCAGGAGCATCCTCAGCTGGCATCTGCTCCAGGGCCTTTGGAAAAACAGAAAAACACAAAAATCGGAGCTGCTGCTGCAGCTTTCTTAGGAAAGGTTACATTTGGGGAGAGTTCCTGACATTTGGAGCCATGGCAGTCACAGCTCTGTGCTGCTTTAGGGAACAGCCTGGGAAGGGTCCTTGAGCTGCAGGTTTGTGGTCCTGAGGGTGGGGGGAATCCAGGGGCAGGAGGTCTAAAAATACCAGGAAACTGAGGAATAGAGATGGAAAGAAAAGCTGCTTTCCAGTGAGGAGGGCAGGTNAGGGGCAGGAGGTCTAAAAATACCAGGAAACTGAGGAATAGAGATGGAAAGAAAAGCTGCTTTCCAGTGAGCTGCAGGAGGGCACTGGGTGTGACAGGCACTGCTCCAGGCACTGGGAGAGGAGGAGTTGCCCCAGGACTGAGGGAATGTGGGCATCTCTTAAAAACAGGCTTCCATAAATCCTGATCCTCGGGCTGATTCCTCTTTAGAGGTGAGGCACCATGCTGCTGCTCAGGAACAGTTTTGGAGCCCTGCAAAAAGGGATTAAAACCCATCCTGGTCAGCTTGGAAAAGGCAGCATCACATAGATCAGCACTGGGGTGGGTCTGGGGAAACAGGTCTGGGTGACCCAAAATCAGTTTGAGATTTTTACATAGGTCTTTTCCCAATCCAATCAGGATTTAATTTTAGGGAAGCCGTGTGGATGGGTGGCATTTTATGGATATGCCCTGGATTATTTTGCAGTGTCACTACAGTCAAAGCCAAGGCAAAGGCCTGCCAGGCTACTCCAGCTGCTGAGTGACTGCTTTGGGCCCCACCTCACCCACTCAGATTTCAGCCTGTCCTACCTGTCTCCACTGAATCATCTTTATTTTTACCTCTGAGCTACCAGTGGCACATTAAAATGGTGTCTTTTCTAAAGCAGAGTGAATAATTCATTAGAAGATCATTACAAGCGTTGTAATGGAAAATTGCTTTCCCAGTTGTATTTAATGATTGCTGAGAAAGACAAGAGCAGGAGCTAAAATAGAGAAAGCCGGGCACCTGTAGGAAAAAGGGGCTGTACTTTGGCTTCCCTCACCTGCCTGCTGCATTAGCCCCCCAAGTTCCATAATGGAATAAAAGGGGGCAGCTCTCCAGCCCCTGCTCCCAGCTCCTGCAGGGTTATTCCTCAGGGACAGCTTTGTCTGCTTTTAACTCTGCTGGAGCAGTGGGGTTCTGCTGTGTCTCCAGGGAGACCATTTCACCCTGGAATTGTCCAAATTGCCAAGAGGTTTTTCTGAGGTTCAGCCTCAAATTCTCTTCTCATGCAATTTTTATCCCTTATTCTCAGCTGTCTGCCTCTGTTATATTTGAATCTTAAACCTTTCTCTCTTTTCTCCATTTTCCCCTATTTATTTTACACCTTTTACCCCTCCCATCCTCTGGGTTGTGTCTCAGTGGGGTCACAGGTGGGGTCAGGGAGGGTTTGGTGCTCAGTGCCCAGACAGGGTTTGCATTTCCACCTTTTAAATCCTGGTGTCCATTTGCTGCTAAGCTCTCCTGGCAGTCCTGAGCCTCAGTACCCACACAAGAGGAGAAATCTTTTAAAATTACCTTGTTTAAAAACACAGATCAGTCTTTCTCAGGTGGATCCAAACCCAAGGGAATTGGGGAGATTCCCCCCTGTTACCCTGCACTTCCCAAATTTCCTCCAAAACCTTTTCTTCTCCATTTGGTTTCTCTTTTGTAAATCATCCCCCAGAACCAAAGTGTGTCCAGCATCAGCCTGGTAGCCATGGCAAGGGTGCCCCAGAACCCAGGGAGAAGTTGGTGTCTCCTTCCTGCTGTGGCTCTGGAGCCACATCTTCCCTCTGACTCCTGTGGGGACAATTTCAACCCTGGACACACATCCCTGAACTCCTGGAGTTACTCAGCCACTGGCAGTTCCCAGTTCCTTGGCAAGGGTCTCAAACCCCAGTGAAATAGGTTTATTTTTACCCTTTTGGTTGCAGTGTGGCCATTCAGTGACACCCTGTTGTTCCTTTTCAGAATCCAGGCATTGACATTGGGGATATTTCGGAGAGAAAAGCGCTGAGGAAGAGCCTGAAGTGTAAAAACTTCCAGTGGTACCTGGACCATGTTTATCCAGAAATGAGAAGATACAACAACACCATTGCTTATGGAGAGGTAATTTAGGCTGAGCTGTCCCTTAGCTCAGCCTGGTGATACTTACAGTCCCTGATGGGAAACAGCCTCAAAGGAGAGGAATGTGAATCAAAACTGACTTTTTGTGTATAATTACATTAATTTGTATAAATCTGCTCCCAGTTTCTTCTAGAAACCTTTTTGGGGATTTATTTCTGATCTTGGCGACCATATAAAGTAAAATATTTTAGTACATCATTTACTGAATTGACAGAAAATTATCTATATTTCCCATTGACTCCATGGATTAAGCAGCTGTATGTGTATTTTTAATAAACAGTCATCTTCTAAAACCCTTTGACTTAAACTCAGCCTAATTCCTGACAAGGTCTCTGGAGGATTCAGTGCCTTGTCATAACAGCTTAAGGACAAGATAAAATAAGGAAACTTAATTCAATCTCTGCTGGCTTTGAAACCATTTTGGGAATATAGAAACAGTCATTTATGGGAACTAATAACAAATCCTCTGCTACAATGGAACAGTGGCAGTTGGAGAAGGCTCCTGGAAGCCCCAGTGCCACAGATGGGTTATTAATTTTAGGAAAGATTTATTATCAAAGTTACTGAATGCCTTTAATCTAAAACCTCCCCAAAAAGGTCTATTTTCGTAGAATAACAGAATTTCAGAATGGTTTGGGCTGGAAGGGACCTTAAAGATCATCTCCTTCCACCCTCTGCCATGGGCAGGGACACCTCCCACTGTCCCAGGCTGCTCCCAGCCCCATCCAGCCTGGCCTTGGGCACTGCCAGGGATCCAGGGGCAGCCACAGCTTCTCTGGGCACCCTGTGCCAGGGCCTCCCCACCCTCCCAGGGAACAATTCCTTCCCAACATCCCATCCAACCCTGCCCTCTGGCACTGGGAGCCATTCCCTGTGTCCTGTCCCTCCAGCCCTTGTCCCCAGTCCCTCTCCAGCTCCCCTGGAGCCCCTTTAGGCCCTGGCAGGGGCTCTGAGCTCTCCCTGGAGCCTTTTCTCTTCCAGGTGAACATCCCAGCTCCCCAGCCTCTCCAAAGGAGCTGTTGAAGTTTCTCCTCCTGGGCAGGCTGGAGGGGGCAGCTCTGGGCCCAGATGTGGTGCTGGGGTTTGGCTGTTTGGTTTTGTAGCACAGCCCCTGCACTGCCCTGCTGCCCCCAAAGTGTGTCCTTCACTCCATGGCAGCTGCTCTGCCTTCTCTGCATCTTCCCTGCCTCCATGTGATGATTCCAAGAGGATCCTTGTTCCAGCTGGGCTTTTTTTCCCTGCCTTGTGGAGCACTTTGAGATTTCACTGAAATCTGAGGGGTTCTGCATTATTTCAGGCTCCTGGCAGCCTAAACCTGGGTTTGCTCCCGCCAGACATCACCAAACACAAAATCAGCTGTGTCCAGGGCAGCTGGCTCCTTGGAATGGTGATTATTACATAAAAGCAAGTCATCATTAGCCCTGGATTTAAGGAAAACTTACAGTGCACTAAACCTTTCTCAGCCTGATTATTCCTGGTGAAATAGCACCGTGTAGGCTTTCTGCAGCAAGAGAGGGTAGAGATGCTGTGCCTCAGTTTTTTGGTTATCTCTGAGGAAACAGGGCCATAACTGTGCCCTTTTTGTGCCATAACTGTGCCCTTTTTGTGCCTTAATTCAGCCCTTTTTCTGCCCTAACTCTGCCCTTTTTCTGCTGTAACTCTGCTCTTTTTTTGCCCTAACTCTGCCCTTTTTGTGCTTTAATTCAGCCTTTTTAGTGCCCTTTTTGTGCCCTTTTTGTGCCTTAATTCAGCCCTTTTTCTGCCCTAACTCTGCCCTTTTTCTGCTGTAACTCTGCTCTTTTTTTGCCCTAACTCTGCCCTTTTTGTGCTTTAATTCAGCCTTTTTAGTGCCCTTTTTGTGCCCTTTTTGTGCCCTAACTGTGCCCTAACTGTGCCCTAACTCTGCCCTTTCTGTGCCCTAACTCTGCCCTGTTTCTGCCCTAACTGTGCCCTAACTGTGCCCTTTTTGTGCCCTCTCTGTGCCTCCCAGCTCCGGAACAACAAGGCCAAGGACGTGTGCCTGGACCAGGGCCCCCAGGAGAACCACACAGCGATCCTGTACCCGTGCCACGGCTGGGGACCACAGGTGAGGGACACTGCACCCCCAGGGCCCTGCTGGGGCTGGGGCACTTGGCTTTGCCTTCACTCTCCAGTGTGGCAGGCCCAGCTTCTTGTTGAGGACACCTCAGATATCACAGTGAGTTTTCCCAGCTACTCCTCGAGTGTTTTCTGGATTGTCATCATCCTGCCAGAGCTGCAAGGAAAAGCCTTGAAAAAAAATTGCAATTTTTGTAATTTAAAAAAAAAATAAATTGAAATTTGTCATTTGAAAAAATGACAAGGGTAAATAACCATGGAAGCAAATAGTCCATGAGCAGGACACAATCTGAGTGTCTCCGTTCCTAGACCAGGTTGGATGGGGCTCTGAGCACCCTGGGATAGTGGAAGGTGTCCCTGAGGATGGAATAAGATGGACTTTAAGGTCCCTTTCAACCCAAACCATCCTGGGATTCTTTCTCTTCCACCCAGCAGAATAAAACCAGACCAATGTGCTAAAGAAAACAATTAGTGCTGTGGCAATCAGCCATTTCAGCTTGGCTGGGATTTACCTTTAGTTTTCCAGCACTCCTTTTGCCTCTCCAAAAGTTTTGGAGACTCTAGGACCCAGCAGGCTCAAGGAGGTTCATTTCCAGCTAAAAAGAACTGTACAGTTCAAGTGAAATGCATAAAAATCCTGTTCTCACCCTACCATCACCCTGGACTAAGTAATCCTGAGCCTGAACTGGGAACCTGAGGAGCCACCTGAGCCTGGGAACCAACTGGGAGCTAGAGATAATCTCACTCGGGGTTATCCTTGCCTTAAACAAAGATCAGTCCCTGTGGCTGATGGAGTTCCTGCTAAAATAACCTGTTTTTGCTTAAACACAGCCCATTTTCCTCTTAAATGGCACAAACTGCCTTTTGGACTTGGTGGCTGGAAACTTGAACTTCTAAGTGCATTATCTTACGAAAAACTGAATTAGCCTGACACTGTCTGCTGACCCTGGGCTGTGAGATGAATGGCTGAGAACAGATTATTTATTTGTCCCTCAGCTGTTGTTTTGATTAAACTTAACGATGTTTTCTTTCCCTACCTGAAGTTCTGAAGTCCAGTGTTGCTGCTCCCTTCAGCTGCCCACTGCATCCTTCCTGCTCTTCCCTCTCCACACTGTCCCTTCCCTCTTCAGCTGAGAGGCAGCTCTTGGCAGTTCTTTTGTTTCCTGATGCATCCAATTAGTTAAACTCGTGGAAAATGCTATTTTACAGCAGCTATCAGTGAGTGCAGAAGCTTTGAAATGGCCTTTTGTGGCACCACAAAGGAAATTGGACTTTCCCTACAACTGTTTAATTAATGGGCTGCACGTTGTAATTTATGGCTGGGAATGGAATTAGAAGTAATGGAAACCGTTGTTTATATATATTTAATTTTTATTTATTTGTAAAACCCACAAGGAGTTGCTGAGCTCCACATCCCAAAGCACCCCGTGGTGCCCGTGCTCAGCGTGCAGAGTGTCCCAAATCCCCCTTCCTTCCCTGGCCCTGTGGCCCTTCCCAGATGTGTTTTGCACACTCAGCAGCAGTTTCTGGGCAGCACCGGGTGGGGAGCACTGTCCCACCGTGAGGGAGCAGGGCTGTGGGTCCTGTCTCCTGCCACACCAGGGGTGCTGGGATTTTCCTGGCAGCGCTCGCTCTTCCTAAGCCCATCCCCACTGCATCCCTGTGCCTGTGGCTCAGCTGGGAGAGGGGGATGTTGTGCTCTGGGATGTCCCTCTGCAGGAGGGATTTGTCCCAGTCAGGGCAGGGCAGTTTGTGTCCTATCCCGAATTTCTGCTCTCTCCTGTGACTGCTCATGGATTTGAGCTAAACCTGGATGCAGTTCAGGGTGGTGGCTCCCATGCCTGGCCCTGAATGCGGGTGAGATCTTGGCTTTACTCACTCATCCCTCAGCGAGTAAAATTTTGGGGATTTTTCTTTTATTTTCCATTTAGCTTTCTGTTCTCCCTGCTTTCAACCACTTCCAGGTCAAATCATTACCAGATTCCATCATCAAGTATCCTTTCATCCTGTAATTATATTGAGGCTGCTGATGGATTTTTTTTTTCCTGCTTGATGGCTTCATCTTTTAAGCAATACATCATGGAAACACCTTGCAGTAATGATGTATTACACTAATAATGCAGTAATACCTCATTGCAGTGACAGAGCTATGGTGATATATTAAGGTGATAGAAAGCACTATAATACTATAAAACTTAAGATAATGTTCACCCAGCAGAGCATTTCATTTAATTATAGGATAAAATATGTTTTGCCCATTTAAGCATCAGAAGTTGAGGACAAACCCATCAATACTGAGCTCATGGGGGACACAGCAGGAGCAGGGGTGACAAAATAGGACATCAGATTAAATTGTGTTAAAAGGCAAATCCTGAGCATTGTACTGATGGCTGCTAATTGATGGTCTGCTCAGAGCAGAAGGGAAGCTAAACAACCCGAAATTATTTTCCAATAGAGTCAATGAAGGTCATCAAGGCTTTTATTTCCCATTGCTAAGATGTCTAATTAACTTTCTCCCATCCCAGAGATGCAGCCAGCCAGAAATTATAATCACAGGAGATGGATTGGAGATGCAGGTTTGCCAGGGGGATCAGCCCAAGCCCTGAGTCTGGTGCAGGGCAGCTGAGGGAGCTGGGAAAGGGGCTGGAGCCCCAGGAGGGGCTGAGGGAGCTGGGGGGGCTCAGCCTGGAGCAAAGGAGGCTCAGGGGGCCCTGCTGGCTCTGCACAGCTCCTGCCTAAGTGGCAGCCAGGGGGGTCGGGCTCTGCTCCCAGGGAACAGGGACAGGAGCAGAGGGAACGGCCTCAGGCTGGGCCAGGGGAGGCTCAGCTTGGACAGCAGCAGGAATTTCTCCATGGAAAGGGTGCTCAGGCCTTGGCAGGGGCTGCCCAGGGAGGTTTGGAGTCCCCATCCCTGGAGGTGTCCCAGGAAGGCCTGGACGTGGCACTGAGAGCTCCGGGCTGGGACAAGGAGGGGATGGGGCACAGCTTGGACTGGATGGTCTTGGAGGTCTTTTCCCATCCCAGTGATCCTGGGATTCCCCCCAGGGATATCTGAAGGTGGGGAACTTGGCCAGGTTACCCCAGAATGTGGTTTGCTGGAAGGACATTCACAGGGCTCTGGGGCTGTGACTCAGTGTCTCAGTCTGAGGATGTGGCTTTGTGCCACTTGAGTTGATGAAGGCGTTTAGGACCTCATTAATTTTAACCACTTTTAAACCAATTTTAACCAAGGTTGGCTTGGTAATAGTTTTAAACTGTTTTTCTCTGGTCCTTTCTCTTGGTCTTTCCCTTTGTTTCTTGTCCTGTCCCAGGCTGGGTTGGGACCCCTGGCTCACTCTGGAGAGGAGCAAAATAACAAAGAAAGAATTAAGACATGGGACACCTCTCCTGTGGGGGCACCTGGAGAGGAGAAGGCTCCAGGGAGGCCTCAGAGCCCCTTTCAGGGCCTAAAGGGGCTCCAGGAGAGCTGGAGAGGGACTGGGGACAAAGGCCTGGAGTGCCGGGACAAAGGCCTGGAGTGCCAGGACAAATGGGAATGGCTTCCCAGTGCCAGAGGGCAGGGTCAGATGGGATATGGGGAAGGAATTGTTCCCTGTGAGGGTGGGGAGGCCCTGGCACAGGGTGCCCAGAGAAGCTGTGGCTGCCCCTGGATCCCCGGCAGTGTCCAAGGCCAGGCTGGATGGGGCTTGGAGCAGCCTGGGACAGGGGAACAGGGTGGAAGGAGATGATCCTTAAGGTCCCTTCCCACCCAAACCACTCTGTGATTCTCTGATTCTAGGAAGATGTCCCAAAAGAGAAAAATTCCATAAATGTCTTAGGAGCATGGTGGAACTTGCACTTATGAGTCAGATGGGAATATTTTGGGAATAATCCCCTCAGTTTTGGCTTGAAGGTTGCAGTGGCTGTTGCTGAGCCCCAGCCTCCCCCTGTGCTGTTCCAGACTCATTTTGGGCGCTCCCTTCATCTGCTGTGTCCCAGAGGAGGTGGCACATCTGACAGATGCATTTCCTGCCTTGTGCATCACATCCATGTTGGTCTCCCAGCCCGTCCCCCTCTCCCTTCCCGAGGAAGGATGGGATTTTTGCTCTACTTATTTTTCCCAGCACATTAGGCAATAACATGTCAGAGCAGAAATCATGTTGCCTCGTGGGCATTGGGCCAACTGTCTGGGGACAGGCTGCCAAAAATCATCCAAAAGGGAAGTGTCTGGCACACTCATTGCAAACGTGTAGGGAACATCTTGGGAACAGGAGATGGCAAGGAACTGGCATTGCCCATTTGGGACATCTGGGTAATTTCTGTGTCTGTCGTGGACAGGGTTTGTCTTATTTTGTTTTGTTTTTTCCTTTATCTGTATCTTTCTTCCTGAAAGACAAGAAGTGTCATCACAGAATCCCAGAATGGTTTGGTTGGAAGGGATATTAAAGCCCATCTTGTCCCAGGGCAGGGACACCTTCCTCTGTCCCAGGCTGCTCCCAGCCCCATCCAACCTGGCCTTGGGCACTGCCAGGGATCCAGGGGCAGCCACAGCTTCTCTGGGCACCCTGTGCCAGGGCCTCCCCACCCTCCCAGGGAACAATTCCTTCCCAATATCCCATCCAAACCCAGTCTCTCTCAGGTTGATCCCATTCCTCCTTGTCCTGTCACTCCAGTTCCTGATGCAGGGTCCCTCCCTGGCTTCCTTGTAGGATCCTTCAGATCCTGGAAAGTGCTGTGAAGTCTCCACACAACCCTTTATTCTCCGCCTGAACAATCCCAAATTCTCAGCCTGTCTCCACAAGAAAGGTTCTCCAATCCCTTTAATTTCAGGGCCCTCCTCTGAACTTGCTCCAACACTTCCATGTCCTTCCTGTGCTGGGGAAATTCAGAATGCTCTGAATTTGGTGCTCAGATGCCGATTCAGCTTTGTCCCCAGTGCAGCTGTGGCTGCCCCATCCCTGGCAGTGTCCAAGGCCAGGTTGGACAGGGCTGGGAGCAGCCTGGGACAGTGGGAAGTGTCCCTGCCCATGGCACGGGTGGCACTGGATGGGCTTTAAGGTCCCTTCCAGCCCAACCCATTCCAAGGGTCTGTGATGCAGTTTGGGCTGCTGCTCTGGCCCCTGTGGTGAATGCCTGGTAAGGGGACACTGGGGAGATGTGAGGAGCTCAGGGCCTGCTCTGGTCCTTGTGTTGGCTCCAAGTGTGACCCCAGGAGCCCCTGGGAGCAGAGCCAAGCCCCAGCCCAAGGGAGGTGGGCACCGTGCCTGGATCTGGGTTGCGAGCTGGAGTCCCACCCTGTTACATTGTTTTAACTTCATTTTCAGTGTTTAATTATTCCAGCCCAGATAACCCAAACTCCCAGTGTGATTTACTGCCTCTTCCCAAGCATCTGGGTCACAGATATGCTCAGTTAATTACCGTGCTGAATACTCCTTATTTGTCTTCTGGATAATGGCCTGATTCATAATTTAAATAAGCAGCTGTGGATATCTTTCCCTTGAACTATAAAAGGCAGGACACTGTCATTCCTTTCTCTTCACTCCAGAATTTAAATATGTTTCGGGAAATATTTTGGTGGCATTCCTTGAATGCTGCAAGTGGAGGAGCCCTCTGTGTGTGCCCAGTGTCCCCAAGAGCATCATCCCTGCCCATCCTGCATGCCCAGCAGAGCCTGGGAGCACTGGGCAGGTGGGTACAGGGGGAATGGCCGGGGGAAACTGCAGTCCTGAGCCTTTGCTGAGGGCTGAGCCATGGGGCAGATCCAGGCTCACATCCCTGGGGAACAGAGCCAGGACTGGCCCCTTTGGCTGGTGCTGCTGCCCACTTGGAGCTGTGGAGGCTGTGCCAGGCACCCAGAGGCACCAGCACAGCCAAGGCTGGCTCACCCAGCATGCCAGGAGCTGGGCCAGCATGACCAGCCAGGCCAGCTGGCTCCAGCTGGAACCCAGGGAAAACCATCCTTTGCCCCATCCATCCCACAGTGTTCCCAGGAGGCTGGGGGAGTTTCCTCCAAGAGGGGCTGAAGGCTTAGATTTATCCCTACCCCTTCCCCATGTCTCAGTTCCTCACCTGCATCTGAAATAAAAAAGCCCAAGCATGGCCAAAAAGACTGGAGAAAGCTGGGTTTTATTCCTTCCAGCCCCGCTTTCCCCGTGCACCATCCCCACACAATTTTTGCAGGGGGTCTGCAGCGTTGTCTGTTCTTTTGTGGCTTTGTAATGATGCTCTGAAGGTGCTGATGGTGTCCTTGCTGTCCCCCCTGTCCCCAGCTGGCACGATACACCAAGGAGGGGTTCCTGCACCTGGGGGCCCTGGGCACCACGACCCTGCTGCCCGACACGCGGTGCCTGGTGGACAACGGCAAGAGCCGCTTCCCGCAGCTCCTGGACTGTGACAAGGTCAAGAGCAGCCTCCACAAGCGCTGGAATTTCATCCAGGTGTGTCCCAGGTCTGCCCTTGGGGCTGCTCCTCTGCTTCCCAAGCCCTGGGAAGGGGGTGGGACAAAGGAGGTGGTCCCATGGAGGAGCAAGTTCCAGGTTCTGGGGCAGAGGGAAAAGGTTAAGAGGGATCAGGAGAAGCATTTCAGGACAATTTCTAATCTAAGTTTTCCTATCTGATACCAGAAAGGTGGATCTGGTGTTGTCTGGTGGATGTCACCTGCCCTGCCAGGGACTTCCACATTTCTTGAGGATAATGGAGTGAAATTCATCAGAACACTTTCATCCCGAAGCGGAGTGTAAATATTACACTTTTCAGAAAAGTCCCACCCTCCCAACAGCTGTGGGATTTAAAGGTTCCAGGTGTCCCTTGGGTGCTGTCAGGGATGAGGGATGCTCATTCCATTCAGATCATTTATTTCAGGAATTATTTGATTGTTTGAATTGCATTCCCCACCCAGCTGAGTGCCCCCTCCAACAGTGCCCAGGGCTGCACTGCTGGTCCTGGCTTGCTTCATAGGCAATTAATGTCTTCATTTTTTTAATATTTTCTCCATCTCCTTTAATTCCAGAACGGTGCCATCCTGAACAAGGGCACGGGACGATGCCTGGAGGTGGAGAACAGGGGCATGGCTGGCATTGATCTGATCCTTCGCAGCTGCACAGGGCAGAGGTGGACAATTAAAAACTTCATCAAGTAGAGGGTGCAAGAGTCAGGGGAGTCTGACTTGAGCCACGGCTGACTGGGACTGATCCGACTGGACTCCTTTGGAAAGGATGGAATATCAAAACAGAGCTTTATTCGTGTTATTAGGAGAGGACATGGGGGAAATGGGCATCTGTGGCTTTATTTTTATTGTATCTGAGTCTCCCACAGCTGGTCCCAGCTGTGTGGAGTTGGGTCAGAACTGCTGTTTTCTTCTGGCAAACACTCCAAGAGGTGCCACTCATTCCTGCTGGGACTGCCCTGGTGAGCTCAGGCAGTCTGTGAGCATTTGGCTGACAGGGAATTCTGCTTTCCCACACAACTCCAAGCTCTCCCAAAGGGCTGGGTAGGTTTGCACCACGACCCTGGATAGACCTGCCTGGCAAGTGTGGAAACTGAGGCGCTTGTGAGAGGAAAAGATTCCCAAACCCCAAAGGACCCGAGGGGAAGGTTTGGTGTTTTGCTGGATCCTCGCTCTCTTTTCCCTTTCCTGCTCCTGCATCCAGCAGCTCCTTCCCTGAGTCTTGGAGAAGCAAAACACACCCCAGTACCTCCCCAGTAGCTCTTTCCAACCCTTAATCACAGATATCAAACAGATATCAAACCAAATGCAGTGAATAAAACCACTGATCTCCCTTTGTCCCCCTCTCCATCACCCACACGGTGCTGTTGGCCAAGCCAGCACCTGTCCCTCCATGGAGACCCCAAAGGGTTCCCCTTGGGACTGATGTGGGATGTCTGCCTGCCTGGGCAGCTGCCTGCCCTTCTGGGTGACAACAATAATGTCACTTTGTCGTGGTGGCTCGAGCACCCCTGTCCTGCCTGGCCAGTCCTGGCCAAGGTCCTCCCCGAGAGCCACTGCAGCCCTTGCTGAGCTGTGCAAGGGACAGAGAGGGAGGCCAAGACACCAATAAATAAGCTTGGCTGAAATTCTTGACCTTGAGGTCACTTCAGGCTTGTTAATCTGGTGGAGGGATCTCACCTGATTTTTTTTAGCTCACAATAATCTTGGCTACCAAATCCTGGCTACCAAATCCAAATTGGGAGATAATTGCTTGGGGTCCTGATGTGTGGCTACCTGGAAAAGGGAAACATGATCCTGCAAAATTGCTGTACATGGATGGACACAGGCTTTGCTCAGCAGAGAGGAGAAACCAGCCCATCTCCTGTCCTTCTCCCAGAATAATCCTCTTTGTGGTTGCCCTCTGGCTAGGGTGCACTAAAATAGATTAATATATGAGATGTACGTGTAAATATGTTTCCCCAAGCTGGGATGTGCACAGAGTCTTTGCTGCAGAGCACTCATGCCTGTCTTCCATTTGCATCAGGATGAAGCTACCTGGATGTTTAATGAGTTGAATTTCCAATGCCATGCAGCAGGTTTATAACTGATGTTTTAGTAATTTATTGATCAGAAGCAGATCTATTTCATTGTTCCTTCTACAGCAATGAGAACTGATTGCTCATTTAGGCTTTACAAGACTGCCTCAGCAATTGGGGTTGTCTCTGATTTTTTCCCTGCCTTCCTTAATGAAGTAAAACCTCTTAGTTGTCCTGACTTGCAAAGTAGAGAGTCAGTGTAGAATTTTGCTCTCTTTTTCGCTGTTGCATCATCTCCTGTGTAATAAATTTGAGCACTTCCAAACCCTACCTGACCACAAGTCTGTGGATGCATGAGCCAGCTCCCCTTGCATTTGTGCCGCCTTCTAAAAGAAGCAATTTACTGGTGACTCCAGGAAAGTCTGGGGGATTTGAGACCACACAGCTCTGGTCAAACTGGTGAAATGCCCTTAAACTGAGCATACATTGTAGGGAAGAGCCTGCATGGTGCAGGATGAACAACCAAACAGCCCTTGGATGTTGGCTGGGCTGTAACCCACGGTTCCCAGCACAGCCCGAGCCCTACCAGTGCCCAGGGTGGCAGCAGAAGGGTTTTGTCACACGTGGTGGGGGCGTGAGGTGCCCCAGCCCCGCGTGTGCTCAGAGCAGAGCTGGATGTGGCTGCTCCTCCGTCCCTGCCAGGACCTGCTGCAGCCCCTGGCAGGAGGGCCTGGCTTTGTTTAACCCTGGCCTGTCCCAGGAGGGCCTGGCTCTGTTTAACCCTGGCCTGTCCCAGGAGGGCCTGGCTCTGTTTAACCCTGGCCTGTCCCAGGAGGGCCTGGCTCTGTTTAACCCTGGCCTGTCCCAGGGTCCCTCTGGGATGGCCCCGGCTCCCCTGGCAGAGGCACTGGTGCCATGTGGTGCTGGTGATGTCCCTGTGCCAGGTGGCAGCGGGGGCATGAGGGTCCTGCTGCTGCTGAGCTCTGGAACCCTTGGGAATACTCAGGGCCAGAGATGACTTTCCTTCGTGCTCCCTAAGGAAAACCAAGCCCTGGCCACCCACAAGGAAGGGACGGTGGAGATGAGCCCTTGGCTCCAGGACTCTCAGGTGGGGCAGAGCCCCTGTGGAGGTGTTTGCCCCTCTTCCCTGCTGCAACTGCAGCTCCCAAATGACTGAAAAGAGCACGAGCAAAACCAGGCTGAAAAGTGGGAATTTAATCTGCTGCTCTGTCCTGACACTGGTTGGTGACGTGCAAGGTGACACTGGGGCTGCGCCCTCGACACCAGAGAGATCTGTCTGAGAAATCTGGGTCTCATTGTTACATCTCGCTCATCTCTAATCATCTGTTAATTGCTTTACGAAGTGATCTCGAAGTGATTCTTATTAAATATCTGATTTGAGCCTTGCCTCTTGAGTGATTTTAAAAAGATTCACTGCTGATGAGATACAGAGGCAGTCATTCCTCTCTGTTACTTATTTAATAGAAAAGTGCTGCTGTTTTAATGAAACTTCCATTTTTAAAAGAAATGGAAATGAAGAAGGAATCAAGAGTGATGGTGGGCACAGATTAACCCCCATTCCATCCATCCCTGCTGCTGCCACTCACCAGGATGACACAGTTACACCCCACAGGCTGAAATAAGAGGTAATATGGTCAATAAAGGTTTGCAGATGCATTCCTGAACCCAGACTGGGTGTTCCTAATTGTTCCTAAATGTAACCTGGGCTCAGGGTGCTCCCTGAACCCATTCCTTACATCCATGTTCTCCTGAGCACCAGGTTGGTGCTTTCCTGGGGGGGAGGGAAAGGTCTCTGGGGGGGCACCGTGCAAGCAAAGGGAGCAGCAGCTCTTCCCCCCGAGCTGGGGCACAGCAGGTGAGAGCAGCCAGGTAGGTGTCACCTGGGCAGGGGGGCACACCCAGCCCTCAGTGGAGTTTGGAGGCACAGGGCTCTTGGAGGATGGCACAGGATGGAAAACTCTGCCCTTGTCTGGAGCATTTGACACCCTCAGGGCTTTCCCTGGGGCAAGATCCACGTTGGAAAATGGTTCAATCCAATGTGCATCAGAGCAGATGGAATCATGGAATCCCAGAATGCTTTGGGTTGGGAGGGACCTTAAAGCTCATCCAGTGCCACTGCTGCCATGGGCAGGGACACCTTCCACTATCCCAGGCTGCTCCAAACCCTGTCCAACCTGGCCTTGGGCACTGCCAGGGATCCAGGGGCAGCCACAGCTTCTCTGGGCACCCTGTGCCAGGGCCTCCCCACCCTCCCAGGGAACAATTCCTTCCCAGTATCCCATCTGACCCTGCCCTCTGGCAGAGGGATGCCATTCCCTGTGTCCTGTCCCTCCATCCCTTGGAAAGTCTTTCTCCGTCTTTCTTGTAGCTCCTTCAGGCACTGCAAGGCCACAATGAGGTCACCCCAAAGCTTCTCTTCCCAGGCTGAACACCCCCAGCTCTCCCAGCCTCTCCTCCCAGCAGAGCTGCTCCATCCCTCTGAGCATCCTAGAGCCTCCTCTGGGCTCTCTCCAGCAGCTCCAGGTGCTCCCTGTGCTGGGCCCAGGGCTGGGGCAGCTCTGCAGGTGGGGTCTCACCTGAGGGGGCAGAATCCCCTCTCCCCTGCTGCCCACGCTGGGGCTCAGCCCAGGGCAGGGGGTTCAGGGCTGGGGCAGGGCCAGCTCTCACCAGCAGCACCCCCAGTCCCTCTCCCAGGGCTGCTCCCTCTGCTCATCCCAGCCTGGACTGACCCTGGGGGTTGTCCTGACCCAGGGGCAGCACCAGCACTTGGCCTTGTTAAACCTCCTGGGATTGCCCTGGGCCCCTTCTTGCCCAGGTCCCTCTGCATGGCCCTGTCCTCCAGGGGTGTCCCTGCACCCTCAGCCTGGCATCACCTGCAGACCTGCTGAGGGTGCCCTCGAGCCCTTTGCGTCATTAACGAAGATATTCAATATCACTGGTCCCAAAACTGACCCGCAAGGGTCACTGGTCACTGATGTCCATCAGGACTCTGAGCCTTGGCCACGCCCCTCGGGAGGCCCCAGCAAATCTCCTTGTGCTGATGCCCTTGGAAGGACCTTTGTGCTGCCCAGGGCAGAGAGCAGAACTTCCAGAAAGTTCCCTCTAAGCCCTCAGATGAAGCTGAACTCTCATTTTGAAGGCAAAAGTTGAACTCATGGATTCCCAACAGAAAAGTCTCTGCTTGGGCACGGAGCAATTTGGGCACTGATCCACTGCTGATGGACACAGAGCTGAGCACTCCCCTGGGCCGGGGGAAATGAGGCACTGGAAGCTCTGCAGCTCATCTTTGCAGATGGGAAGGCATCCTTGGTTGGGCTGGGACTGGGAAGAGCATCTGTGGTCATTAGGAGTCTCAGCTGGATTTCCAAGGACACTGGGATGAAGGATTAAGGGCTCTACCCTGTCACTGCCAAACCAAAATGGTTCTTTAAACATCAGAAAGACTTTGTGCCACCTTTAGGGACAGAAATCAGCCCTTCCAGCCCCACTAGCTGAGTAAAGGGAGGGGCTGAGCTCATTTTACTGAAAGGCCAAGATCTGGTGGGGTGGCTGATCCTGGGTTTTGGTGGGAGGTGGTTCCTGGAATCATTGCTCTTTTAAATCAAAAAATTCCCTGAATTAAATACGGCTTTAAGTCTTCCTGCAGGCAGGAGCCACACGACCCCCTGGAGCCAGGGAAGCCCCTCAGGTGTTCAGGGAAGCTGGCACTGGTGGGTTGGGAATTTTGGCTGTGCCTTTTGCTAAGGAGCAAAGTGACAGCAACACATCAAATAAATTAACAGAGCAGAAATGAGGAGCTTCAGACCCTGCTCAGCAGTCCCCAGCTATCCAGGATATCCTGTCAGGAGCAGGTGGGTTCAGTGCCACATCCCATGAGGATGAGTGTGACCAACACCTTCCTGTGTCTCAGCTGGGGCCATCCCTGGTCCTCACCTGGGAAGAGCTCAGGTGGGGATTTATGGCAGGAAAAAAGGGTCAGTTCCATTTCCTGCTGGTTTGGGGTACTCCTGCAAACCCCAGCTGGAAATTTGGCCCAAGTGCTCTGGATCCCACGTGGAGCTGAGCTTGGCTGTGCTCAAGGCAGTGCTGTCTCTTGGGGAAGCAGTAACTTGGGTCCTAAAGTGCCAAATATTTACTTTGAAGCCATTCAGGACTCACTACCTGGAACAGCCATCCTGATCCTCTGTGTCAAGAGTTGTTCCTCTGACAGAAGGCAAAAGAACAGGGAGAGAGATGGGAAAACCCTGGGAGATTTCCAGAGGAGGAATTTCTTATTTCAGTCCCATCTGGTGGGTCACAGATATGAGGGGTAATAGCTCTCCAAATGTCTTTCCTGGCTATTGCAATTTCAGGTTTTATTGTTATAGGCAAGTGTTTCACACTTAGGCAAGAACCCAGGCTGGAATTAACTTCTGATTGAGCTCTTGGAAATCACAGCCTGGAGGGAAATGATCCAGAGAGGGAACAGGGGACTGAGCTGAGCCGCACCACTGACACCCAGCACACAACCAGTGGCAACAACTGGAATTCTGAGTGGAACAGGCACCACAGGGATCCTTCCAGCCTCCCACACGGAGCTGGGTTGTTTCCTGCAGGGCTCCTCAGCAAGGGAAAAGTGCTCGAAGCCTCATCCCGGGAAAATCAGCCCAGCCAGGCAGCTCTGGGAGGCAGATGGAGCACGGGGATGTTTGGCACATCCAGGAGCTTCCCGAGGCTGTGGAGATGCTGAGCTGGGAGAGCCGAGGTGGTTTGGTCTTGGCTGGCTCTGGTACCACCCGGCTGCTCCCACCCACCCTCCTCAGCATGGCAAGGGGAGAAAATAACATGGAAAAGCTCCTGGGTCAGGAGAAGGGCAGGGAGGTCACTCACCAGGTACTGTCATGGGCAAAGCAGCCTTGATTTGGGGAAAGATAATTTAATTTATTGCAGTTTAAAATGGGGTGGGTAGTGAGAGACAAACTGAAGCCACCTTCACCCAACAATCCCATTTTCCAGGCTCAACTTCACTGTGCCATTCCCAACTCTGCCATTCCAGGCGGTGCAGGTGGATGGGGTGGGGGTTGCAGTGAGTCCATCACACTTTGCCTGGGGATCCTTTCTCACACTTTCTCCCTGTGCCATCGTGGGGTCCCTCCCACGGGATAAAGTCCTTCAGGAGCTGCTCCAGCGTGCATCCCACAGTTCCTGAAGGAAAACCTGCCCCAGGGTGGGCTCTGCAGGGGCTGCAGGGGCACAGCTGCTCCCTGGAATCTCAGGGGAATCTCTCACCTGGAGCAGCTCCTGCCCCTCCTCTTGCAGGGCTGTTTCTCACACATTTGCCTCCCTCCTCTCTCCCACAGCAGTTTTCACCCTTTCCCAGATGTGCTCTCCCAGAGGTGCCACCAGCTCCAGCACTGGCCAGTGCCAAGGCTGCAGCACAGCTGGTTTGGAGCCAGCTGGACCCAAATTCACCCCATGCCCACCTGCCCCACTGGGACCCCAGAGAGCTCCAGGAGGAGGGCAAGGACAGGACAGCTGGGGCTGGGGAGAGAGGGATTGATCACCATGGGAAGGAGAGCTCCTTCCTCCATTTCTTGCAACACCTCAGAGCACCTGAGGAGCTGCTGCCCTTGGGAGGCGTCTCCTGGGGCAGAGCTGTCTCCTCTCCAGCAGCCTGGGAGGGGATGGGACAGCTCCAGGGGGCTCTGCCACCCCCTGCTCCCTCTGCCCACCACTCTTGTCCCCTCCTCATCCCACAGGGCTGTGCTGGGAGCGAAGAGGCAGCTCAGGAGCAGGGGATGGAGTCACCTCAGCTTTGCCCCTTGACCAGTGTCAGCTCCCAGGGACCTTCACTCCCTTCATGTTTCCCACTTTGGGGCTATTTTTGTTCCACTTTCCATTTGTCTTTAGTGCTGTCTTGTCTTAGTTTTGTGTCTTGGGCTGTCTCACATCCCCTCTTTGTTCTCTGCAGGAGTTTGCTCCATCTCTGTCCCCTCTCACTCCTTTATTCTCTGTGTGTTTTCCTTTGTTTGCTCCTTTTCCTTTGTTATTCCTTTTGATTGCTTATTTCCACTTCTGATTTTTTTTTTCACTCTTTCTCATTCTTTCCTGTTTCATCTCTCTTCTTTTTTCCTCTTGCTTTGTTTTCCCCTTATTCTTGTCCTCTCTCCTGATGGTTTTGTTCTTTGTGTGTCTCTGTTTTGCTTTTGGATTTCCCCCTCCCACTTTCCTTCCCAAGTTCTCATTTGGAGTGGGAAACCAGCCTGGGTTTCTTTCCTTCAATTTTAATCATAGTGCCTAAAATCCAAATCCAAATCCTTTTATTTTTCCTGTTTTACTGCTAAGAAGGAGACATCAGCACAGCTTGTGGTAGCATCCTGCCCATCCTGTTGCAGTGCTTGGTGCAGGCAGGAAGGTGGTGATGCCATGAAGCTCTGGATTTTCCAGATTCCAAGATCTCCCTGCCATGGGAAGGTGCAGACAATGGGCAGATCCTGGTTTCAAGCAGCAGAAAGCTGTGGTGCCTGGGGACACATCTCTCTGAGCCCGTGACTGTGTGGATCACCCAGGGAGATCCAGAGGGGAAAAGGATGAGATGGGACAAAGTGGGTGGGTCTCAGGAACCTGGATTTGCTATGAACTGGGATTGTCTTTTTTTCCAAGGTAAAAAACCCCAAAATACTCTACTAATTTTTGTGGTGGCCAAGTTGAACTGAATGACAGCAAAAAAACCTGTCCAGGTGCCCTGTAGTGGGTCAGTGGTGGGACTTCCAGGGGAAAAAACAGGACGTGTGGGGCAGGAAAAGAGGAATAAAGAAAGGGAAATAAAGAGACCAGGGCCAGATTTGGTGAGGTGAGCACTGGGCTCATCCCTGGGCTGCTCCCTCTGGGATGGGTCTGGCTTTGGCCATGAGGAAGGTGCCTGACCCAGCACAGGGCCCTGGCAGGGACAGCTCCCCCTATCCCAGGTTGCTCCAACCTGGCCTTGGACACTTCCAGGGATGGGGCAGCCACAGCTTTGCTGGGCACCCTGTGCCAGGGCCTCCCCACCCTCCCAGGGAATGACTTATTCCCAATGTCTGTGTAATAGATCCATGACCTCTGGAGCCGGGAATTGCTCCACCTTTGGTGCAGAGAAGCTTCACACACCCCAAATCCTCAGTGGGAGGTGCTGGTGAGGGACCATCCAGCTGCTGGGTGTGTGACCCAGTGGCCTGACAAGAGCTTGGCCCCAGTAAATCATAAATGCAATTAATTATAGGCAATCTATGGAGCAAGGTCATGCTCTCCCATTTGCTTCCCCACTCGGATAATTTAGTTGACCTCCTCTGTTTAAGTGGAACAGCTCCTGCTGAGCTGCTTTGTTGCAGTTGATAGCGAGATAATTATAATCCCATCAGTGGTTAAACTGTTTCAATAGGCACAAGACACTCTCTTCAGGCCTTTGATGGATATCTAACAGCTCCCAGAGATTTGATATTAATCAGCTGCTATCTCTGACTGCTGGGAGCCAAGTGATCACTGACAATAGCGGCCCAGGGAAAACATGATTTTCCTGAGATGCACATTTCAAAAAAAGAATGCAGGGAGTGTGCTGGGGGCTGGATGTGGAGCCAGAGAAGCACCTTGGAGCTGGAAATGCAGCCTGAAATCTTCTCCCAGCCCTTGCTGAGCCCTGTTAGCACCAATTTCCTTTTCCAGGGATGCGAAGGAGCACCTGACTGTGGCAGCCACAGAAGGGGGATTCACTCCTCATGAATGATGGAACAGCTGGAGTTGCAGGATGAGGAGGGGAAAATGCTGCTTAAAAGTGTTCCTTAATATTTGATGGCCTAGTGAAGGGCCCATAGTGCTCCAAACCTTCCTGGGAAGAGGTGGCAGGTAAAACATATTTATTACTCAAGCCTTTGAACCTCAAATCCATCGGATCAACCAGCTGCTTGTCAGGGTTTAATGAAGGATTTCCCCCACAAGTGTGAAATTATGGAAAGTAATGAACTGACCCATTTCTCCATGATTTTGCTGTTGACCTGCACTGGGACACATCCAGTCAAAAACGCTCCTCCTGTTCCTTGAGGGAACTCAGCCATGCCCAGGGCCCTGAGCCCCAAACTCTGCTGCTCCCATCCTGTGCAAGAGGGACGTTGTTTTCATGGAATCACAGAATGTCCTGCAAGGAACCCACAGGGATCACCCAGTCTCACCCCTGGCCCTGCCCAGACCCCCAACACCCCCACCCTGGGCACCCCTGGCAGCGCTGTCCCAACCCCCTGGAGCTCTGGGACCATTCCCTGGGGAGCCTGTTCCTTGAATAAGTGGGATCCCAACCTGTGTAATTGCATCCTATAATGTCTTATTCAAACACTGGACTCCTGCGAGACTCTGAACAGCTGAACAGCACAGAAAAGGTGTAATTATGTTCCAGGAGGGTTTTATTTTAGTGGTTTTTGATGTGGTGGGAGCACATACGGTTCTGTTGGATTTTGTTTAATTATTGTTATTTGTGTGTAAACACTCCAAGAGCTTGTTGGAACCATTGGTCTGGAAAACTACCTGGGAGGTTCCTGCTTCTCTCTGCAGTGTTTCAAACATTTCATGACTGTTCTTTCTCAGCTTCTGTGCCTGCCTCAGCTCTGGGTGTTCATCAGGAGAGACCCCACGTGCCCCAGGCCCAGCAGGTGTTCCCAGGCTGGGAGTGCTGAGGTGAGGGATGGAGACTGGGAAGAGTGTTTGGGAATGGTCCTGGAGCAGGGCAAAGCTCCTCCTGCTCCCAGGCCAGGGAGATGCCTGTGTGCAACATTCCTGCCTCTGCCCCTTCCTGTCCTGGAGCTCCTGCAGAGCCACAGAGAACCCCCGGACAGCCAGGAGCTGTATTGCCCGCTGTGGCAGCGTATGTGGCAAAAGTCACAGCCCCACCCACTCAAGACTGGTGGGTTCAGCCTGAGGTTGCCACCGTCTGAGTCACACTCCCTGGTCAGGGTGAGCTTTCTGGCTCACCCCCAGTGTCCCTTGTAACTTCATTACCATGTTTCAGTTTATTGGTTAATAATGGCATTACCTAATGTTCTCTGTAAGGTTAAGTTCTAGAAACTTCGTTGTTGTTCAGTTCTCCATTGGTTCCATGTAAATCCCTGTACCCCAATGGGTTACTTTCCCCTGCTTGTATCCCCATAAATTCCCTGCTGTCCCCCTGCCTTTGTCTCTGGTCTCTGAAGCCTCCAGCTCTTCCCGATCCTTGCGCCGCCTCTCCTGGAGCCCGGACCCTCTCCTGCCTTCCCTGCTGCCTCTCCCTGGGAAATAAAAGAGCTGGGAATCACACCAGGGCCCTTCTCTCTGGCCTTTATTCTCGCCTGTGCCTGCACCATCAGCCCGGGGCTCACTCTCCCCAGAGGAGCCAGCACTAACAGAGCTGCCGGAGGACGCCCTGTGTCTGGGGAAGCTGCAAGCGGCAGCCCCCGGGACACCAGGGTCACTCCCAAACTAATGCTGAGTGACCTCCAGCAGGCCCCCGGAGCCAGCATTACCCTGCTGGATTTGGGGTTATTCCCCTTGCTGTGGATCTCCCTAAGGCACAGGGATCTCTAAATACCTTGATGTGCTTCCTATTTCCACTACAGCCTTCACCTCTGCCAGACTCCGATGTGGAGGTGGCACAGGGAGCTGCTGTCTCCACAAATCCACTCCCTGTCCCCTCTGCAGGGCGGCTCGTGAGGGTCCCCACCACTGCCCATTGTCCCTGTGCCCCAGAGCTTTTCCCCTCTCCGCAGTGGCCCCAGGAAGGTGCTGGTGCCCCTTGGCCAGGGGTCTGGTGCCACCCAAGTGGGGCCTTTTCCCATGTCCCAGGACAGTGCTCAGGGCAGAGCACTCCCATCCCCTTTGGAGGGAAACACTGAGGTGCTGGCAGGTAGAAAATAAATTTTAAAAATAACAAAAATTTCCCTGAGCCAGTCAGAAATCCCAAGTGCAAGAGGGCCTTGGAAGAGGATGGGTGACCTCGCTGGGGACGTCACCTGGAGCAGAGGAAGCAGGAGGGCGTGGGGCTGACCCATGGTGGGGTGGTGCCCCACGGGCAGTGCCCTGGGAGAGCTCAGGAGAGCAGAGCAGTCGGGGAAGGTGTGAGTGTGATGGGTGTGGGGCCCTGGGTGGCACTGGCAGGAGTGTCTGGCTGGTCCCCACATCCACCCTGGTGGGGTGATGCTCTCATGGGGGTCTGAACCCCACGGGGCTCACAGGGGGAACCACGACCTGTATGGAGGGTGAAGCTGGGGGTTGGTATTTGGGATTCAGGGCTTCTGCCTCCCTCAAAGACCCCAATGCTGACTGAGGCTGCTCCTGCAGGGTGGGGGGCACCGGGGCCCTGCCCAGGATGGGCTCTGTTGGCCAGGGATGAGCCACAGGCAAGGGAAAGGGAAAGGAAGGGAAAGGAAGGGAAAGCTGCTCTCCCAGTGCCACCTTGTGCCTGAAAACCAAACAGCCCGCTGGGTCTGCAGGGTTAGAACAGGGTGACGGCAAAGCTGGGAGTCCAGGCCATCCCTATGGGGCTGAAAAATCCCAAATGGGGCAAAAACTGACTTTAGGATAAGGCTGTGAGAGGCTCCTCCCTGAGAGCAGCACCTGCTGAGGGGGTGGCTTAAGGGGAAGCTTGAGCCAGGCATGGTGAGCCCGACCTTCCCTGAAGGTGTTTAAAAGTGGTTTGTGTTCCCCCAGCTGGAGAGAGGCACAAAGGCAGAGGCTGTGCCCAGGCACCCTCGGGGTGCAGTCCCTGCAATCTGTGCCAGAGCCTCACCACCCTCACAGGGAACATTTCCTTCCCAATATCCCATCTAAATCTCTCATCTTTTAGTTTAAATCTGCTCCCCTTTGTCCTGTCAGTATCTGCCCATGTAAAAAGTCCCTCTCCAGCTCTCCTGGAGCCCCTTTAGGCCCTGGCAGGGGCTCTGAGCTCTCCCTGGAGCCTTCTCCTCTCCAGGTGAGCCCCCCCAGCTCTCCCAGCCTGGCTCAGAGCAGAGGGGCTCCAGCCCTGGAGCAGCTCCGTGGCCTCCTCTGGACTCTCTCCAGCAGCTCCATGTCCTGCCCATCAGTTTATCAAGGTGGGGAATTCCAGGGAAGGAGCAAAGCCTGACCTCTGGAGAGCCCAGTGGAGGGACAGGAGGGAGAGGGGAGGGCAACAGGGCTGTGTCACAGCTATTGGAGACACCTCTGCACATCACAAGTGACAGGAAGGGCTTCAAGAAGGGTGGAAAAAGAACCCAGGAGGAGGAAGAAGAAAAGAATTACTGAGATTACAGAAATCTGCCCTTAGCAAAGAGCATCTGGGGCAAAAGGCCTGGACTCCAGGAACCACCCCCCAGACAATGATCCTGTCCTATGGCTCAGGGACAGACCCCAGCAGAAGCTGGATTTCCTCAGCTGACAAGGCAGCAGCTCCAGCCCGGTCCCTGCTCACTGTGTGGGGGTGCTGGGGACAGGCAGAAGGATGGGGTGTCCTGGGGTGGGCTCTGCTCTGCCTCCTCCCAAGGAAAGCCTGGTCCCCTGGGACCAGGGGGGCCCAAAGCCTCTGGGAGAGGCACTGCAGGCAATCAGTGCTGTGTTAATTATCCAGGCACTTGGGGATGACAGAGAGGGCAGTGGGGCTGGAGTGGGATGGGATTGGAGCTTCACTTTAAAATCTCTGACATGGCAGGGAGGGGCCTTTGAGCTGTTTAAAGAACACACAGGGACTTGCAGGGCTGGTGCAGAGGGGCTTTGCCTTCAGCAGAGCTGCCCTGTGCTGGCACCTCCTTGGGGCCAGGGTGGACAATTCCAGGAGCAGGGGAAGTGAAATCCCCAGCCTGAGCATGTCCTGAGTTCGGGAGGCGCTGAGCAGGAGCACACATCGGGAAAAAACCCCTTTGAAATTACACTGCAATGTTTGCACAGTGAGAAAGTGTTTGTAGATCATGGAATATCCTGAGTTGGAAGGGATCCACAGGGATCCACTCCTGGCCCTGCACAGACCCCCAACACCCCCACCCTGGGCACCCCTGGCAGCGCTGGCCCAACCCCCTGGAGCTCTGGGACCATTCCCTGGGGAGCCTGGGCAGTGCCAGCACCTCTGGGGGAAGAACCTTTCCAGGGCAGCCCCTTCCAATGCCTGACCACCCTTGCCAGGGAGAAATTCTTCCTCAAGTCCAACCTTCTCTCCTGGGTGTCTGTGGGGAGCATCTGCCTTGTTTCAGCCCTGATCTCACCCACAACTCTTCAGCCTCAGGAGGAGGAGCTGCAGCTGAGCTGGAGGAGTGGTGGAACAGCCCCCACTCATTGGCAACTCCTGTCTTCCTCACTGGAATTTTTCCCTACTAAAAAAAATTGTTCAAATCACTCCCTACTCAAATGAAATATCCAGCAGAGCCAGTTTTATGGGACTGGAGGGTTGAAACATCAACGTGCAGCACCAGGAATTCCAGTAGTGCACAGGAATTCCACAGGCACTGCTCCTCCAGGCAGGGTCCTGCAGGGAAACACCATCAGACTCCAATTCCCAGGGTTTTCACGGTGACCCCCAAGGATGGGCACGGCTGGCCTGGCATCCCTGCAGCTTTCAGGGCTGTGTATTTGTGCTGTAAAACCGGGAGTCACTCACTGGAGCCCTGGAGGGCTGCAGGGACCTCACCTGGCACAGGAGGGTGTCTGAAGTTTCCAAGGGGAGGGGCAGCTCCTCCTGTCCAGGAGCATCTTCTCTCCTGTTTTCTGATTCTAAAGTTTCTTCAGAGAGATTCATCCAGCCTGGACCCCTCTTGCTCTTCTCAAATAAACATGTTTTTACTTTCCACCACGAGAGGTCCCCAGGATCCCAAGGAAAAAAATCCCGTTGGAAAATGCATCCAGGAGCAAGGCTGGAAGCACCGGTGCCAAAGCAGTGCTGGGGAGGAAAGGTCTCTTCCTCTCACAGATGACACTTCCAACACATCCCTTGCTGTTTGGGTTTGCATCCTTGGGGTGAGATTCTCAACTTTCCCAGCAGGTATGGCAGCTGGTGGGAAAGCTGAGGTGTTCCCAGCTCAGCCTGGGAATTTGTGCTCCAAGGGAAGAGCCAAACTAGGGGAAAACAGAGTTTTTCAGCCATGGTATGCATCAGAGCAGCTGTGGTGAGGTTGTTCCTCCTCAGTGGTCAGGGTGTCTCCAGTGGTTGGGACCAAATGTCCAAATTCCAGCTTTTCTCCTCTTCCCCAGATAAGGAAGGGGGGGCTTATCCTTAGCACACAACCCCTGTTAGGAGGATAAACTCACTCCTGTTAACACAGAACCATGGAATGGTTTGGGTTGGAAGGGACCTTAAAGCCCATCCAGTGCCACCCCTGCCATGGGCAGGGACACCTTCCCCTGTCCCAGGCTGCTCCAGCCCCGTCCAGCCTGGCCTTGGGCACTGCCAGGGATCCAGGGGCAGCCACAGCTTCTCTGGGCACCCTGTGCCAGGGCCTGCCCACGCTCCCAGGGAACAATTCCCTCCCCATATCCCATCTAACCCTGCCCTCTGGCAGTGGGAAGCCATTCCCTGTGCCCTGTCCCTTGGAAATATGTCCCAGTGTTTTCCTGGAGAGGGAAATGAAGAGGGGAGTTAACTGAGGAAGCACGAGCTGTGATGTTTGAGGCTCCATGAGCAGCACAAACTGGCTGCTTTTCCTTCCCCCTCTGCAGCCAACAGACCTCTGCTTAAACACATTTCAGAGCAGAAATGAGTAAAGGTCAACTACAGAACTCTTGGGTTCCAGCAGAAGTGGTTCCTGGAACAGATTTGAAGGGCAGCTGCCCACACACTTAGCACAGGCTGCTGAGAGCTCCCTGCCCTTGCAGCCCCTCCATCCCCTGGATCCAGAGTGGGAGATGGAGTCGGGCAATTTGCCCTGTTCCCTGGAGGTTTGGGTCGCAGGCAGGTCAATGGCTCGTGTAGTTTAAGGTTGGCTGTGGTGGGAGGCTGGACAAAGGTGGGGTGCAGGAATGGGAATTCTGGCTCCAGGCAAGGGGAGGGCAGATGGGGCAGAGGGGTCACTGTGGGGCTGAACCCCTGAGTTCTCCCCAAAACCCCCTGAGGGAACAGTGCTGGGTGTTCAGAGCCTGGCTGGGAGCACCTCACCCACGGCTGCTGCAGGCAGGGCCAGGGAGCAGGGGCAGCTCCTCTCCAGCACCAGGGATGGTGCTGCTCCTCATCCCCTGTGGCTCTGTTTTGTTTATATCCATAAATGTCTCCCATACTGATAGTTTTAATTCAGATATTTCTCAGGAAGCTCCCCAGTTGGTGTTCCTTGGACTTTTGCAGAGGGCTGTAGCACAACGCACTGGTGTGCTGGTGCTGGCCTGGCTCCGGTGATGCCTCTTCCTTTTCATTGGGGCTTTACAGGATAAAAGGTGTAATTCTTGTTTCTTTTACTCCCTTTGGCCCAATTTCTGTGCAGTCCCTGGCTGGTGCAGCTCTGGTGGCAGCTCTGAGCCCACAGGTGCCCCTGGCAGTGCCACAGACCTCCCTTTGCAGGGCCACCTCAGTGCTGAGAGTTTGTTTTGCTTGGCCTGGTTTGCCAGGTTCCCAACACAGGCTGTTTTTCCAGAAAAGAGGGGGAAATCTTTACTTTCCTTTCCCAATGCTCCAGCCATCCTCCCTGCCTGGGGGGGATGCTGGGACCTGGTTATCCCAGCCCTTCCCTGCAGGAGCACAGGCTCTTCCCCTGCTCCCAAACCTGACAGAGCCTGACAGTGAGAGAAATGCAAGTGCTGAGCTTTCTGTACAATCAGACCCTTTGGTGCTACTCAAAGGCTCCTCACAGGATGTCAGTGTGGATTTCTCCATGGTCAGGTTGGGTTGGAGCTCATAAGCAGGCGAAAGTGAAACAATCTTTCCTTTTAAATGTTAATGGAGACCTTTCTGGTTCTTATCTCACAGACTTGGTGATGTGATTAATTCCCCTTGTTCCTGCTATTCTTGCAGTGCTGGGACTTGTGTACACACGTGCCAGGCTCACAGAGCTGGCCAGGGAAGGGTCCAGGCTGGGTGGAGGGCCAGGACTCAGGAGACCTCTCTGAGGCTGAGATGATGATTTATGAATCCCAGAATGGTTTGGGTGAGAAGGGACCTTAAAACTCACCTCATTCCAACCCCCAGGGAACCCTTCCACTATCCCAGGTTGTTCCAAGCCCTGTCCAACCTGGCCTTGGACACTGCCAGGGACCCAGGGGCAGCCACAGCTTCTCTGGGCACCCTGTGCCAGGGCCTCCCCACCCTCCCAGGGAACAATTCCTTCCCAATATCCCATCTGACCCTGCCCTCTGGCACTGGGAAGCCATTCCCTGTGTCCTGTCCCTCCAGCCCTTGTCCCCAGTCCCTCTCCAGCTCTCCTGGAGCCCCTTTAGACCCTGGCAGGGGCTCTGAGCTCTCCCTGGAGCTTCTCCTCTCCAGGTGAGCACCCCCAACTCTCCCAGCCTGGCTCCGAGCAGAGGGGCTCCAGCCCTGGGAGCAGCTCCGTGGTCTCCTCTGGATTCATTCCAACAGATCCACGCCTTTCTTGTGTTGGGAGCAGTTGTTGCTTTCTTTCCTCCAGAAAGTGAAGACCAGAGAAGAAATTTGTATTCACATCCAACCTGAACCTCCCCTGGTGCAAATGGCATTTGAGAAAGTCCCTCTGTGCCAAGTGCTCTGGATCAGTCACCTTGTCTTGTCCCTGGCACCTGCACAGTCCCCTGGCTTCCAGAGATGCTGAGTTGTGAGCCTAAAGCAGAAACTGTAGATTTTGCTGATCTTTGAGTATGGGAACTCTTTAGGCAGTGTTTCTAGCAGTGAAAGTCGTTTCAGACCTCTATAATCAATACTTTCTGTAGTTGAAAGAATTGCTTTAAAAGGCATCGAGGGACAGAGCTTATTCCATGTAAACACTGATATTGTCCTGAATCGATCCTCATTAATCCACTTGGACACATCTGAGCTCAGGGTGATGTGCTTTGTGCTGAGTTAGTGGGGGAGCAGAGGCATTTTAACCTCACCATCCACTTGTGAGGTGGCCAGGAGTGCACTGCAATATTTCCTTCCGCCTTTTCCTTTCTTCCTTCCCCTTCTCAGGGGTTTTCCTTGGGTTCACAGGACCCTGATTCCCCTGCTCTGGGCACCATCCCCTGCCCTCTTTGCTTTCTGCTTGCTGATCTTTAATGTCTGTCACAGCAAGACCAAACTGACCCCCAGCTCCAGCTGGGAATTCAGGTCTCATGGGCTGGAGAAGGTGCTGGCCACCCCTGGGCATGGTGGTTCCATGGACATGGATGCCATCATTAGGGGGGAAATTCTGCCCTCAGCTCCTGAGGTGTAGGAGGCCCTTTGAGTGAGGTGTTTTGATTTTCAGACCCTACAGATCTCTGTCAGTCCCTGCTGGATTCTGGGATACAAGTGGAGCTGAGCCTGTGGGAAGCAGTGCTCAGCCAACAAAGGTCCTGGATGCAGTCAGGGGTGACAGCCTGAGGAAAGGGAGGAGAGTGAGAGACCCTGATTTAGGTGGTGATTGTTAAAAAAGAGCCCAGATCTGTGTGGGATTCCCAGAGGAAAGAACACTGACTCCAGGGAGACTTTCCAGCATCTTCCAGTGCCTAAAGGGGCTCCAGGAGAGCTGGAGAGGGACTGGGGCCAAGGGCTGGAGGGACAGGACACAGGGAATGGCTTCCCAGTGCCAGAGGGCAGGGTCAGAGGGGATATGGGGAAGGAATTGTTCCCTGGGAGGGTGGGGAGGCCCTGGCACAGGGTGCCCAGAGAAGCTGTGGCTGCCCCTGGATCCCTGGCAGTGCCCAAGGCCAGGTTGGACAGGGCTGGGAGCACCTGGGGCAGTGGGAGGTGTCCCTGCCCATGGCAGGGGTGGCACTGGATGGGCTTTATGTTCACTTCCACCCCAAAGCATTCCATGATTCCAGGACAGCCCCTGTGCCCTTCTGAGGGCCTCTGGCAGGGGACAAGGCCATGCTGGGGCAGAGCCTTTGGCTGTGGACAAGGCTTGTCCAGCTCCGTGGGATTTCTTCCAGCCCTGGGCTCCTGCAGGGCTGAGGCAGCTCTTCCACGGAGGGCAGCCTGGCATGACCCAGAAAAGCTGTGTTTATCCTGCATCCTGAAGCAACAACCTGTTATGGTCCCAGGGGTCTGGCAGGAATGCCAGGAATTGGCTATTTGGAGAACAAGGTACAAAAGGGAGGTTTTTTGCCCAAAGGTGCCATCTCTTACTGCTGCAATCAGAGAAGAGCAGAGCTACAGCAGGAATTGTGTGCCTGGGATGTCACAGAGCCTCGGTGGGTGCCCCCATCCTTTTGTCAGTGACTCCTGCTCACTTCAGCCATCCTGGTGCTTTTTTCTCACCATGCCTTGGCCGTTTTCCAAAGCAGCAGAGGAAAGGATGCAGCCAGTAATCATTTCTGAGAAAGCAGCTCCAAGGTTTATGATAAAAGCTGGGAGCTCTCCGCTGTTGTTGGTGTGATATCAGCCCACACAAAGGGCTGTTCTCCCTGTCCAGCGTGGAATTAAAATCACTCAGCCATTGCATGTAAAGCCTCGACTTCTGATAGACCTGCACAGAAAGGTTCACACTTTGCACACAGATTATTGTCAGATGTGCAGTGGGAGTGCAGTGAACCTGCTCTGGAATCAGCCCTGACTGGAACAGACAGGGCTCCAGGCAGGGGGGGCATCTCCTCTTACCGCTAGATGTCATAAACTGTTTTTTTCCCTCATTTTCCAAAGCTGCTTTCAGTGCTTTCAGCTGCTCCATCAGTTGATGAAGGCAGTCACGTTGATAATCCCTGAATAAACTCATCTTTTTTGGATTTTGGGCATTTTTTTGCCTGTAAGTCATGCTTAACTTCACGCTTTTTTTAACACCTCACACACACGTGCCAGCACATTCTTCCTGCCATGCTGCAAATGACACACTATGGATCATTTGCTGCAATCTCACAGCTCTTTTGGGCTTTGATTTGCATTTTTAACTTTCAACTGCTTCAGCATCTTCCCTGAAAGTGGTGGTGACATTCATGTACTGTTGCTGAGCAAAAAAACAATGGTGAGGTTTAGCTTTTCTTAGTTAAGTCCAGCTCAGAGCTTGTTGTGTGTCCACTCTGTGGTGAGGCTGGGAAGCCAAACCCAACCCTCCCTTAGGAGGCCAACAAATGTATTTTGTCAAGTGCTGATGACTCCAACAAGGGCACTGGGAAGTGGCCAACAGAACCTTCTGCTCTGGAGCCAGGCTGGGAGAGCTGGGGGTGCTCACCTGGAGAGGAGAAGGCTCCAGGGAGAGCTCAGAGCCCCTGCCAGGGTCTAAAGGGGCTCCAGGAGAGCTGGAGAGGGACTGGGGACAAGGGCTGGAGGGACAGGACACAGGGAATGGCTCCCAGTGCCACAGGGCAGGGTCAGATTGGGCAGGAATTGTTCCCTGGGAGGGTGGGGAGGCCCTGGCACAGGGTGCCCAGAGAAGCTGTGGCTGCCCCTGGATCCCTGGCAGTGCCCAAGGCCAGGCTGGACAGGGCTGGGAGCACCTGGGACAGTGGGAGGTGTCCCTGCCCATGGCAGGGGTGGCACTGGATGAGTTTTAAGGTCCCTCCAACCCAAAGCATTCCATGACTCTTTAAGCATCCCAACTTTTCTGGAGCTGGAGAAGCTGTGCTGACTGAGTAGGACAAACCATCAATCCCCATACTTCACCCTGGATTCAGCTGGGGAGAGCCACTGTGAAAGCCCTGCCCTGAGCTGTGCAGCCCTGTCAGGCCTAAAGGACAGACAAGACTGCACCTGTGTGGTGTCAGATCCCTGGTTACTCTCCAAGAGATTCCAGATCCCTAATGGAAAAGCACATATTTGTACGTGAGGGGAGCTTTGCTTCAGGAGGTGTCAGCCCTGCACACCTGGGAGAGATCAGACATTTCCTGAAGACCCAATTAATGTTCCAACAGAAATGCTGAGCTAAAAAATAAGGGCTACAAACCCTCCTTCTTCCCTTTCATCTGTGATGCTGTTTTATTTCCCTAAGAAAAAGGAACTGGAGAAAATAATAGGAGAAAAAAAATGGTAAAGGAAGTCGTGCTGTTTCTTCAGAGCAAACAGGCTGCAAGGATCTGAAATGAAACCTTTGTTCTTCCAAAATATCCATCGTGCAACCTAGAGCACTGGAAAGCTTTAGGGATGTCTGACAGCCTGGAGAACAGCTTTGCTCTCTTCACCCTCCACAGTTTCAGGGAGAGTCTGTGGATGAGGCCTCTCCAGGCCTTCTGCTGTTCCCAGATGTGGCTTCAGATGGGGAGAACACAGAAAGTGCTGCATCACACTGACTTTGCCTCGTAAAATCATGGAATCAGCAAGGCTGGAAAAGACCTCAGATTCCATCAAGTCCAACTGTGAACCCAGTCCTACCAAGTCCACCTCTAATCCATGTCCCCAACATGTTCCTGGCCTCAGTGTGGCACAGAAAGATGGAAATCAGCTGCAGTCAGAGGGATGTGCATCCTGCAGCACCAGGGGCTGAGCCTTCCCTGGGCTCTCCCCAGCCCCCTGGGCTGGTTTGGGGCAGGGTTCTGGGGACAGCAGGGCCCCACATGAGGGCTTTTAATTTTGGAGTGTTAACAAAGAAGGAAATGTTAGGGAGTCAGTTCTGGAATGGATGAAGGTGAATGAATGGAGAAGTTGAAGGTTGTTTTGGATGTTGCTCCAATGTTTCCATGGATGGAGATGTTAAAAGGAGGGAAGGAAATGTCTCCACTAAACCCCAGAGTGACCTTCAGGAAATGTGGGGCAGGGCTGTTAGTTGGACCTGGCTGCTGAGTTCATTAACAACCTCATTATGGAGCCAGCTGAAGGAGGCAGGACTTACTTTCATGGATGGGATGGATTTCTTGGAGTTAATTTCCAAAGACAAACACATTTGTCAGAACTGCTCACTACCCACAAATTATCTGCATTGCTACCCTGGGATGGAAGATCTGCTCTGTCAGAAGTTTAGGAAATATCAAAATAAACCAAACAAGCCCACAAACACAGAGAACACAAGCTGAAAACAACAAGGGAAGCAAACCTGCCATAATTAGGCCCCAAGAGATGCTTATTCCCAGCTTGATGGAGAAATTAAGTCAATACAATGGAATGGTTAAATATTGACTGAGCTGTAATATTTAATCAAGTGGTATTCATACTGCTCCTCTTTCAAAAGAGCTTGAGCTGGTTGTTTTATTGGCTTTTTAATCAATGCTTTAATTATATCGGTGCTCTAATTTCATAATAAGCTTACATTAATTAAGGCAGCTCTTCTATATGCAGAGAGTAATAGAAAAACCAAACCAAATAAAAGGAATGTGCTGTTCTTATGCTCCAGAAGAGATGGAGACTGTGCTACTTACACTCATTTACTCTTGCAAAGGGAAATGACACTGGGAATTTGTGAGACAGGAGTGACCAGGAATCCTTTATTGGCTGCTTAGGTCAGCTCTGCCTCTGATTCAGTGAAAGATTTGTAGAAATAAGAACTTGGGTCAACAGGGTTTGTACAGGTTATTGCTCAGATTTCTGGAAAAAAATACTGTTTGTATATAATGGAAGATAAATGGGGATTCCCCCCCCCAAGAAATGGAGAAATACTTGAGCTTACCCTTGGGCCTTGGAATCATCTGGTGTTACTGTGAGCTCTAACTGGAGGGATAAGGGGGAGTGGAGAGAATGGAGATGTTTGTTAAACAGGGAAGTTTCTCCTGGTGCTTGGGACACTCACAGATTCACACAGGCTGGGGAGAATCATTAAATTTTCCCATCATTTCTTCCTTCAGATGGTGAGAAGTGGATGGGTATGGTTTGGAAGCTTCACCTGAGCTTGTCTTCCTGGATGAGGGGAGTGTAGGGCACTGTTTGGATGAACAGCTCATTAAACTGCTGATGAACACTGCCTGTGTTTCATTGCCACTGTGAAAAACCAGTGACTCCTCCAGTGTAACCATTGTTAAGATAAAAACCTAGAAATAAAGATGTTTAGTGCTGGGGTTGGGATAAATCAGGGAATGTCTCAGTTCTTTGCCCACTCCAGCTCTGTGGCTGCAGTTCAGTGACACTGGGGACAACGCAGGGCCTGTGGCAGCTGCGAGGTGCTCCTGGCTGGAGGCTTCTCCTGGTTTGCAGCCTTAATTCCTGCTGCAAATGCCAGTGGACAAGCAATTCCTCATCCTGTCTTTCCAGAGGCAGCAGGCAGGCAGGTTACTACTACTGCTAAGCAGTGGCTTGGGAAGGCACTGGATTGCTCCTGGTTTGGATTAGGACAGCCTGGGAGCAGCCAGCCCTGCTCCTGAGCCTACCTCAGCATGCCAGGGAAGGGAGTGAGTTCCCTGGATACAGAAAGCAGCACTGTCCCAGCCAGAGGCACTACAGCCGTGGGGTGAGATCATGTCTTGGACCAGAGCGTGTTTGGAATGCCAGGAGGATGCTGTTATCCCAGGATTTCTTTGCCATGCAACCAGACTTTTACAAAGCTGGACCGTTCCAATACAAAGGATTTTCATTAATGAGGTCACTGTGGCTGGAAGGGTTCTCGTATCCCCAGGGTCACAGTGACTTTAAAAATGCATTATTTCACACTTAGACATGATGCAGACAGAAGGGGATTTGGGTAGCCAACGAGATAAGGTGTCCCAAAAGCATTAAAAAACGTCTGTGACTGTATAAATAAGTTCCTTGGAACTGTAAGAGGATGTATTTAACAGGCAGCTTTTTGGAGCTGCCCTCAGCTGATGTTCCCACATCTGCTGATTGTCATCTTCTATCAGAGTGAGGAGGCTGTGACCTGCAAAGGGAAACAGTTTGCCTTGTGAGGATGCTTCATTGATTTTTATTAACACTGGTTCTTAGCTCTACCTGCTGCTGTAAGCTCAGCTCAGCCGGGGGCGGTCTCCAACAATTTCATCATGAGGCTTCAGAGTCAAATCCAATGAAGGGGGTAAGAGTAGAAACACCACGGAGCTCCCTCTGCCAGCGTGTCAAAGATGTCTTCATCAGTTATTGTGAGGGCATCAGGATGTCAGTCTCTCCTAAGCTAAGTTTAAAAATAATTAAATATTAATTCTTCTTTGGAAGGGTGGCAGTGGTGTAATTGCAGCAATAACAAACACAGTGAAGGCATTTCTGTGAGACCCTGGTGTGGTGTTTCTGCCCAGCCCTCAAACTGGCACAGGCTGCACTGGGACAGCAGAACCTGCTGGGGCCCCTAGAGCTGCCCCCAGTGGGACACGTCCCTAGGATGTCACAGGTGCCACATCACCAGCCCTGCTCTCAGCCCCACCCAACATCCCCTGGACAGGATCTGCCTGGACAGGGCCCTCAGGGGCTCCCTTGAACCCTTGTCCAAAAAAACCTGGGGAACGTGACCCATGGATGCTTTGCTCATGGAGATCCCCTCCCATGAGACTGCTTTTCAGAACCCGTGTCAAAATCTCTGTCATTGTGGGGATCTTCTTCACTTCCTTCCTCCTCCTGCCCTCAGCACTTCCTTCTCTTCCTGCTCCAGCCCCATGTCCTTGCTGGAGCATTCCCTGCTGACATCCTGACAGCTCCTGTTCCAGAGGCCCCAGCAGAGCCCAAAGAGCAGGATGAGGACTGGAGGAAGGGCCAGACCTGGCAGAGCTGCAAGACAAGCAGGAGTTTTACTCCTCAGGACACTCAGGGCTCGTGTGTGCTCATCTGCTCCACATGTGCACAGCTCTGGGGAGGGACAAATGATCCCAACTGCCCCAAGGCAGGAGCATGGACCAGTGGGGGAGCCTTGGATAAACAGTCAGTCGAACCAGAGCCCACCAGAGCATCAGCTCCTGTGCAAAACGATCCCCAACTCCAGGGCAGCCGAGCAGCCGGGACCCTCTGCCTGATCCCCCACTCGGACACCCCCAGACACAGCACTTATTCAACAACTCCATTTTTTGGGAGCTATAGACAAAACTATGGACAGATTTACAGAACTATCTACAAAATTCTCTACAGAACCATGTACAGAGTGAAGCTCCCGAGGGAGGGCAGTCTCTCAGAAGGGCAGGGCAGTGAGTGTCCCGGGGCAAACGGGACTCTCTGTTCCAGCTCCTTCCTCGGCCGTGGCGCAGCAGCCTCCTGAGCCGGTACTGCCGCTGCTGGTTCTCGCTCCTGGCCCTGGTGTGAGCAGCTGCACCCTGAGCCAGGTGCTGGACCAGTCTGGGAGGCCCTGCTGTCTGGATGTCCCAGGGCAGGCTGACCTCGGCAGGAACCTTGCGGTTGCCCAGGACAAAGTGGTTGGGGTGTCTCCTGTCCAGGGCGCAGCGCAGGTGCCCCAGGACATCCTCCAGGCACTGCAGGAAATGCCTCCTGCACGGTGCTCAGCACCTGCCTCAGGATGGCCTTCAGGACATGGGGGAAGCGTGTGTCCCCCGGGCTGCGGGCCAGGAGCTGTGGGCTCTGCAGGTGACGCTGTCCCACGGGGCCCACCTGGCTACCTGCCACAGGAATTTGGCCTGGGCCACCACGTAGCACTCGGGCCAGGCTGTGCCCAGGCTGAGGTGGGGCTCTGCGGGCTGGGGGCTCAGAAAGATGCCCGAGAGGCGTCGCTGCACCCCAGCAGCATCTCCAGCATGAGACTTTCCTTGCCCCTGCTCTGCTGGAATTGGAAGGAGTGTTGGAGGGCGCTGCTTTCAAACGCCACTTGTGGCACTGAGGCACCTGTGCCCAGGCCGAGGTCAGCAGCCTGCAGAACCAGCAAGAGGGTCTCTGCAAGCCCAGGTAGGAGTGGTGACAGGGTGTGCAGCACGCTGAGCTGCTGAGCCCTGCCCAGCTCGTCCTGGGAGCCGTGCAGGAAGCACAGCACCTTCTGGGCCGGCTCCACAGTGTCCCACTCCAGAGGGAAGGTGTGTCCCAAGGGGGATCCAGGAGCAGCAGCACTGCATGGACCTGGCCCTGATCACAGGGACTCCAGCCCTTGAACGTGCTGCCCACCCCAATGGCTCATTGTGACACCAGCTGGAAGCTGTTGGACAGGACATGGCTGAAGGCAATGGTGAAGTTGTCCATCAGGACGGTCACTGTGGCACAACCTCAGCCCATGTCCAGAACAGGCCACCTGACGCATTCCTCTAAAATCCATCTCTGGTCATTTGAGCCATTGTCCACTTCTTTGTCCTCAGAGCTGCTTCTGGAGCTCTCCCCAGCGCTTCTGGAGCTCTCCTCAGTGCTTCTGGAGCTCTCCTCAGCGCTTCTGGAGCTCTCCTCAGCTCTGCTGCTTCTCTCCAGCTCATGGCTTCTTTTCCAGGGGCAAAACCACAGCCCCAGGACAAGAAGCAGCACTCCAGCAGCAGCCCAGAGCATCCACAGCCACAGGGCATCCCACAGCAGGGCTCCCCAAGCCCAGGTTCTCTGCCCCAGGCTCTCCTGCTGCAGCAGCAGCAGAGCCATGTCCCGGCTCAGGAATTGCTCGTGCTGCTGCATCTGCTCACGGGTGGCCTCCGCCAGCCCATCCCTACCGCCTGTGTGTACTGGAGGAGGCTGTGCACAAGCCAGAACAGGAGCCCTGTGACAGCCATGGCCTGTGGGATGAGCCACAGAGCGGGTGGAGTGGGGCTGGGATGGAGAGAGCTGGCATGATGGGATCAGGGATGGGAGCTGCAGGGATGTGGGGCAGGAATCAGAGGGGCCCGGGCAGCTGGCAGGGGGCAAGGCCTGTCCCACTGGCCCAGCAGCAGCCCCAGGCCCTGTCCACGGTGTTTGCATTAGAGGCTGGGCCCTGGAGGCAGGGGGAGAAGCCATCCCCGGGTGTGGCGTTTCTGCCCCGGCCCTTGTCCAACCCAGCTCTCCCCACATGTGCACTCAGCGCTTGCCCAGGCTGTGATGGGACAGCGGGACCTGCTGGGGCCCTTTAGAGCTGCCTCCCCTGGGACACATCCCCAGGATGTCACAGGTGCCAGAGCACATCACAGCCAGCCCCACCCAGCCCCACCCTGCCTCAGAGACTCCCATTTGCCCCAGAAAACCAAAGCCCCGACACCACAAAAGTCAGACCCACTGGGGTGACAGGGCCCGAAGGGGCTCCCTTACAAAGCAGACAGAAGCCCCCAAACCCTTGCCAAATATGAATTGGGTGACATGACCCAGGGGTGCTCTGCCCTTTGAGTTCCCCTCCTGTGAGGTGGGATCAGGTCCCTTGGTCCTGATCTCTGTGCTTGGGCCGGTCTTGGGGCCTTTGTGACACCCCTGGTAGTGAATATCCTGGTGGTGGGAATCTCCATGGAATCTCTGTTCCCGCTGTGCCACTGTGAGAGGACTTTGGTTCCAAAGGGACTTTTCCCAGGGGTGATGGGCAGGTGGGAGTGGTGATTTCCCAGTGGACAACTCCCAGTGACAACAGAGCAAAGTCCTCTGAGTGCCCAGCATGTCCAGGTGTGCGGTGCCAAAGCCCTGGGAAGGGTCTGGGATGAGAAAAACCACAGATTCCCTGGTGAACGCTCGGAGTCTCCTTTGTGGCCACAGACACACACCAGAGGTGCCTCCTGCTTGGTCCTGCCCAGCCAGAGCTTTCAAAGCCCCAGGAATGCCTGGCACAGCCCGGGAATGCAGAGGGAAAGCAGGGAGAAAATCCTCTGTGTAGCCATCGTGGTGTTCAGTGGCTGCCATGCTGGGGAGGCCACTGAGAGGGGATACTGGAGCTCCTGCCAGAGGCTGCTGGGTGCAGATTTCCCTGTCCTTCCTGAGTCCCACACACTCCCTGGTTTTGCCTGTGGTGTGAGGTCAGCTGAATGCCCTGCTGCTCAAGGGCAGATCCATGGTGCTGGAAGCCAAAACCTCGAGTACCCGCACAGCCAGACATTGACCTGTTGAGTTCACCTGCTCCTTCCCAAACCCTGACCCCTTTGTCTGGGAGCTCCCAGCAGAACAGGACTGTGCTCCTGGGCCTTTCACCACCTCTCTGTGGGCCCTTTTGGTGGTTCCTGTGCCCTGTCACATCACCAGCAGACCCTGTGTCACACAGCAGGAGTGGACAATGAACTCTGGGGCTCAACAAGCTTCACATGCTCTCAGTGCCATCCCATATGTGAGCTCCTGTTGGGCACCAGATTCTCTGGAGAAATTGCCCAGATGGCAGCCAGGAGCTCTGGGGGCCCTCAGGACAGAATCTCCAAGTGCTGATCCCTGAGGGGTTTTTGGGGGCCCTGGTTCTGACAGGTGTGGAGGGGCCTCAGCTTTGCCTTTTGCCTTTGCTGCTGCTCTTCTCAGAGGCTCTGCTGTAGTTCAGCAAGGCTGTTAAAATGGACAATGTTTAACTCAGCTCCTGGAGCTTCCTTTCCATTTCTTGATTGCCTGAAATGGTTTTATCTTCTCCAGCTTCTCCATAAAGGAGTCTTTATTCATGCACGCTTGAAAATGCTGCAATAATTGCAATTATGAACTGAACTCCAGCGTCCTGCCCAACGTATCCTGAATTCTTGAAGTAATTTATCATAGCAGCACTGAAACTACTTTCCCAAGAAATAACAATGCTTTGTAGCACCCCTAATTCACTGCCTCTCTCTTTCTCTGAGCCTCTTACTGGCACCAGCATAAGCAAATCCATGTGCTCAATATTTTTTTCAGTTTTGTCACAGTGTTGTCCTTCTCATTTCTTCCTTTCTGTCCTTTGAACTGACATTTGGGTTTTCTCCTTAGAGGGGACAATAATTTAAAAATACTTGCAAGGTTAATTTCTCAGGCAGTGAATATTGTGATTGCTCTCCATGTGAACAGGACAGGAGCTAATTGAATTTAAAAATCCTCTCTGAAATGGAGTTTAAGAATTAATAAATATTCAAAGTAGAATGTTGTAGATCTTCAGGATTAAAGTGTGGGTTATGCACTTCAAATAGATTTAATTTTGGCAGGTCAGTGTTGACAGGCCCTAATCTGGAGCCTGTTCCTGGTACTTGGAGATTTCTTTCACCATAAGGAGCAATTCCCATTTTCAGTATTTTTCAGACTTTTAGGTTCTCTCTGGTTCAAAGCGAGAGAAGACTAAAATTGGCACCAGCACAGTAGGAGCTCACACAAGAGGGTAGGAAACAACATCCCCTCTCCCTCAGATCCCAGAGCTTTGGTCATTGGGTTCTTCACGCATCTTCCTGGAGCCGTCTGTTCACAACATTTCCAGGCTCCTGCTTGTGCTCAAAAAGGCTCCCTTGGAATTAGTGAGAAAAAAGGATGCATGCTGGTATCTTGGTAATGATGTACCTTGGGGGATGTGATTGCCGTTCCCCACCACACAATTCCAGGGACCAGTTGTTCCTTCCCAGAGCAAGGCTCAGTTTCAGCCCAAGGTCAACAGACCCATCCTGGATGAGGCAGGACAAACCCACAGGTTTTCCAAACACCTCCCACACGCAGGATGCTTGGAGTTGGTCCCATCCCTCCTGCACCAAGGAGGTTCCTGCTGCTCCCCAGGCACAGACTGTGACAGGGAGATGGTGCCAGCCCAGGGGGCTCTGGATGGGAGTTCAGATTTAGAAATGAGGCTCTGGCCCCTCGTACAGTGGGGGAGAAGATGAAGAAATCTCTTCTTAATGAGAGCTAGGATGCTTGGAGAATTCATCACTCATGGTTTGCCTGGTAAATTTAATGACAATGGAGCCCTCAGGGCATTGCCAGGAACCTGAGGAAGCATTTCTGTACCAAAAGAGTGGTCAGATACTGGAACAGGTTGACCACCTGATCATCTCAGAGAGGTGGTTGGTGCCCCAAGCTGGTCAATGTTTAAGGAGAGTTTGCAAACTGTCCTTGAAAACCTGCTTGAACTTCTGGTCAGCCCTGAAGTGGTCAGAGCTGGACTAGATGGTCACTGCAGGTCACTTCAGCTGAAATAATCTGAATTGTTCTGTTCTGTTCTGTTCTGTTCTGTTCCATTCCGTTCTGTTCTGTTCCATCCCATCCCATTCCAGGCACAGCAGCTGGAAAAGCACTCAGAGAAGTTGAGTGCAATGAAGACGAGCAGCAGGAACTGGAACGTGGCAAACAGGGAACTTTGTCCTTCCCCCATGAGCAACTTGAAGCTGATGAATTGTTGGTCATTGTCTATCTGAAGCCACAAATCTAATTTCTATAATCTGCAGATGCCAAGGTGCTGGTGCAAGGTGCAAGGTGCTGCAAGGTCCATGTGAGGGACAGGTCAGGCCAGGGACAATCTCCCCTAAGGCCAAGGGGAAGGATGCTCTTGCTATTCAATCCACATTCCTAACTGAACATGCAGATGAGTTTAATTTCTATTTAATCAGCCTCTGTAAACAGCAATCACTTGACAGTTTTCCTGCCTCACATGCAGTGATTGCCCTTCTTATACCAGCACTGTTCGTACCAGCACTGGGGGCTCTCAGCCCCTCCAGGTGACATCTTTCACTTCAGGAGGTTCTGATGCTGCTCTGTGAAACACTCTGCGAGCTGGAACTTGTTGGATCTGGAAGTGGCTCGGTGGCATTGTGTTCTCCTTGGGACTGAGCTGCCTCTGCCATCCCTGCTTTGCCCCTGCAGCAGTTCCAGGAGTGGAGACGGCGTTGGAGGCTGTCCATGTCACCTCTCACTGCAGGGAGTGACCCCAAGTGCAGAGAGAAGGATCGTGCCTGGAAGCCAAAACCTCGAGTACCGTAACTTCCAGCCCTGGTGCTGGGTGTTTGCAGTATTTGTGCTCTTGTCCTACAATTTGTGTGTGAAATTCAGTGCTGCAGAAACCAGCTTCCGCTTTCCCATATATGATAGGACACAGGGAATGGCTTCCCACTGACAGAGGGCAGGGTTGGATGGGATATTGGGAAGGAATTGTTCCCAGTGAAGGTGGGGAGGCCCTGGCACAGGGTGCCCAGAGAAGCTGTGGCTGCTCCATCCCTGGCAGTGCCCAAGGCCAGGCTGCATGGGGCTTGGAACACCCTGGGATAGCGGAAGGTGTCCCTGCCCATGGGACAAGGATGAGCTTTGAGGTCCCTTCCAACCCAACCCATGGCAGGGGGTGGCACTGGATGGACTTTGAGGTCCTTTCCCAAACCATTCTGGGATTCTACAAGCTTTGATGTGTCAACAGCAGCTATGTGGGGCCCATTCATGCACCTGCTGGGGATTTGCCCAAGGTCTCCAGTGCAGAAACATCTTCCTGGCAGCTTGATGACTTCAGAAGGACAGAGGCTGAAAACTGATGGGCTGAAGGCAGAGACCGGAATTTTTTGTGAAACTCATTAAACAGAGAATAAAGAGCTGCACAACTTCAGATGCACAACTTCACAACTCCCAGAGTTTTGACCCTTTGTCTGTGTCTGTAGTTTTAGCTCACACCTAGAGGCCCTCCACCACCAACGAGCATTTAAGGGATGTTATTTTTCTTTCCCTGTGGGCAGGGTACACTGCTCCATGAACAGTTTTGCAGCCCTTTTTGAGAGCAGTCTCAGCATGCTGAAAATTGGCTTCCCTGCACCCCCAGCATCCTGCTACAGGTTGTAGACCATGTGCATTTAATTCCTGTCTGCAGTGACGTGTGGCCGTCCTGTGATTGTCTCAGCTTTCTGTCATTGCATGGGCAGTTATTTCTGACAGCTTATTCCACAGCAGGTCATTATGGGCAAGTGGAAATCTGGGCACTAACACAGAGCCAAAAGACATTTATTGCAGTGTGGCAGGTGTGGCACTTGACATCCTCAGCCTGATACTCCCACTTCCAGTGGATTTATCATCTTGTCCTTTGGGGAGGTGATGGTGGAGCAGGACCTTTTTTGTCTAGAAATGGTATTAGAGTAAAATAAAGTGTGTTCCAGTCATCCCTTACTGTTCTGTGCCCAAACCTCTGTAACCCTGGCAGTTCCTTAATTGTATCTCCTCTTTTCTTCCCCCTTCTTGCCTCCAGATTTCCCCTGGCCTGAGCAGCTGGCTGAAAGCTGGAATGAAAACATGCCAGTTCCTGCACAGACAGACATGTTTCTGAGGGAAGACCAAGAATGGAAATTTCTGCTTCAGAAAGCTGCAAAAAAGTAGAAGTCAGGGGACTGATGTGCAGCATTCAGCAAGCCCAGCACTACAGCAGAGATCAACATCTGCTGTAATTACTTTCTTTAGAACGTCACAATTGTCCTGATAATTTTGGTAGGAAGAAGAACAAATGGGAAAAGATCCAGAAGATACTCTTGGTGAATTTTTTAATTAAAATGTTTTTGATTTTTGAGCAACTCTGAAAGAAGCAATTAAAACAAGATGATATTGGTCTAGACTTACAAGAAAGAGCCTTGCCAGGATTAACTGGCTCGTCCCAAATAAATTACTGCCTCTGGATTTGCATTAGCAAACACTTCCTATAGATGTTTATCAGGAAAGAGGGAGAATGGAGTGGGTGAGATCATAGCAACAAAAGCAGCCTGCAGGGTCAGAGCATCCCAGAATGGTTTGGGTTGGAAGGGACATTAAAGATCATCTCATTCCACCCCTTGCCATGGGCAGGGACACCTTCCTCTATCCCAGGTGGCTCCAAGCCCTGTCCAGCCTGGCCTTGGACACTGCCAGGGCTGGGGCAGCCACAGCTTCTCTGGGCACCCTGTGCCAGGGCCTCTCCACCCTCACAGGGAGGAATTTCTTCCCAATATCCAATCTAAACCCATCCTCTGTCAGTTTTAAGCCATTCCCCCTTGTCTTGGCACTCCTGGCCCTTGTCCAAAGTCTCTCTCCATGTTTCTTGTAGCCCCTTCAGGCACTGCAAGGCCACAGTGAGGTCACCCCAAGGCTTCTCTTCCCAGGCTTAACAATCCCAGCTCTCCCAGCCTCTCCTCCCAGCAGAGCTGCTCCATCCCTCTGACCATCCTGGAGCCTCCTCTGGGCTCCTCCAGCAGCTCCAGGTGCTCCCTGTGCTGGGCCCAGGGCTGGGGCAGCTCTGCAGGTGGGGTCTCACCTGAGGGGCAGAATCCCCCCTGCCCTGCTGCCCACGCTGGGGCTCAGCCCAGGGCAGGGAGGGCTCTGGGTCAGCCTGGACCTGCCTGGGGGAAAGTGTGGGGTCAAACCAAGACACTGCTGCCCTTTGGAGCTTGGAGAGTCCAGCCATGGCAAGAGGTTTTAGACAGGGCCGTGCCTGAATTTCACTCAGGGTAAGGAAAGGTTTATTTCTTTTCTCCAGGACTTGTATTTCAGTAATTAAATTCCAGGTCTTGGCCAGACTCCATTTAAACAAAGCAAGGAGCCAGGGTGTGAAATATTCTGCTGTGTGATGACCTAATCCAAATCCCACAAAGTCTGGGAATGTTTCCACTGACTCCCTGGGAGCTGGATTAGACCTGCACCATCGCTCCTGCTGCTGCCAGTGCCTGGTCCCACGGCAGCACAGCCCCCCAAAAACCCTGCTGAGGCACAGCTGAAGAATGGGGCTTTGGGGTGGTGTTTTCACCTGCATTTCTCCACTGAATGGAGAAAATTAAAATAAGAAGGAATCTAAACAGGCTTTGGTAGAGCTGGAACAATGGTGTTTGTGGGATCGTTCTGGAGGGATAAAGTGGTTTGCTCTCAGCCCAAACGTGATGTGTTTTTTTCCTTTAAAGTTGGTTTTCTCCTGCAGTCAGGGATGATTTCCTGGTGGTACCACACTGATCTGTGCTCACATGCCCAAGGGTGGATGGGCAGAGGATCTGCAGTAGCAGTGACACCAGCAAATTTTGTATTCTGGACAGCTCTGGTGAAACACAAAGTACAAACCTGGCATTTCCTTGGGAACCCAAACACAATGACCTGCGTGAGAACAGCTTTCAGAGGACAGTTGTGGGGTAGAGGTTTCTTCTTCCAGCCAAGAATCCCTGCAATTACTCCTTCTTCCTATGGTAAATATACAGGAATTCCTGGAGTCCATTTGATTCATTCCTGTAATAAATCCAGGCTCATTCCTAACCCATTCATTGGAACACTCTCCGGTTACATAGAGGTCAACTGGAGTGTGCAGTGCCTTTTTTATACCATTAGATCACTAATTTTGTAAATGAGAAGTTCCTGCATCGTTTGCTTTCCAGTGGTAATCCCTGCATGGAATGCATGGAATTGCTCATGCCCAAAGCTGTCACAGAATCCCAGAATCCCAGAATTGTTGGGGCTGGAAAGGACCTTAAAGCTCATCTTGTTCCATGGGCAGGGACACCTTCCCTATTCCAGGTTGCTCCAAGCCCCGTCCAGCCTTGTCCTGCCACCAGGACTCAGATCCACCTGGGTGAAGCTGATTTGCCAATGTGAACTATTCCTTTTTAAACTTTAATTTAGGCACCACTACAAGGAGTGGTGGTGCCAGTCATTAAGCTCATTGCCACCTTCTCCAGCAGGCCAGGGTGGACTGGCACATGTGGAGGGAGACCTGCAGTGGAGTGAAGAGATCCAGGTTTGTTTGGGGAGCAGCTGCTCCCTGGGATGTGGGAGTGCAGCTCATCCTCACAGAGCAGCTCTCAGGCCCTGGCAGTGCAAGAGTCAGGGTTAAACCTGTGCTCAACATCCTCTTCCCAGCAGTAACACTGCCCCAAACCCATCTGAGCTCAGGGGTCAGGCTCTGGCTCTCTGGGAGGGATAAAAAATGACTTTTTAAGCAAGTGCCATAAAAGAGCCTGTGGCTGCTGACCTCGCTCTCTGAGATGTGACCAGTTGTGGCTTTGCTTTCCAGAGGAGAAGTTCAATCCCTTTCTTTGGTTTCCTGTGCATCTGGGGCGCCCTGGAATTGCTGATCCCAGCCAAGGCACTTCTCCAGCCAGGAGCTCTTTCTGTAGTAACAGGCTTTTAAATATGTAAATCTATTTTCAAAGCAAATTAACCCCCCCAAATGTTCATGTATCTCTCAGAAGGAATAAAGGGTCTCTGTCCTAATATTTTATGCAAATCTTGCTTTTGCTCTTGTACTCGGGCATGAATAAATATCAGTGCTTCAAAAGGAGGAAAAAAAACTTCATCCCTCATCAAAAGAAAAAAACCTTTATTTCTATTGCATAAATAATGGTAAAATTAAAATATTTTTATACAGATTATATATTTACAGAAGAGTTTGGTTAGAGGGAACAGCTGATACATATGGCATTCAGTTTTCCTTTATACACTCCTTTATACACTCGGATAACTTGCAATAACATAGGATTTATTTCAGTTGCATGCCCAGTTAATTTATATCAGTATTTACAGTATTTTGTACAAA
>VZRZ01003354.1:0-31818 GCA_013398175.1 Climacteris rufus | reverse complement strand
TTTTTTTACTATTATGCTGCTTTGTGAATTTTTGTCTTTAATTAAAAAGCCATGTCTTTCATTAATGAGCAAAAAAAATGGTGAGTTTACAAATGAACAGTAAGTGGCTGGAAACCATGGAATGGTGACAAAAAAGAGACACGTGGATTAGTGGAGAACTTCCTCGAGATGAATCAGGAGGCACTGATTACTCAGATCCTGGTATGGATTAAGTGGCAACAGACTGGACTCTGGGCTTATTCCACTTTCAGCCAATTAACTCTAATGAGTTATTTGTGATTGACCCTGGAGTCTGTGAGGAACTTCCTCTCCCTTCCTCCCCCACCCCGGTTAAACTCTGAGGGAGCAAGAGCTGCTCCATGAGCTGAAAGAACTTTGGCTGCTCTGAAGGGGATGCTCAGGAATGCGACACCATCCTCGTGCTGCTGCAGCGGGAATAGAGGCAGGAATCTGGAGAGTGATGTCAAATGGCAACCCCAGGGCCTGATGCTGGAAAATATCACCTGCAGGGTTTGGAATTGCTCACAGGATGGGCCCAAGTGCTGGTGACACCAGAGGTGGCTCCTGGAGCCAGCTCAAAGCTTCCATGGCACGGTCAAATATCTCCTTGTTGGCTGATGAAGATACAAAACAGCTGAGAAAGGAAAGTTGGAACATGGACCTCACCTTAAGTGGTGTAAAATCAGCTGCTTGTTGGGATGTTGGCAAAGACAGGCCAGGAACAGCTATAGGAAATAATTGGTTGGAAAATGGCAATTTCACTTAGCAATGGTTTTAAAGGCTACAGAGCATTTTGGTCTGTCTTGACAGAAAATAAAAAAAACCCCTTGTGGTACTTTCATCATCAAATTGTCAAGTACGGAGCTCTAGATCCAGAGGATTTCTTTTTTCTCCTTTCTCCCTCTTCTGGGGCTGCAATTATTTCTTAGTGAAGATGCCAAATTGAGGCACTTTTTCAGACTTTTGCCACTGGAAGGGTGTGATTTGAGCACACTTCCAATTAAAATGGTGTTAGATTTTCTGTCCAACTTCCTCTTGATGAAGCTTCTACAGTTCCTGGAACTGCCTAAAATGTCCTTCTTGAACTGGAACAATACAGCACCCAGTCCTGATAACAACTGACAACATAAAGAGATGAAAATGTTGTGAACCTTTACTTTTCCTGCATTAAATTCCTGGGAAAGTAACAGGTTTTAAGTGATGCCAGGGAAATGTAATTGCACTGTCAGAGCAAGGAGGGTAAAATAATAGATTGAAACCCAGCAAGTTCTGTACATCTTCATCAGTGGAATGTAAGCATGATTCAGAGCCAAGAAAAAAAGACACTTCATCAGATTCTCATTTTGGAAGAGTTGGTTTTTCTTTTTTCAAACACTCATCCATAAAGCAGGAACTAAATCATGGATTACAGGGGTGGGTAAAATAAGGGACTTCATTCTTAAGGATTTTAATGTATTCCTCCCACTGCTTCTCCCCTCACAGATCCAGGTCTGCTGGGGGCTGTGTCCCTGTCACCTCTGTGTGGTGACAGCCTTGGCAGCTCCCAGCATGTGCAGGGGATGAGTTTTCCATGGGAAAAGCTGAGAAGTCCCCTTAGAGCACAGCCCTTGCCAAGAGTGTGTCACCTGGGAGCTCCCAGTCCCAAGGCTGGCCCAGGAGATGTTTTGCTCTTCTTCAACAGGCAGAAAGATGCACAGTGGGTTTTTTGGGGAAAAAATATTCCTATGCTTTCCATGGAAAAAAGTGCTTGTCAGCAGGTACTTTGGTCATCCAAACAGACTTCAGCCATCCAGAGTGGCACCTTGGGAATGCTTTCTACCTCAGCTTGCTTTGCTTTCTTCCTACCCTAGTTGTGGATTTAAAACCTCTCTTTCCTCGGGCCCAGCTTAAAAAGATAGGTGTCTGTGTATATCTCTTTTTTACAGAATTGCTGGAATTAAAGCAACCAACATCCAACCCTGCCAGTGCACCTCGTCCAACATGTGAAACCTCTGGATAACTGGGATGAAATCTCTCAAATTAACTGGATTACATCCAGATATTCAGCTGTGGCTCACTGGGGAGCAGGGACAGGTAGCTGGGTGTCCTCCCACCTCCCAGTCTTCTGCTCACCCTGGGCCTGGGGGTCTGTGATCACCTGCCCCAGGTGCTGACAGTGATGGGTATTGGTGGGTGCCCCTCAAACATGAAGAAGAATTACTTTGCCAATTCTTTTTTATCCCATATCACCTCCCACAGCATGAGGACCACACCACTAACAAAGCCAAGCCTTCCTAGTTTAAATCTTTAAATTACTGATATTGCTTCTGATCAGAAATTACTTCTCAGTGACGGACTCGTGGAGGGGTCAGGTTCCAGTGAGGTGGAACAGCTGATTGTGAGCAGGATCTGGCTCTCCAGAGCCACCAGCAGCACCCTCCTGGAATATTCCAAGTTGGAAGGGACCCACAAAGACCATCAAGCCCAGCCCCTGGCCCTGCACAGGACAAAGCCACTGCACTTGTCCTGCCTGGATGCTCCTCAGCTGTGGTTTCCTCCTGGCTGCCCTTAAGGAATGGCTTTGGCCCTGGCAGGTGAGCAGTGTTCCTGCAGCAGCTTTTTCTGGAATTCACTTCTCCATGGCCTACAAATTATTTCAGCTTTCTTGAGCCTGCTGTTCTGTCTTCTCCAGGAGCAGGGGATGAGGATCAGTGTTAAAGGCAGTGGTTGAAGTCAAGGTCAATGGTCACGAGAGGTGCAGCCTTGCAGGAGCAGGAACCCAAATCCTTCCCCTCAGAACTCAATCCCCACACACAGAACCTGCCCAAAGTGTCCTCGAGAAGCCCAGGACAGGCCGTGCCCAGGCTGAATGGATTTCACTCCCTCCTGAATTAAACCAAAGCCTCTCTCAAGCTGAAATCATCACGTCCCTCTTGAAGCCTTCCCTGCACGTCAATCCCCTTAATTGCTCACGGGGTTTTTGTGGCCAAGCCAACAGAGTCACTCACGATTTCCTAATAATTTCCTAATCCCTGAGCAAAGCCCCTGTGCCACTGCTGGGGGCTGTTTGTCCATCACTGGCTGTCTGGGATCGTGTGTGCCTGGGCTGCTCCACGGTACCCGTGTCACGAACAGCCGGGGTTGCCATGGCAATCTCCTGTTCCTCCAGAACTGCAGGGCTGAAAAGACACTTCAATCCTCCTGGAACTGGCAAGAGCAGAAGTTTAGTGCTTTTTCTGACAGCTCTGCTACAGTCTGGGTATTTTTTAAAGTATGTTAATTAGCACTTAAATAGGTTTTTTTTTTTTTTTTTGGTTTTTTTTTTTTCTGAAAGTATGGGATGTGGGGTTTTTATTTTTATGTCTTTGATTCTTCTGCTTTCTCCCCCCCTCAGTTTTTGCCATCAGGTTCCAATCAGAATTTTACTGCTCTATTTTTACCTCCTGTCTGTAAAAGCAGCAAAAAGCCCTATTTTTCCCCTCTTGTGTGGAAAAAAAAAAAAAAAAAAGATAAATGGATGTTACATAAATGGAGCCAGGGAGGTAGGTAGGAGACATCCAATGCTGCTGGATGGGAAGGATGGGAATGTTGTGGGGAGAGGAAAGGATGGAATAGCTTGGCCTGATCCATCCTGCGTTGCCAAGAGTTACTGATTAAAGAAGGGATCTCTTCACAACGCCTGGAGATGGAGAAAGGCTGCTCTAGAAAGGAAAAGGAGACCTCTGGCAAGATGTGAGACTGATTCATCATGGATAAATGAGGTTCCCTACAGAAAAATCCAAACCCCCCAAAATCCTGTACCCAGTAAAATCAGTGGGGAGTTGTGCAATGAACTCTACTGACACCAGGCTATGGCTTTTACCAATATATTAATTATAGGTTTGGTTTTACAAATGGAGCTGTGAGGTGAAGGTTAGACTGGAAAATGACTGTATTTACAAGGGGTTTATGGAGCATGCATGAGGGAATTCTGGAGCCTTCCAGAAAGCTTCAAGGAATGAATCATTGTCCCTAAGGTGGCTGCTGTGCTTGGAGTCTGCTGGGGGTTTGTGTCACGGGGGTGAGAACAGCTGGAGAAATGCCTGGTTTATGTGTCCGAGGTTGGGTTTGGTGGGGGCACCGCCCTGCCCCGTGTTGCCCCCATCCTTCCCCTCCATCTCCATCTGCCCACACTCACTCCAGCACAATCCCAGGGAAAAAATAACTCTTATTCAGTGGCAAGGAACATTTAGACCTTTTTCCACTGCTGCCGCCTTTCCACTGACCCCTGAGACCTAAAAATGGCAATGAGTTTCCTTCAAATGATCTCCAAGCTCGTTATTTGCAATGTCCAGCACAGTGAATGTGCCTGGGCTCCCCAGCACTGAGAATCCCATGCCAGAATATCCCAAAGATATTCTGCTGCTGCCCTATAGCAAATGGAAATCTCTCCATCTTCTGGGAGGTGGAACGACTTTTTTGTGGAATATTCTGCAGTTCACCTCTATTGGTCACAGCAGAACAGAACTACAGGAGTTGTGTGTTTGTGAAAGGCAGAAAAAGCCAACTCAGCTGCTGTGGAACAGATGTCTTTGTGATGGAGGGGACACCAGGAAAATGGGAATGATGTGGAGCTGGGAGACTGAGATGCCTAAAGGTGACTTGAGTTTAAAGAGGTGATGGGAGACAGAACAACGAGCAGCAGGTTTTTAAATTAGGCTACCAAAAGTACAGATTAAATGTTATCACTCAGACTTGTAAAAAAGAAAGACCTGGACTGAGCCTTCAGGATGGATCCAGTGTAAGTCAATGGCTGCAGTGTGGGATGAGGGAAGCTGGTGGTGTGCAATCCCTTGGGGAGCCATCCTGCCCCTCCTGTGGCACAGGAAACCATCCCCTACATTTCCAGGAGCAAGATCTCAGTGTTCCTTGGTGCTTCTGGAGCTCTCCCAGCACAACCACCCCACTCCAACGCCCATGTGCCTCCATGGAATTCCCTTGGAGTGCTCCATGAGCACCAGCTGGGAAAGCTCTCCCATGAGGGCATGGAAATCACATCTGTCCTGGTGTGACACCCAGGGGCACAGTTCATCCAAGGGGAATTGCAGGGATTTGTGTCAAGTTTCAAAGGAAAAATACCTTCCCAAGCAATCCTGGCTCCTTGCACTTCCTGTGTGGTGTCCCTGGTCTGCATCATTCCATCTTCTCCCTGCTGCTCCTTAAATATATTCCAGGGAAAATAACCAGCACTCCCAGGATCTGGAAGTCTGAAACACTTCAGTCACACGGGGGTGGGCTCAGGTTTGATTTCTTCTTCTCCTGCTGTGCTTCGCTTTTCCAACAGCCCCTTTGGAGCCTGCCCATGGGATGGGGAGGGAGGGATCCTGGGAGGGACTGGAGCAGCTGGCTGGTCACAACCACACTGTGCCATGTGGGTGAAACATAACCTGTCCCACAGGACCATGTCTGGCATGGAGGTTTCGCTGCAGATCAAAACCAGGTCATATGAAATGAAATAAATAAAAATTGTGCAGGCAAGGAGAGGGGAGGAAAGCTCAGGAAGAGCTTCCCTCTGGATTTTCACTTTGGATTGAAGACCAGTATAGAAGAAGAGCAAAACTGCTGGAGAGCAAATGTTGAATATGCAGAGAGGCCCAAGGAGAGGGAGGTTTAGCTGGCGCTGGTGGTGGCAGAGTCCCTTGGAAGACTTTGCACAAGTTCAGCAATGCCCAGGTGGGAAAACAGGGGGTGCTCCTCAAGCCCTGATTCACAGTCAGAAAAAAATGGCCAACAGACTCCTGCTACCCCCCCAGTCTCGTGTCAAAGGTGGAGCTGATGAAGCAAAAAATAGAGATTTTGTATGGTGCTGGCAAATTCTCCCTTTTTTTCCTCAGAAAATACTGTACAAGGATGCTCTAGCTCCCCTCTAATGCCGTAAACTCCATGGCATGGTCATAAGGGAAAAGGAAAGTGAAGCTGGAACACGTGGAGTAAAAGGAGCAGGACTTGCTTGTGGCAATGCTACGATCCTGGGAATGTGGGCCCAGCGGGGAGCTCCGTGGGACAGTCAGTGGGCCCTGGACTAGAACAAGTCACGAGGCTGGGCCTCCTCCGAACTGTAAAACGCTGGATCCAAGTCTCCTCCGAGTTGCCATTGCTGTTTCGAAGCAATAATTCGGGACTCCTGTCTATGGGGTTTTTATTGCATTAGGAAACAAAACCTTTAAAGCATTAGAACAGCCCTTTGATGTCCCTGCCAAAAGGATGTGGTTGGTTCACAGGACACGCTGCCGGCTCCGGCTGCTGCCCCAGGCGCTGGCTCTGCCCGCGTGTCCGTGCCGTGAGTCGGGCGGGAGCTCTCCCGGGGCGTGCGCATGCATGGCGGGATCCCGGTGCCAGGACTACTCCATGCCGCTGCGCAGGATCTGGTTGGCCGCGATCAGCATCACGCTGATGATGAAGGCCATGGCGAAGGCGCAGATAAGGCTCTTCCGCACGCACGTCTGGCGGTTCTGCTTCTGGGCGTGCACTGCGGGGACAAGAGCGGCTGGTCAAGCAGGGGAGGGGCTGTGTTCCCACCTGGAGCAGCTCAGGAATCCTCCCTGTCCCTGAGTATAACCCCCCCTGCCAGGGCATTCCCAAACAACCCACCCGACCCTCCAGGGCTTCCAAACCAGCCTTCCTAATCCTTCCTAGTGCTGCAGGAACTCCTCTCTCTCATCGTGGCCTTTAAACCCTCTAAATGCTCGCAGGGGTGTTTGGGCTTAGCTGTGTGTTTCTTTTAAGCTCTTTATGAAGTTGGAATCATGGAGTAGGTTGGGTTGGAAGTGACCTCAAAGCTCATCTTTGTCCCACGGGCAGGGACAGCTTCCACTGTCCCAGGCTGCTCCAAGCCCTGTCCAGCCTGGCCTTGGGCACTGCCAGGGATGGGGCAGCCACAGCTTCTCTGGGCACCCTGTGCCAGGGCCTCCCCACCCTCCCAGGGAACAATTCCTTCCCAATATCTGACCTACACTTCCCCTCTTTCAGTTTGAACGAAGTTCTCTCTAAAGTTGTTGAACAGCAATTATCGATCTTGTGTGAATCCCTCCGACTCATTCAAGTCAACTGGGAACAAGTGGAGAACCAAGGTGTGCTCCCTGAGGACACTTAAGCCCCCACTGTGACAGGTCCCAGGAGTATCCACGGTACATGAGTCATTTTCCCAAGCTGTCTTTAGGTTTTCCGTGCTTAAGCAAAATCAGATTTATAAAGAACTTTTCCAAATGAATGCTTGCAGAATAATTGTCAAAAGAGATGAGAGCAATTTGCGGCTGTTAAAAGCAGACAGAGTTGGGATTTTCAGCACTTATTTTATCTAATTTTATTTTTTGTTAAGCTCACCAGTGAGACTTTGTGCTATGACTCAGTAAAGCCAGTTCATGTCTCTGTCTTGGCCTCCCTACACAAGAATGCCAGAAAAATGTGAGATATTGGGGTCCTGTGGAGATTTGTTTGAGAAGGCCTTGAAGGTTCCCCAAGACAATCCTAGAACTGTTATGGCTGCAAAAGCCCAACCATCACCCCAGCACCACCATGGTCACCCGTAAATTATGTCCTAAGTGCCACATCCACATACTTTTTGGATACTTCCAGTAACGGTGACTCAACCACTGCTGGACAACTTTTCCATGAAGAAATTTTTCCTAATTTCTAATCTAAACCTCCCCGGCCTAGCCTGAGGCCGTTCCCTCTGCTCCTGTCCCTGTTCCCTGGGAGCAGAGCCCGACCCCCCTGGCTGCCCCTCCTGGCAGGAGCTGTGCAGAGCCAGCAGGGCCCCCTGAGCCTCCTTTGCTCCAGGCTGAGCCCCCCCAGCTCCCTCAGCCCCTCCTGGGGCTCCAGCCCCTTCCCTGGACAGGTCCAGCCCCACAGTGTCCTTCTTGTCATGAGGCAGCCAAAATTGCCCCCAGGATTTGAGGTGTGGCCTCAGCAGTGGCCAGATCACAGGGATGGTCACTGCCCAGGTCCTGTGCCCACACTGTGGCTGGTACAGCCCAGGCGCCCTTGGCCTCTTGCCCACCTGGGCACACCTGGGCTCGTGTCCAGCCGCTGTCACCAGCACCCCCACGGCCTTTTACAGCTTTCCGGCCCCTCTGCCCCAGCCTGGAGCATTCCGTGGGGCTGTTGTGACCCAAGGGCAGGACCCAGCACTTGGCCTAATTGAACCTCATCTAATTGGTCTGCCCAGATCCATGAGGGAAAGCCAGGAAATCATTGTGAATGGGAGGGACAGTTCTTGGTTTGCTCTCTGGGCTTGGTTTGCTCTCAGAAGGGATGTCCCCATCACCTTCTTCCCATGGATGGGCTCATGATGATGGGAGACTTTCAGGTGGTTGAAAACAAGCACAAAACAAACATAAAATGGAACCAGGAAATGCTCCAGGTGGCCATGTTTGGAAAGCTGCAGAAAGGTGTTTTTAGAATACATGGAAAAAACCCCTTGTTCTGATCTAATCTTGAAGCTCATCAAATGGAGAACAGAGAGCCCTGGATGGTGGATTTTGAGCAACAGTTTTATTCCCCATCACCTCCCCATCAGCTCCCCTGGCTGGGGTTTAGCAGTGCCTGTGTCCTGATCCCAGCTCCCACATGGTCCCAGGTCAGTGCCAGAGGCACAGAACACTCTTCAGGGAGGGTTGGAATCCCTGTCCTGGGCAGGGAATGTGAGTGAGGGCCTTGCTGTGTTCTGGGCAGGGAATGAATGTGACCCAACAGCAGCTCTCCCTCAAATTCCCTCAAATTCCTCACTCTATGCTGGCACTGCTCTGCTCCTCGATTCCTTCTCTGGCTTTTATAAACCACACAGAATCAATCCTGTGGCTCCTTGGCTTTGTGCATGGTGCCCTGGTGCTTTGGAAAGCTTATTCATGCCCAGTTGTATTATTTCTTTTCTTATTTTTCTATTATTTCTGTATTTTGAGAACAGTTCCAGCCAGCAGAAAAGTCACCAACACAAAATAACACCATCAGGGAGGAGCTGGTTACAGTGATGGGGAACAGCAGCCCAAGGCTGGCCAAGGTTTTTTTGGGATGACAAACTCATCTCTTCAGAGGAAAAGAGTCAAACATGCTCAGTGTTTTTGCAGAAATGTTCCTGAATTGAACAACTTCTTGAGGCTTCTGTTATAAAATAGAGCCTTAAGGCAGCAGGATCCAGGGAAGTCACAGCTGCTGTTCTTTACCCACTGAAGGGACACCAAACAGCCAAATTACCTACAAATAATCCCAGGGGAAAGGGGAATGTCTGTAGAGGTGCTGAAGACCCAGCCTGCTGGGCTGTTGGCTGGGAATTACTCCAGCAAGGAGATGGGTATCAGTTTTCCCCTGTTCCCTTGAGATCCACAGGGAGATGAAGCTGGAATTCCTGATGTTCTTCCCCTACGTGCTGCCCCAGGAACTGCCCACTGGAACACGAAGACCCATTAGCCACCCCTGCTTATTGAGGAGGGTTTGCCCTCAGTTCTCTCCTTTCTCCAGATCCATAATCTTTTGAGCATGGCATCTGTGCTTTCCCTGCTGGTTCCCACAGCTGGCATTGTCTCAGGGCTGGATGCAAACATTTGAGTGCCAGTGGGAGTTTGTGACACCCATGGGACACAGCAGGGGTTGGATGTGAACTGGTTCCTTGAACATGGGCAGAGCCTGAAGCTCCTCTGGAGAAATCCTCATCCCATCTTAGCGGGAGAGCAACCCAGATGTTTCCAACATCCATCAGACCTCAAGAGGCAAAGACAAATCAAGGCTGGGTCATTCTTCATCTTCTCAACCTTAGGACAGGCTGGTGAGGAGAACTCACCATGGTGTCATTAGTGGCAGAGACCACTGCCCCTGTGATTTCTCCAGCAGGAATTGGGGTTAATGGGAGCAGGCTGTTTCCAGGCTGGCTGTGGCTGGGTTTGGGATGTGCTCCCATCACTGGGAGCCTTCTCTCCTCCACAAAAACACTTCCTCACAAGGACAGCAGCAGTGTATTTATAGTGGCCCTGTCACAGCCCTGCCACAGGTGAGTGATGGTGGCTTTCTCTGGCTGCCTGCAGTTATTTTTGGTTTAACAGGCCAGTTTTTCATTCCCAAGCCCTCAGCTGAGCAGGACGGGGGGAGCAGGGAGGGGCTGCTGGCTGCATCCAGTAGGGATGTCAGGGCTGAGGATGGAACAGCCCTGGCAGGCAGCACCAGTCACTGCAACCACTGACACTGCTTTGCCACCAGCTCCATGTCCTGGGTGTTTGGATAAAGGGAACTGCCAGACAAAGGCTGCTCGACTATAAATTTTTGGGAGTGCAGTGTTGCTGCAAACAATTGTCCTTTCCCTGTGTCCCATGAAATCACACAACCTTCACTGTCCTGCCCTGAGCATTGATAAAAACAGAAATCAAGGCTGAGGACAGAACTGTGCCTCTGCTCTGGGTGTGCTCTTCCCCCAGATCTGAAATCCTGCAAAATGGATTCAATGTTCAGAGAGAACTAAGAAAATCCTGGACTTGTCCCTGACTATAACACAAATACTATATTTGGGGTAAAGTGTGGGTGGGTGACAGATGCAAGGTCTATCATCCACATTGATACTGAAGACTATTACATGGTCATAACCTTATCATCACAAGAAACCATGATGGAAAAATTTTATGACAGAAATGTCATATTTTTATACCCATGGTGATATTACCTGTAAAATGCTCTTTAACACCTGAGCCTGCTCACCCAGGTGTGGAGAAGGGGGATGTCCAGGTGTGGAAAAAGGGGATGTCTGTGCACAGGAGGGAGAAGAGTTTTGGGGCTGGTCTTTGATCCAAGAAACACACCCAGAGGTGACAGTGAGTGGAGATCCCCCTTTCACCAAGGTGCTACTGAAAGTATCTGCTATGTCTGTTCCCTTAGGAGATTCCTAAATCCCACTGAAAACCACCAGGGCTCATCCTGGCTTCATTCCTCCCCATAATTAAAGGCCCTTCAAGGGGGGTGGATGAAAAGTGCATTAAACATGGATAGGAGTTGAAAGAAAGAGTTGAATTGCTGTTTGAAGAGTTGAATTGAGAAATAAAGTCCTTTTAGGGTGCCATTCATCTCATCCCAAGGTAACACCTAAATTAAACTCAAGGAATTGTGCCCAAAAAGGTTCTCCTTCACTGCACTAATTAGAAGTGACTGACTGACCACAGGCAGACTCTGCAGGACAGGTGACAGCTGTCCCTTAGTGCCATGATCCTTGATGTGTAATTCCTGCTTTTCACTCTTGTAGGGATCCTGGTGTTTGAGAACTGGGAGCTCTGAAGCACAAGTGGGTCATTCATGTCCAGCCTGGAGAGCTGCAGGGACACAACCTGTCCTTTCCTGGCAGAAATGCTCCTGTCAGAGCTGCCACAGACCAGAACTGGCCCCTTCCCCTGGGACCTGAAGCAAAACTTTGCCCTGTTGTTGACAGTTCAGTGGATCTTTATTCCCTGCTGGATTTGTGTGTGTGTGTTCCCAACAGCTAAAAAAGGGTCTGTTTTGCTTCTAGGTTCTGCCTGGCACCAGCAATGCCAAAACATCCCACGAGAAAAGCTGTTCCTGCTGTACTTTTGGAAACTGGAGCTTCCCAAATGAGATGCTGAGCATTTGGGTGTTGGGACCCAGTTTTTTCTGGGAGGGTTTAGCCAAGCTCCCGAGCTGAAACCCTGCAGCAGTGACAGCTGGCTCCTGTCCCCAGGGCATCAGCAGGTCCGCGGGCACCAACAGCTCCAGTCAAGAAAGAAACATCTCCCTGCTGCTCTCCAGGAGGAACACAATAATTGTTGCTTGGCCTGATTCAGAGAGCATTGCTGCTGCCTCCTCCTGCAGGCTTTTTAAAATTCAGCTGTGCTCCTCTCCAGCTTCTCTGCAGTGTTTCACAGAGGGTGAGTGTGCTGGATGGAGCTGCTGGATCCCATTAATTAGCCAGGCTAAGGATTGTTCTATATGTTCATGCTTTGCTTTGTTTGTGTCTCTGCCTGGTGCCCTTTCAGAGTTTGTTTGACCCCTCCAAGTGTCAGAATTCCCCCAAAATGTCCTGAATAAAGTGGGATTTCTGGGGTGGGAAAGCACAGTGGCTGTACCAGGGTGATGTGCACAAACTCTGAGCTTCTCTCTTCCATTTCCCTGGGCACTTCTGCACTTGAGATTGTTTCATAGGGTCATGGAATGCTTTGGGTTGGGAGGGAACTTAAAACCTATCTTGTTCCATGGGCAGGGACACCTTCCACTGTCCCAGGCTGCTCCAAGCCCCGTCCAGCCTGGCCTTGGACAACTTCCAGGGATCCAGGGGCAGCCGCAGTCTGGACAACATAAACCTATTTGTTTGTGCCAAGCAGCAACGCTTTGGAGCAGCACAAGTTCCTCTGGCCAAGGAAATGAAAACGCTCCTTCTGAGGTGGCTTAAAATGGGGAATGTCCTTGCCAGTGTCAGCTCTGTCAGAGCACAAAATCCACTGTAGATCCCAGTGTCTGATACCAATCCCTGATCCCCCGTGGCTCTGCTGAGGGAAGGAAATGTTTCCCTTTCTGTGGCTTTCTACGAGCGCTGCTCAGACCCTGACTTTGCAGAGACCCTCATGTGCTGAGAGGAGCTGTCCTGGCTGAACCAGGTCCTGACAGCTCAGAACAAAAGGTCCCCAGGGCAGCAGGGCACAGATGCAGCATCTTTGCTCATTGCTGTGTTACAGTGCAGGGAGAGGACTCACCCCACCTGTTCCTGGGAGCCTTTTGGGGTTTATGGAAGACAGCAGAAAACTGGAGGAGCTTAACACAGCCTGGTAGGGCAGGACCCCGTACTGATAGTCTTTCCACGAGAGGTTGAGTGAAATAAAGGTGTTTCTGTAGGGAAATTCAGCCTGTCTGAGACTCTCACCTCAGCATGGGCTGCACCTCTGCCTGAATCCCACCAGAGAAAGGGGAGAGCCCCCAGTACTTCATCCTTGTGCCTGGAACAGGACCAGCTTTCCTGATGGATAGAAGAGGCTCTTGAGCTCTCTAATGTGTCATTGCTGCTTACTCCAAAATAACTCCATGCCAGCTGCATGCACCCTTGTCCCAGAGCAGAGCAAGTTTACTGACAACACAGGAAGAGAACAACTGTGCAGGAACAGGGGAACTTTCTCTCTCACCTTCAAACTCGGTCTGGCAGTTGCCAGAGTTCTCATTCAAGCTCTCCTCCTCGTTGATGATGATGTTCTCGATGTCCTTCATGGTGAGGTGGTCACGGAAGGCGTGGTACAGGATGTGCTTCAGCTCCTCCAGCGTTATCCTCTGCATGTCAAACTGTGGGGACAGCACCCAGTTACACCCAGAGAATGGCACTCAGGGACAACAGGGCAATGCCTCAATTCCCTGCTTCTGTTTTATCAACCTCATTTCAACAGCTCAGTGCAGATTTTGCTCTTTGGCGTTCATGTAACTCTAACAGTGAGTGCTGTCAATGGGTGTTGCTCCTGCCACCTCCCTTAGCGCTGGTGGAGCAGCAGAGAAACACAGCCCTGTGCCAGGGATGGCCTTCCAAGATGGAGAGGCAGCAATCCCATCAGTCCTGGCCATCCCAACAGAGAGAAAACCTTCAGGAATGGGAATGAACCACAACCTTGTTTCTGCACCCTTTTTTTTCCCTTTCTAACCCCCAGTTTGTGCCTATGTGGGAGGAACAAGCAGAGAGTATTTCCCTCTGAGCTGACTTCTGGTGTAGATCCAGCAGGTAAATGCTGCTTTTACACAAACCAAATGTTAAAATCACAATTCCTGCCCAACACCAACATTATGCCCCAGAAGGGCGTTGCACACGTGAAGTTTGAGGTAAGAACGAATCCCTGCTGATGGTGCAGGAGGGAGGACACTCACACTGGGTTCTGGGAGTGCCAGGGGAGAAGAGGAGTCTCTGAATTTAGTGAAGAAGGATGGAAATGCTCCAAGTCATGACGAGTTTGTTCATGTGGTGCAGATGCTCATCCCCTGACCAGCACCTCAGACCAAGGCCCTACAGCCCCAAAAGGGTTTGTGCACATCAATCAGGGCACCCCGGGGCTCCCCCACCCCACCTGAACCACCCACCCACCTTCAGGATACCCCAGAAAGGCCAAACCCCTCTGGCTCAATGCTCTGGTGGAGGGCAGGCAATGCCAACTCACAGCTACTTCTGCCACTGAGAGTGGGGGTGCAGCAAGGAATTCCCATTCCTTCCCACAGCCTGAGGAGAACAGGACAAACCAGGCAGGACAGGACAAGGGGGAATGACTTCAGACTGACAGGGTTTGATGGGATATTGGGCAGGAATTGTTCCCTGGGAGGTGGGGAGGCCCTGGCACAGGGTGCCCAGAGAAGCTGTGGCTGCCCCTGGATCCCTGGAAGTGTCCAAGGCCAGGTTGGACAAGGCTTGGAGCAATCTGGGACAGTGGAAGGTGTCCCTGCCATGGCAGGGGTGGAATTGATGATGATCTTTAACGTCCCTTCCACCCCAAGCCTTTCTATGATTCTGATTCCCTGAAGGCAGAAAAAACAAACCCATAAACTACAGCAAAACCCAAGTTTGTATTGGCCTCAGAGAATTGTCCCTGAGCCCAGAACAGCAGGAGAACTCCAACACAGGTTGAACATCACCCCTGATGGGGTGGGATGGGGACACCATGTGCTGAAGGGCTGCTCCTGCAGGTAGGAAGTGACCACTAGGATGAGATTTTGGGTTGCTCAGTTTCAGGTTGGTTGCTGGGGCTCAGTTTTAGGCTGGAGTTTCCCAGGACGAAGACTCCCAAGGAATGCAGGATCAGGGAGAAAGTTTTGGATTTACGTCCATGCAATCAGCACTGCAGGAGGCCAACCAGGAGGGCTGGATACCCCGGGCAGCTTTGCTGCACCCTGCCAACCTCCACCAACACCCCCAGCACTGCTGTCAGGCACCCTTAGGAATTATCCCAAATTTCCACACCTTCAGTTGCCAAGAGAAACGCTTTTTGTAATGGAACAGGATGTGAAGAGCACAGCTGCTCCTTTTTCAACATTAAAGACAGCAGAACAGGGATGGTGAGATTTGCTCACGCACAACAAAGCAGGATGGAAATTCGTGATTAAATCCCAGGGGGATTTGCAATCCAGCTTTGAACTGGGCACCAAGGAGCCACTGGTGACAATGGGGCACTCACTATTTTTAGCTGAATCCCTAAGGAACAAGGACAGCAGCAAAACTCCAAACCCATCATCTTGCTTTTGAGAGAAACACTTTTCATCTGGCCAAATGCAGGAACTTTGTCTTCTGCCCTTGTTGTCCACTTCTCTGCACATTTTCTGCAGCAGGGTTGTGATTGTTGCAGGAAATAGGTGAAGGAAATTGTACAGACTGGTATTGCTGTGGATGGCTGGATAAAAACAGAGGGATGTGTGCAAATGTGCCTGCACACACAGAGATAGATGTGAATGTTTCAGGGTCCAGGTTAAGCAAAGTGCGCTTATTTTTCCTCGTTCACCCCTTGGAGGATGAATGATTTTGCATCTGTGCAATGAGCAGTGGTCAGGGAAGAAAAGCTCAGGCTGAGCAGCTCAGAAGTGATAAGAATCCCAAAATGGTTTGGTTGGAAGGGACCTTAAAGCCCATCCAGTGCAACCCCTGCCATGGGCAGGGACACCTCCCACTATCCCAGGCTGCTCCCAGCCCCGTCCAGCCTGGCCTTGGGCACTGCCAGGGATCCAGGGGCAGCCACAGCTTCTCTGGGCACCCTGTGCCAGGGCCTCCCCACCCTCCCAGGGAACAATTCCTTCTCAATATCCCATCTGACCCCGTCCTCTGGCACTGGGAAGCCATTCCCCCTTGTCCTGACAGTTCAGATCCTGATGCAAAGTCCCTCTCTGCTTTCCCTGCAGCCCCTTCAGATCCTGGAAGGTGCTCTGAGGTCTCCACACAAACTCTTCCTCCCCAGGCTGAACAATCCCAACTTTCCCAGCCTGTCCAAGTCTTTGCTGGTCTCCCTCTCTCCCAGCATTGCCACTAAAAACCATTTTTAGAGCCTTCTGTCCTCCTAGCTCTGCTCCAAGCTGCCTGGAGTACAAACACAACTGTGGTTATCATCTCGTCTTCAAAATGTGCCAGCAGTAATGACTTGAGGGGCTTGGGGTCTTCCTGTACCAGTTAAAATCTGTCTGCTGGGAAAGAATTATTCTCTTGACAAATGCACATCCAGCTGTGTCTCCAGCTCTTGCTTTTAAATGTTATGGTAATAGAGAGAGAAATGATCTTTTTTTTATTGTTTTGTTGTCATTTTTGTCTTTTAGGAAGTGGAACAACCCCAGACGGGATTCAAAATCCCCCTTGTTGGCTCATAAGAGTTGGAATCCATGATCTTTGGGGGTCCCTTCCAACTCAGAATGTTCTGTGAATCTGTGAATTTTTGCACTGATTTTTTGGCCTCTTGGCAGGCTTGTGGTCATTTTTTGCTCCATGCTCCAGGACTTCCATGCAGGAGCCATGTCCTGAGACCTGTCTGGGGGTGTGCTCAGAATGGCTCCAGCTTGGGCAGGCAGGGACAAGCTCTGCTCACACTCCCAAGTAATTCCTTCTGTTACCCCTGCTCTCCAGTCTGGCAATTTCCCTGATTCACTTTTCAATTACTCCGGGTTTTACTGTGGTAATGACAGGAACCAGGGAGCAACTCTTAACTTTTATTGACTCCATGGAGAGGGAAGTGGTGACGGTTGCAAGCTGAGAACTTTCTATAGGATTTATAATTAGTAGAAATCAATGGTGCTGCTTGTGCAGCTTGGAATAACTCACTGTGAGCAGTGAAACACAAACTCTGCTGAGGCTCAGACTCCCCCAGTGCTGCATTCCCTGAAGGGAAGCTATGGAAAGCACCAGGAATTGGGCACAGCAGCTTCTGATGGACCTGCTGGAGCTGGAGGATGTTGTCCCATGAGACCTCTGGAAGGGAAAGTGGACCTGATCCAACCCAACCTGCAGCTTCCTGACTATTTACTGAGTTAAATTTCCTGATGAGAATGAATCCTACCAGTTCCTTCAGACTCTCTAATCCAAATTTCCAAAATTTGTGTCTGCCTTGCCTGCAGAGCCCCATTTTCAGATATTTCTGTGTCCTGTCTGGGCTCCTCTGTGCAGGGAAATGCTTTATGGGAAGGGCTTGTTCCTTGGAAGAGTTACACACCGACGGAGCACTTTTGATAATTTCATTTAGTATCAGCTCTGCTTTAAAAAAAAAGGAGTGGGAGGCTCATCCCTGGAGTCCCAAGGTGGCCTTGCTGCTGTGCAGGTGGGTGAGCCAGGCTGGGACCCTGCAGTGATGGGAGCAGGGCCACTCTGGGGACCTGCAAGGTCTTTTAAAGCCACTTGAGTAAAAATGCTCTGCTCAACAAGAGGTGGGACTGCCTCCCCTGGCAGGGAGGTTTAGCTAGGAGAGCACTTAGACCCAGGTTTCTCATGTAAACCACCTGAAAATGTAAACCTCCTGGGCTGCTGAGGGCTCCAGGTGGAGACCGAGCCAGAAGCAGCAGAGCAGGATTTTGTCTCATGTTTTGAAAATTAGGTCTGCAACCCCAAAAGCTTCAAAGAATCAGAGAATCTTTTAGGTTGGAAAATATCCTTGAGTCCAGCCACGGACCTGACACCAATTCCAGCACTAGCCCATGTCCCAAAGCACCACGTCTGCCTTTCTCCGACTCCTTCCTTGGGGCAGCCCTTGACAATCTCTGAATAATGAAACAAGGCCTCTGTTTTGCTCTCAGACCTTTTACACTTCTTCAGTACCCCCGGGGCAGATGCAGAGAAGCTCTGCTCACGCTGCCACAATAGGGATGTGACCCAAAAAATACCTGAAGTCTGCAGAGCAGCTGGACTTTGTACACACACATATATATATTTGCATGTATAAATGTATTTTCCTACTTATTATTATTATTCGTTATTATTATCGGTTTTGTTGTTATTATTACAATATATTATTATTATAGTTACTTAGAGGGGTGAAGCACCTCTCCTATGAGGAAAGGCTGAGAGAATTGGGATTGTTCAGCCTGAAGAAGAGAAGCTTTGGGGTGACCTCATTGTGGCCTTCCAGGACATAAAGGAGCCAACAAGAAAGAAGGAGGGAGACTTTCTACACGGACCTGCAATGACAGGACACAGGGAATGGCTTCCCACTGCCAGAGGGCAGGGTCAGATGGGATATTGGGAAGTAATTGTTCCCTGGGAGGGTGGGGAGGCCCTGGCACAGGGTGCCCAGAGAAGCTGTGGCTGCCCCTGGATCCCTGGCAGTGCCCAAGGCCAGGCTGGACGGGGCTTGGAGCACCCTGGGACAGTGGAAGAAGATTAGAACTGGATGGGTGTTAAAGTCCCTTCCAACCCAAACCATTGTGGGATGCTCTGACAACAAATTGTAAAGTATAAAAGGTATATATATATACACACACATCTATAAATGTATATATATAAATATATGGCAAATTGTGAAGTATTTTCCAAATGTCCAGGCCCACTCCCCAGAATCCCTCCCAGCCTGCAAGAGGGAGCAGAGCTCCATCCATGGTGGATTGTCCCCTCCTGCCAGGAGCTGATGTGGGAAAGACTCAGTCCCATCCTGCCTGGGGCTGGATGCGAGCCCTGCCCATCCTGGCTGGTGTTCCCCCATCCCTCTGCCCCGTCCCTCACACAGGGCAGGAGGCTGTGCTTGGCCCTACCGGGACACACTCACTCCCGGTGCCTGGAGCACCCAGGGAGCCCGGCAGGAGCCATTCCCTGCTGGAAATAACCTGGAATGCTCCCCCGGGGCTGGGCAGGGCCGGGTGACACCACAGGTACCCGCTGCAGCAGTGGGAGCTGCCCCAGGACACTCGGGGGAAGGTTCTCCCGGGGCTGGAGGAGCTGGAGCCAGGTGCCCTCAGGAACATCCAGCATTCCCGATGCTGCGGGAGGGCTCCAGGCTCGTCCCTGTGCGGCCATGGGGACAGGGCTCTGCTGCTCCTGCCAGCCAGCTCAGCAGGGAACACACACACACCCCTTCCAATCGGGTTTTAACCCCAAATATCCGGCCTAAGACTGCACCATGAAATGATGTGGGATCCCAAACTCACCCGGCCCTGGGTACCCCTTGTATCCCTTCAGGCACCACACAGCCCACGTGGGCTCATCGAGGAATACCCCTGAGATTTCCACAGCTCTGCCAGAGGCGCTGGTGGCTTTGGAGGTTGTTTGTGGGTTACAAACTGCTCTGCATAGGGCTCCAAACAACCTCCTTTGCTGCCAGGGACAGGGTGGGATTTTGTGGCTGTCCAGGAGCTGAACTCAATGATCCTTGGGGGTCCCTTCCCTCTTGGGATATTCCATAATTCCATGATACTCAGCATGGATTTAGAGCATCCCTTAAACCTCCTGTCTGTGTGACACCTGGGACAGGAGCTGGTGTGGCGTCCATGTGTGTGACATGAACCCATGGGGACACATTTGGGTCTGGAGATGGGAAATGCTGCTGGAGTCAGGCTGCAAAGAAACCCTTTTCTATCCAAAAATGAACCTGGAGATGCAATTCCCTCTGCTGGTCTCACCCCCCGGTGAGGTTGGTCCCATCCTTCACTAGACCCAGACTAACTTTGGAGTGATGTTTTAAGCAGGAGAGTGGATCTTTGGCTGTGCCTCTCCACTTCCCAGCTGGGGTCTAATGGTTCTTAAACTGGGCTAAGAGAAGTAGGTCCCCTGACAGGCACCACCTCCACAGAAAACACAGCAGGAAGATTAATCCTGGCCCCATTCAATTAACGAGAAATAGTTTCGTAAAGCACAGAGAAGTGGTGGTTTGGTGGGTTTTTTTCAATTAGAGAATGCTCTGAGGCTGCAACACAAATTAAGAGGCTCTAACAATTTCTGTGGCGTGGGTTTAGAGCTCCCAGACCTCATCACCAGGCTGATCCTAATCAAAGGGAATCCATAACAAGGTCTGCAACACCCCGACCTTCCATGCAAGGCCCGGGGGAGCCTCTGGGACAAGCAAACGCCTCCAATGTAATTAGGACTAAAGCTGGGAATTGCCATGTGGCACCGACCATCTTCTGCCTCCCTCACAGATATGGAGTTCCCGTGGGTTCCTGTCCCCGGGGTAAGGGCAGCAGTGGGATGAGGTGAAACGTGGGCTGAGGGTGATGTGTGTGTGTCCCACTGCAGGCAGAGGATTTTAGGCAGAACTGTGCCCCCTTTGTTCAATCAATGAGAGCACAACGGGGGTTTCAGGGCAGGGCACTGTGTGGGGTGTGCCAAGCCCCCACATTTTCCAAGGAATAAAGATCCTTTATCCTGTGCCCCACAAGAAGCTCCTCCATCAGGGCCGGGCAGGGGTTCTGCAGCCCAGGGGCACCCTCAGGGCTCAGCGGCTGCTGTGCCTGGGAATGTTGGAATTCATGTCCTGCTGCAGGCAGCACCAGGGTGTGAGGGGCTCTGATGTGAGCCAGGCAACGCTTGTGCCACGCCAGGCCCCAGGGAGGCGGCTGCACAGACAGGGACCCGTGACAACAACGCCAAACCTGACAGCACAGAGGGATTATGGAGAGCGAGAATAACTCCCCTGCAGAAATAACTCCCCTGTCTGCTTCGGCAGACAGATGGAGTCTGACCTAGAGCCCTTCTCCCCATTGTCCCAGGCTGCTGCAGGATCCCTGCCTGCAGAAATGATCTTTAAGCTGCTCCTGACTGAGATGAGGCAGCAGAAGCCCGAGTGAGGTGAATGAATGGGCTGTGAGCTGCTGCTGAGTGTGTCCTGAGAGCCCTCAGCCAAAGGAACCCGTGTTTTACTTAACTGCTACAAATGTTTTGAGAACACTGGAGAAGTGGATTAAAAGGTGAGACAAGTTCCTGAACTGCACAGAGAACACTCATAATTAATAAAGGCTTTACAAGGCAGACCCAGAGCTGCTGTGAGAAATTTGAGGCATCCTTCATAACGCAGATGGTAACAGAAAATAATAAAAATGAGGCAGCAAACAGAGCTTCTAATTCTGCTGTGCAGCACCAGACAAAGCCAAGGTAGAATCAGAGAATCATGGAATAGTTTGGGTTGGAAGGGAACTTAAAAACCATCCCCTTCCACCCCCTGCCATGGGCAGGGACACCTCCCACTGTCCCAGGCTGCTCCAAACCCTGTCCAACCTGGCCTTGGACACTGCCAGGGATGGGGCAGCCACAGCTTCTCTGGGCACCCTGTGCCAGGGCCTCATCACCCTCTAAAGCAAAAGGGAAAAGAAAAAAACCCCAAATATTTTATTCTCTACTTCCCACCAACAAATGATGTCTGGCCACTTCCTGGGAAGGACTCCAGCCCTGGAGTGGTTGCTCCAAAGGCAAACACTGTAAATAACAAATATTCCCCCTTTCTCCTCAATTTCTTAGCTTTCATATCTAAGCTGGCATCACATGGTCTGGAATATCCTCAGGACTGCGACCTTCTCATTTGTAAGACATGAAATATTAAAAAGACAATTTTTTTTTCACAGTGAGAAATTCACCCAAAGCAGGAGAAATTCATCCGTGCAGGGAGAAGTTATGATTTGTCAAACTGGCACTTTCAAAGGACAAGGAAGAAATAAAAAATTCCAACTGCCAGGAGTTCCTGACATTGCTAATGGGGCTCAGGAGCTGACAGCCAGAAGATGGAAGTGCCACCACCAGTCTGTCCCAGTGGGCACTGCCCAGTGCCCTCAGCCCCGTGCAGCAGCTGCACAGCCAAGGCACACAAAGAACATATTTCTGGCTATTTTTCCAATTTTCCCCACAAGCTGTAGCAACCAGGATTTCTCTAAAGGGCATCCCATCTGCTCTGCAAAGCCCCTGGCTCCCATGACCACACATTTGTGGTGACAATGGGGCTCCCCTGGTGCCTGCCACTGATCTTTCCTGACAAGTCAGGAGCCCGAAGGAAGTCAGTGAATATCAAATTCAGCTGGAGACAGAAGCACATTGGAAAAACTCTCCCCTACTGCAGTTCAGTTTAGCAACTCAAGAGCAGAGGATGTGAAAAACTGGTGCTGGTTCACCAAGGCTCAGAGGATGTGAAGAAAGGACATAAATAATTTGAATATTTCAAGTTGTTTCTCTCTGTCACATTGTGCCGGGATGTGGATTTGGCTTTTATTTGCATGTTGTATTTATTTTTGCATCACCTTTTGCTCTTCACATAATGCCCATTGTTTGATAAGATTAATTCAGCTGCAAACCTAGATATAGAAACTAAAGCCTGGAATATCTGCTCAGTTACTCTGGTGCTGGAAGTCCATGATTTTTTCCTTGCCATGGTAAAAACAAGGTGATCAGTTCTGAAGTCCCCTCCAGCAATTCACTTGGCATTTGCAAGCTACCAACACATGGAAAGAGAGAGCAGCAAATACAGATCAGCTGTCACTGCAGAAAAATAAACTTCAGGAAAGTGATTTTAATTCCTGACTCAGTCTGCACCAAGGAGGGAGCACAGGCACCTCCACTCTGGGATAGGGGAGCAGGTGCCAGGCTGCAGGAGAGCTCAGGAGAGCTCAGGAGAGCTCAGGGAGCAGCAGGGGCAGCGCTGGGCCCAGCACAGGTGATCACATACCAGGGTGCAGGGGAAGGGCAGCTCCCTGCTGACAAACTCTTCGGGGGGTGATGCAGTTTGGGAACAGATTTAGGAGCTCCACATGCTTGCCTGAAGCCCACAGGGAGTGCAAGGGGAACCCTCCCAGCATCAACCTCTTCATCCCATTTCCTGCACCAGGAACCTGGGACAGGTGAACTTGGGTTCCCCAAAACAGAGGACACAGCAGATGGAGCAGGTCCAGTGTATTTTCCTACCCTGCCTCGTCTGAGCTGCCCAATCATGAGATTTTGCTGTGCTGTATCACAGTAAATAAATACCTTTGGATTATCCTTTATCTTTTACTGTAGGGTTTGGATTACCTTGGGGTATTATCTTGGGGTACCTTGGGGTACCTTTTATGGCAGATCTGACCATGAGTCTTTGGGGAGTTGAATGTAGAATCACAGAATATCCTGAGCTGGAAGGGACCCCTGGGATCATCCAGTCCCAGCCCTGGCCCTGCCCAGACCCCCAACAGCCCCACCCTGGGCACCCCTGGCAGCGCTGGCCCAACCCCCTGGAGCTCTGGGACCATTCCCTGGGGAGCCTGGGCAGTGCCAGCACCTCTGGGGGAAGAACCTTTCCTGATCTCCAGCCTGACCCTCCGTGACAGAGCAGAGCTAATGGGGAGAGTTCAGCCACAGCCCAGCCCTGAGCTCCCACCTTGGAACAGCCACGTCACAGGAGAGAGCTCTGAGCCAGGTCTGTGACATCAGGCTGCTAATTGCACTGAAGTTCTGCATGAATTACAGAAATATTTAGCTCAGTGACACTTAAGGGCTCTTCTCCCACTAAAATAAACTGTCACATGACAGCTCCACTCCCCCATCCCGTGCTTTGCTGGAGAGGCTGCTGGAGCTCGGCTGGGGTGGCAAATCATGTCTGGGCTTCCCATCAGAGCCCAGCAGGGTGAGGATGGAGCAGCTCAGCTGGGAGCAAAGGCTGAGAGAGCTGGGATTGTTCACCTGGAGAAGAGAGGCTTCAGGGTGACCTCACTGTGGCCTTGCAGTGCCTGAAGGAGCTACAAGAAACATGGAGAGAGACCCTTTCCAAGGGCCTGGAGGGACAGGACAGGGGAAAATGGGTTCACAATGACAGAGACAGGGTTGTATGGGATACTGGGAAGAAATTTTGGCTGTGCTGGGGAGGCCCTGGCACAGGGTGCCCAGAGAAGCTGTGGCTGCCCCTGGATCCCTGGCAGTGCCCAAGGCCAGGCTGGATGGGGCTTGGAGCAGCCTGGGACAGTGGGAGGTGTCCCTGCCCATGGCAGGGGTGGGATGGGCTCCAACCCAAACCGTTCTGTGATTCCACGAGTTCAGCAGTCACCAGACCAAGCCCTGCACCCCAAACCCTCCCTGGCAGCTGGCCCTGAGGGGCTGCTCTTCCCCCATTTCCAGCACGGAGGAACAGCCTCCTCAGTAACACAGCCAGGCCTGAATCCATCTCCACAGGTAGCCCAGGACTGGCACCTGGATGGGGACAAACAAGGCCACCTGCTCTGGTGACACAGCTCCAGCTCTGCCAGCCTCTGCTAAACCTCCTTTCCTCCTGCACTGAACCAAGGCAGCTTCCCTGAGTGCTCCCTCTCCCCCTCAAGCCACAACAGGGAGCTGACTTTTATCACTGCTGAGAAAGGCTCAGCAATCAAAAAAGAGCTGATAATTCTGATGATTCTGATGATACAGCCCAAGGAAAACACAATCCTGTCCCATCCCACTGACAGCTCCACAGAAATATTGGAATAATTTGTTTGGGTTCAAAGCTGTCTCTGACAGGATTAGGGGATTCACTAAAAGGGGATGTTTCCTACCTAGCAAAGGTGACATCTGTTTTTATTTGGAATGCCATAAACAGCCTGAAACATGGCAATCCACAAAAAACAAAAACAAAAACAAAAACAAAAACACAGGAAAAAAAGCAGCTGAAAAAGCAGCAGCAACACAGTGAACAGCACTGCCCCAGGACCCTTTCTGTAAGGACAACACTTCTCACCCTGAACTGACCATCTTCACATTTTCCTCTTATGAAAATCACCATGCCTGTGAACAAACCACAGGAGAATTCCTACAGCTCCCTGAAAAGAGGCTGGGGCCAGGTGGGATGGGGTTTTCTCACAGGTGACACAGAACAGGACAAGAGGAAATGGCCTCAGGTTGTGCCAGGGGAAATTTAGGTTGGATATTGGGAAAATTTCTTCACCAAGAGGGTGGTGAGGCATTGGAAGGGGCTGCCCAGGGCAGTGGTGGAGTCACCATCCCTGGAGGGGTCCCAGCTCTGGAGAAGGGCTTGAATCTTCAACAGCTTGGGCAGGGATTTTTTTCTAATAGAAAATGTCACTGATCCATGAAAACTCTGAGCCCTGATTTCATTAAAACTTCATTAATTGTAGGCCTAACAGTGACAGGGAAGGACCTGGCAGCTGGACTCGAGCTGACTGCAGACACTCACCCTGGGCAGGGACCAGGAGAAATGGCCTGTATTTATTGGACCAATTTCATCCCTGAGGAAGAGTCTGTTGTGAGGGACAGCAGCAGAGCACCAGGTTTGGGGTGGCCTTTTGCCCACAAAAGAACTTGATTTCATCAGTCCTTGAGTGCAGTTTTGGTTTCACCAGTCCTTTAGTGCAGTTTCTTTGCAAATGTTACTTAATGTTTGTTATTTGCCCAAGAGCCTTGGCTCAACAGCAGCAGCAGCATCCCATCTGCTGGAGAAGTTCCTTCTTTTGCAAAATAAAATATCAGAGATTTTGTAGAGGGAAAAGATGAGAATAGAAGCTGAAATCAATCCTGTAAAACTCAGTGGCAGAAGGACCAGGCTGTAAAGCCAGGATGTCCTTTGCCTTTCCTTCAGACCTGACTTGGGAACATCTTTAGAGCTCAATTTGCATAGGACAAAGTGTCTGACCAAGGCCAAATAGGATTGCTGATCCCTGGGATATTTGGGATCTTGACACATCCCTCCTTCCGTGTGAGGGGAGGGGTTGAGCTTGTCCAAGGATTTATCTTGAACTTTGCTTGTTTTTCTTCGCAAATGCAAATCTTGCTGCATTCCTGCCCTGCACAATAAACCTTTGTGTTTTGGGGTCAAGCCTGATGAATCCTCCCAGCTCTCAGGGGTGAGACCCCCTCTGGGCTTGGCTGCAGAAGGAAAAAGCCTTTACTTGACCAGGGCCAAGCTCCACCAGTGCTCCAGAAAGCCTTTTCCCCTTCTTTCCTTGGGCAGCCCATTAGCAGGAGCTGCCCAGAATTTCCAGACTGTGGACATAAAATCCATTGGAGCCCCTGGGCTGGATAAAGGGATTTTGGGGTGGGGAGGGAGCTCTGCATGCCTCAGGAAGTGCACAAGGAGGGAACCCAGTGCACAAGGAGGGAACCCCTTTGCAAGAGAGCTCCCAGCACAGAGGGGCTGAAATGCAGATTTTGTGGCTCAGGGTTGTGTTCCAGACACCCTGGGAGCCTGCAGAAGTCCATCTGTCACATCTGTCACCCCATGCCAAGCAAAATATTTTTGTTTTTCCCAGAACTGGCGCAGTCACAGTCACCTCCCAGTCAGTCCTGGGAACTGGTTTGGACAGCCCAGCAGAATTTCATTGGCATAATGTCCAAAAGCACAAGGGAATGGAATTGCACCCCATCCTCACTCCCACCTGAGCCCATCCAGTGGGACAGGAGATGCAGAGAGCAGAGAAGGCTCTCACTCACTCACAGGTTGCCCCCCATTGCAATGTGTGAGATGAGCTACTCAGGTACTTCCATTCAGACCCCTCAGTTAGGGATGGGCTTATTTTTAGACAAACTCAGCCTTCAGTTATCCTTGGAGATTCCTGGAGTCTTTTCCTGCCCCTCCCCTGGTCCCAGTTCAGGCCAAGCACATGCCTGTGTTCCACATGTAGCATCAACACCAAGTAACACTACACAATGTCCAGCAAAGCACTTAAAATTGATTCCATTTTAGGAGCAAACACTTCTCTCCCCACTGTCAGAGGAGCAGAAGCAAATCTGTGGGGATTTTGTTGAATTGTGCCCTGGCTGATGAGCCTGGATGATGGTCTGGAGGACTGAGCTCCTCTGAAGGACCAGGACTGGGACATTCACCTCTGGCTCCACATGTGCAAACCTCACAACCTGATTTTACAGGGATCTAAAGAAGATATTGGGATCCTACTGTCACAGCAATGCCTCAGTGGCACATTAGGCTCAAAAGCCACAACCCAAATTCTATTTTTCTTTCCCAAGTCAGTGCCAAGATCAGGCAGCTCCCTTGGGAGGGTTTCACACACTTCTGCCACCCCTCACCTGGGTAACTCCCAGTAGAAGTTTTTAAGCTTTTAAACTTATTGAAGTGGGTATTTTTAGGTTTTCTAAATTTTTCTGACTGATCCCTGACTCCCCCCTTCTTTCCCCTGTGACCTTTCCCCACTTTGCAAGAGCAGCCTGGAGCAGAGTCGTTGATTCTGAAGATGATCCTGGGAAAGCAAGAGGGAAACTTGAACCCAAATAATCCCACTGCAGCTTGAACCAGAGAGAAACATCTGGGGGAACAGCTGGGCAGGGCTGTGGTGCTCTGAGCTGAGAGGTCTGAGAGTCTTTGGCTGCTTTGGGTCCCCATGTCTTGCATCTCCCACTCCCTAATCCTGCAACCACATTCAGAAGAGCATGGAAGAGACATTTATGAAAGAGAAACGTGAGGATTTGCTGGGCAGCTGCTTCATCTCCCTGCAAATCAATGCCAGGCATGTCCCTGTCACTGCTGCTGTTTAGTTGCACTCCAGGGACAACAACCAGGAACAGCTCCCCAGCACAGCCCACCCAGAGCCTCCTGAGGGGAGCAATCCACGTGCTGCTGGCTAAGGACAAGTGCAGGGACAAGGACACCAAGGACCCCAGCAGGGTGAGGCAAAAGGCATCTGGAGGTTGGATATTGAGCCACCAACAAGCAGGAACTGCCAGGGCAAAGTCCTCCTTTCCTGAATTTAAATCCTCCCCGTGCCCTGGGAGCTCCTTTGCAGAGGTCACACCCTGCTCTTCACAAAATCATTTTGTAAGAACACAAAAGCTCCTTCCCTCCAAAATCCTGTGTTTTCCTGGTGGGACAGGTGGGACCTGAGGTTCTGGATGTGAGGAACAGCTGTAAGGAATGGATCAGCACTGCAGGGCTGGGTGACTTTGTGCCTTTGCAGGACGTGGCCCCCGGCACCGGTGTCACACAGAGCCCAGTCACAGCAGAGCTGTGCCACTGGGGATGGCTGTGCCACCTCTGCAGCCTTTGCAGAAGAACCTCTTTGGTGACACATGTCAAGGATTTTTTTTTTCCCTTCTCACAGAAATCTGGCATTCCCTGCAGGAAATCTGTGCTCCCTGCCCAGCTGTTCCAGCTGATCAACTCCTGTCATCTCTGACACTTTTCTTGGAGCACTCCATCCTGGTTTGAAATCCCTCAGGAGAGAGAAATCCACATCTGGTGAGGTTTTTGACTGGCTCCTTTTCTGCCCCTTTCCTGTCCTGTTTGGCACAGCCACATGGATGTGAAGTTGTGCTGTGCTGCCCTTGGAGTGTCCCCCACCAGCTGCTCTGTAATTTCTTGGGCTTCCTCAGTCCTTGCTGCCCCAGAGCATCATTTCAAAACATCTGATTTCACTAAGAGTTTATAAAGAAAAGCAAAAGGAAATGAATAATCTAAAATGCACAAAGAGGTGCTGCTCTTTGGTAACTCGGAATCCCAGAATGGTTTGGGTTGGAAGGGACTTTAAACCATCTCGTGCCACCCCCTGCATGGCCAGGGACACCTTCCACTACTCCAGGTCGCTCCAAGCCTGGTGTTTCCTCATCTGTGTGGCCCCTTTGTAACCTGCCCCTGTTTACTGTGGATTAATGTTGCTGTCACTGCTGGAGCCAGGCTGAAATATCTGCTCTCTACCTGAGCGTGTCAAGTGCACCTGGATTTTATCAGATAGATAAGGTGGGAAGACTCAGTCACGTCTGCCTGGAGCTTAGGCATCAAAACAAGTCAATTTTTCACTGATTTTTTTCCCCCCAGTAAAGGGAAATGTGGATTCTTTTTTTTTTTTTGTTTTTTTAATTTCATTTGAGATTTTCTTTTTGCCACAGTGGTTGATTGAATAAAATTTACATTCAGGTAGTGTAAGTTCACAACAGATGCCGCCACCTTCTGTATTAAACATTTTCCTTCCTCCTGCATGCTCTGCTTGGAGAAGTTTGATATTGTTTGCAAGGGAAAAGCTGGGAAGAGCTGCAGGGAAGAGAGTCCCTGAGCCCACAGAACCACTCTGGGTGTATTTGTGCACATAAAAATCCATCAGAACTGAATGTAATTAAAAGGAAGGCATTGTAAAATATAATTTGAAGCAGTTTGCAGCATTCATGCATAATTTTCAAATTATTTGGGAAAAGTTATCAGAGTTGACAAGTCAACGTTACATGCAGTGAGAAGGAATAGTCTCTAATTTATATATTCTGTCAATTAATAAAGGAATGGATATAAATGAGTTGATCAGGATCTTGGAGAACAAAGGGGAATTTGCTTTTCTCTGAACCTATAGAACCAAAACAACATACCCTGGAAAAGACAGGAAAAAGCATCGTGGGAAGAGGTGTCACTGTCAGCTGGTCTTTAGAGGTGCTAATGAAAACTTCCTAAAATTAACAGGATCACAGGGAAACCTGAGGATTTGATAAAACTCCAGGATTGGCCCCTGTCAGGCTGTGTAAATCTGACATGCCTCCATCAAGGAAATGTTATCATTCCTGGGCTCAGCCCTGCAAACAGCTCAGATAAATTTCCCTGAGCTAATTGCTCTTTAATAGTTTGTTGTGTGAGCACTTGCTAATTACAAGTCAGGCAGCTTTGTGAAAACACATCTGAAATAATTCTACAGGTGAGAAATGGGTTTGAGGAAGAAAGACATTTTCAGCAGAGTGTGGTTTTCTGAGTCTTCTGCTGATCTAAAGTCCTGCTTCAAACACCAGCACTGAGTCAGAGCATTGTTGTCATTAGACATAAATAATTCATCAGGTGCAGTGATCCAGGTGCTTTGGCCTTTCTGTTGGTGCTGCATTTTAAATTAAAAGTAACCCAACTCCTTATGCTGCTTTTTGTTTCTTAATTCTTGCACGTTTCCCTCAGACTCCATTATTCGGGCCCAGTAGTGGGGAGAGAGGAAGTGATGGTGATCCCAGACTGGATTCCAGAACAAGAGGAGCAGCAAAATGGGACTGCAAGGGTGACCCAGAGATGTGTGGCACTGCTGGGGCACCTCCAGTCCTGGGGGCAATTTTGGGCTTCTCATGACAAGCAGGGCACTGAGGGGCTGGAGGTGTCCAGGGCAGGGAACAGAGCTGGGAAGGGGCTGGAGCCCCAGGAGGGGCTGAGGGAGCTGGGGGGGCTCAGCCTGGAGCAAAGGAGGCTCAGGGGGCCCTGCTGGCTCTGCACAGCTCCTGCCAGGAGGGGCAGCCAGGGGGGTCGGGCTCTGCTCCCAGGGAACAGGGACAGGAGCAGAGGGAACGGCCTCAGGCTGGGCCAGGGGAGGCTCAGCTTGGACAGCAGCAGGAATTTCTCCATGGAAAGGGTGCTCAGGCCTTGGCAGGGGCTGCCCAGGGAGGTTTGGAGTCCCCATCCCTGGAGGTGTCCAAGGAAGGCCTGGAGGTGGCACTGAGAGCTCTGGGCTGGGGACAGGGTGGGGATGGGCACAGCTTGGACTGGATGGTCTGGGAGGGATTTTCCAGCCTCATTGTGGGATTCCGTGTGCTCCATGTGCAGCAGTGCCAGGGCTGGTGCTGAGCTTCCTTAGGAGACACAGCAGCAATCCCAGCGCCCCTGACAGGCAGGGAGTCCCTCCCACCCTTATTTCCCCTTTCCTCTTCTAACTTCAGCCTTGGCAGAGACTTCCAGATCAGGGGAATGTGACAATTTCCCAGGAAGAAGCAGATTTTGCTAACTGCAGAACAAAAGGAAGGGCATAAGGAGTCCCCAGACATCATTAGTCCTGTTCTTAATTTATGTAACAAAAATAAAAAGTGACTGCTTAAATTGGAGTTTTCTGTTGACTCTGGGAGGATCAATTGGTTTTTTTATCCCATATTTAGATGCTAATGGTGCAATCCATCACTCCAGAGCAATTCCAGGTCAATGGTGGGGTTTAGAGGTCGATAAGAAGCAAATTCCTTATGAAATATTGATGCTGAAAGAGGAAATATTGAATGCTGGAAGAGGAAGGAGATGAAGCGTTGGCTTTCAGAGCACATCAGTGCTCATTTTCTCCACTGGAGAAAATGCTGAAGTGCAAGGTCAGGGTTTATCACAGCCACTATTTACTTATCTGATTGAAAAAAAGAGCATAATGTTTGCTTTTATTATTCCCTAAACTGCCACCTCTTTCTCTGGGAAAGAAAGGAATGGCCTCGAGCTGGATGTAATAATCTATGGATGGACACATGCATGGGGAGGTTAAAAGTAGATGTCAGGAGAAAAATCCCACCTTTATTTCAGGATGGGAGAAGAGACACCTCGAGTGAAGAATTTGCAGTTATTTCTGGAAGTTCTGTAAAGTTCCAGCACATCAAACTTGTACTGTCAGGAAATTTCACACCTTGCAGGAGAAATCCTCTCCTATGGCTTGTTCCGAAACTGTCTCCTGTTTCACTCGTACCCTTCCCAGATCCAGTCATCACCTTCTGAAATTCTGACATATCACTCCCTGTTATCTTTTTATCCACCCAAGTTTCTTCTTTTTATCCACCTAAGTTTTCTCTTGAGAAAGCACCACCTGGAATTCATGAACGTTTCCTCCTCGTAAACTGCTCCCATCCCACCATCTCCCTCCAGGACAAGGTGGACCCGATCCCAAAATCCAAGATGTGAACACACACCACAAACTCTGGTTTTTTCCCCTATTCCCTGCTCAACCTTTCCCAGCTTTCCACTTGCTGTTTGGCTGATGAGGGCTGAGCTGACATTCCCATGGATGTGTCAGGATCTCATTCCCAACAGCCAACTCCAAGCTCCAGAGATGCCAAGCATGGAAAAGGCTGGGTGTCACTCTGTGTTTGTCATGGAAGGAGGGCACCAGGGAATGAGCAACAAGAACAGCATCTTTCTCCTACAGGCCATGGAGCATCCAGGGTGTTTCCCACATCTTGAGCCAGCTTCTGCCTGTGCCTTGTGACAATGAAGGCTCTGGCTGGGATGCTCGAACAGCTGGAATGGTGATGGTCAC
>VZRZ01003353.1:78844-93658 GCA_013398175.1 Climacteris rufus | reverse complement strand
AGGTGAATTAGGTAGAAGTGTAGACATTTTGGTTTATGAAATATTGTAAAAATAGTGTCCAAAATGGAGGGTTTAGGTGTTGTTTTATAACTTCCTTTTTTACCTTTGCTACTTCCCCTTTCTTCTCCAAAAACTTGTGTTTTCTGCCATTGGTTCTAAAGTTCCGCAATGTGGGATAAGAAAAACTCATTATTGGGTTTTTATTGAAAATATCCTACGCAACACCTCCCTAATTGGACAATCTAGGGAATAAATAAGCTGGACGAGACGTGCTCGCCCCATTTTGAACTTTGTAATTGACAAAGCACTTTCTGTGCCGCCAAGTTATAGAGAACACTTAATAAACATTTTGAGACCGAAGAAACTCTGGAGTATTTCTACTGTGTCTTATCTCAGGTGTCTGTTCAAAGAACTCACAAAAAGAAGATTTGCCGTGGCAGGGCCGAAAGCTTTGGCCAAAATTGCGGCGATTTCTGTGATACATCCTGGCCAGAGCAACATCCTGGCCACAAAGAAAGCAATGCCTGGATTCTGTACCACTGAAAATGTTGGAGGGTTTGTTTTCCCCGCAGTTTTGTGCCGCTGGCCTTGCAGAGGCAGCCCGGGAGGAGCTGTGAGCATTCAGCACTCAGGGCCCGCCCCTCTCCCCCCAATTCCCCACACTCAGGGGATGTCCCGGGGGTTTGCAGCCTCCCCGGTTGTGCTGCTTTGCTCCGGGTGAAGGAGCTCCCCACCTGCTCCCAGCTGATGCCTCGAAAAGTGACCTGGAAACAGAGACCGGGCAGGAGTAAGGGAATAAAGGTGGTGTTTATTCAAAATGCCTTCAAAGGTACATTTAGGGCAGACAGAGCCCCCCAGGGGCATCACCCAAAATGGATAGCGAGTCACGAGTGCTCCACACCTTTATAGGTTTGGGCCATTTGCACATCAGCAACAATTCACCAATTAAACTTTGCAATTTCCCCCCAGCTCGCTCCCCTCTCCCCCTTTAGAAGCTGGGCCTGGGCAGTCTGGGTGTCCTTGAGGAGCAAACCCAGAGAGGCTGCACTGCTCTGTCTGTCTCAGCATGAGAGAACAGCAGCTCACAGGCTGTGGAGCATCCCAGAGTCACACATCAGGCAACACAGAATTCCAAAAATATAAGGGTTAAACCCTAAGGCATCCCAGCCAGCACATTCATTAATTAAAGCAGCACTCACAGAGGTGGAAAATCACCGAGGAGGTGAGAGAAGGAAAGGTTGGGGAGAGTTGTTTTTTTTCTCTTTGCACTTGCTGGATGATTTTAATAGAAAGAAAATCAAATGTCATCTTAGTGAGTGTGGTGGACTCAGCTGACACTGGTGTCCACTTCAGCAGGGTTCAGGAAGGAACTGAAGGGCACCCAGCTTCACTGGCACTCCTGGAGCTGAACTGAGTGTGTGAACAAACAGCTCATCCAGTGAAGCTGCTTCTCTGCTCCAGTGAACAGCACGTTGTGATGATTCTGTTTCAAAATGATTCTACAAGATTCTTCTTGTTTATTGTCTTGCAATTTGAGCTGCACTTCTTGCTTTTAACACTTCTAATCCAGCGGCCCCGAATGGAAGCAGCCTCCTGAGCATCCCAGGGCACACTCACATCAATTTTCCTTGCTGTGTGAACCCGAGCAAACAGACATAAATCTGCCTTTCCCAAAGAGACAGATTGCTGAGAACTGCCTGGCACGAACATTCGTGCAGCGGGACTGGGAGGGAGGGCCGAGCAGGGCCAAAGCAGATGTGTTTGCAGCTTCAGACAGATCCCTGGAGCTCAGCCTGTGCGCTGTGTGTGTCTCTGCTGCTGCAGAACAGAGCCCATCCCTCTCCCAGGCTCCCACCTCCCCAGGACACGGCGCTGTTCTCCCTCACCCTGCTGCCAAGTGCCAAAGCTGTTGCCTGGAGTGGTTTTTACCAGCTCCCCTTGGGCTCCCAGCGGGATGAGAGCTCTGCAGGGGTGAGCGGGGCACTGACAGGGCTGGGAAGCGTTGCCTTGCCTTGGCACTGCGCTGGATTTGGTGTCTCCTGGCTGACACTGCCACCTCACAACGAGAACAGACCGTGGTGGGTCAGCTCCAGAGCAGAGCGGGTGCCCTGTAAGGCTCTGATCTTCCCCAGTGCAAGACGTGATCCACAAGTGATCCGGTGCATTCCAGAGACTGAATGGAATTTCCTCTGCAATCCAAACGTGTTCCAGGCTCTTAAACCCTTTGTTCCAGCGCACAAAGCTCTGACCCACTCAAGCTTGTTAGCAGTGGCAAATGTCTTCCTAACTGCTTTCCTTTGATGCAATGGAGTTGTTCTTTTTTTTGAGGCAGGCATCAAGCCACGGTGACAAAGGGTGGATTATCTGCCTCTCAGCAAGCTGCTGAAACCTAGGGAACTCGGATGTGGGGTTAGGAAAGCTGGGAAAACACGCCCAGAAGTGCATCCTGCAGGAAGGAGAGCAGGGATGCACCGTGGCTTTAGGATGTTCACAGCATCTGGAGAGCGGAGATGGTGTTGGGCAAGGGACAGAGAGGGCTCTAAGTCAGGGCTGGAGCCACACTCCAGCTTTCCTTGGCTTCAGGCACAATCTCCTCTGGGCTTTCCCCCTGTCGTGCTTCGGAAATTGTTCTTTCCCCTCTGTAATGAAGCTCAGATTTCAGGATCTCTGCGTGCAGGATATTTTAGTGAGAAAATTGGCTCGACCTTTTCCTCAGGCCCAGCTTTTATTCATAGGTAAACAGAGCTTTTGGGGAGAGCTTCTTGTTAGACAGCAAATTAAGGAAAGGTGTCCCTGGGGCTTGCAGTGGGAAAAATGCTTCTGGATTGCTCTGTGCTGCCTCTCCAAGAGCCTCCTTCCCCATGTTGTGCCAGCCTGTGGGTTTGACTCTCTCGTTTAATTACAGTTCTAATCATCTTACTCATGCTTCGTTTCCCACTGTAAATAAAAGGAATTTTAGGCTGCATTTCCCCTTTCTTCTTCCAAGTGGCTGAGTAAATTTGCCCCTTTTTGAAGAAGTGCCTGGTTATTTTATTGTGAAATTGTGCTCATGCAGTCCACACGGCCGGGTTGAGTCAGCCCAGGGGCACAGAGGGACAAGTGTTTGTCACCAGCAGGCTGGGGAGGGCTCAGGCTGAGCAACAAAGGGCAGCACGATCACCTTGTGCTTACAAAATCCAAGTGCAGCCGTGGGGGTTTGATCTGCAGGGACAAGGGCAGCGTGCAGGGCAGGCAGACTGAAGGTGGATGTTTTTCCTTGTGTCTGCAGGGACAGCCACTCATCCCTGGTGCAGAGGGGCTCCCTGGCCTTTCCACGAGCTGTGTGTGCCTGCTCGGCCTCCCTGGTTCCCAGGGACAGGGATTGGTAAATCCATCTCCCAGCAGGGCCATCCCAGGCCTTCCATGCCCTCTCTGTCCACGCTGGCAAAATGGTTTGGAGAAAGAAGTTGGAAAAAAAGATTGGAGAAGGCTGAAGGGTAGGCAGGGAAATCATCTTTTTGTTGTCCCTGGGTCTGGGCGTGCCAATGGCTCCAAATGCTCCGGTGACATTTCTAATTTGCCACCAATCCCTCCGTGCTTTGTAACATTAAACTCTTCACTGAACAGAAGTCTGTCCAGGCTGTTTGTGATTCCCAGCGATTTTCCTTCCTGCCATCTCTCTAACAGTGCTTGTGCAATCTGATGGAGACATCCCAGCATGGGAATAAATAAATAAATCTGTGTAAAAAATTTTATTTGCTCAGCTGAGCTCTTATTCAATCTTATTATTTCTTTTCCTAATGGAAACCTAAATTTCTTCATTTGTCTACATAAATGTTGGCCCAGTATAATCCTAAGAAAATAAATGATGTATTTCAGATGTCACTCCTTTTCTTTGAGAGCCCATGAGTGAAGCTGTGTGGATGTAATTTAGACTTTTATTGCCATTTCTCCTGTTGGAATCGCTCAGGGAAATGTTGAAGCTTCTCCAGCTTTTTTTTAACTCACAGGGAGTTTTCTGCAGTGAGCTGCATAATAAAATAAATACATTAATACCTCTAATTTCTTTTTCTTTCAGGCAGCTTTGAGAGTTATTTAAGGAAGTAAAAGAGTTTGGTCACCAGAGTTGCACATGGATCCCACAGTGGCAGCCCTGGGCCTTCTGGGTTCAGTGTTTCCTGCTCATTTTCCAAGTGGATAAGATTCAGTCTCTGTATCAATCACTCTGCTTCTAAAACAGCACCACAGGGAAAGAAAAGGGAAAAAAACCCTCTGGAGGTCACCTCATCCAACCTCCTGCTCAGCAGAAGACTTCAATTAAGGTCTTAAGGTTCAATTAATGTAAGTATAATAATTATCTACATTGAAAGGTCTGGGAGATGCGTGGGGAAGGAAAGCTGACATAAGATCAGCTGTGCTGTGGGACCTCACAGTCCTGAAGCTGCCATCCCCTTCAGTAATTCTGTTCTTTAGCATTTCTCACTCTCCTTGTACTACACCTTTCTTTTCCAACATGCACATTTGTGGGTTTTATTGATTGCTTTTGGCTGTGAGACTCAAACCAGAGCAATTTAAAGGCAGGAAGAACATCAAGTCTTCAAAAAGCAGCAGAGCAATCCATCAGTGTGTGCCAGAGGCAGTTTAATGTGGGGCTGAGCTGGCAGCCCTTGCTGAGGCTGCACAGAGCCCTCAGTGGGACAGCACTGGCTGCACCAGGACTTTATTGCACTTTGAAACTCAATAACCACTGCTGCTGCCTTGGCTGTGCTTGGGGAGGCTGTGACAGCAGTGATCTCTCAGCCCCTGTGTGTCTCCAGCCCCATCCATCACTTCCAGAGCAGCAGCCAGCACAGCACAGGGAGCAGGGATGTTCCAGAACGTCTCCTTGGTTTGAAGTGACTTGGATTTTATTAGGGGTTCCCTTTGTTGGGCCATCTCTCTGCTGTGGCCAAGGAGGGATGTGCAGGATCAGCTCCCTGCTCTGGGGGCAGCCACACGTGCAGAGGCTGCTGGAGCTGCTTCAGGAGGGTGTGAGGGGATCAGCCCTTTCTCCTGAGTAACAAGTGACAGCACAGGGGGAACGGCCTCAGGTTGCAGCAGGGGAGGTTTAGATCAGGTATTGGGGAAAACTTCTGCCCCCAAAGGGCTGTGTGGAGTCCCCATCCCTGGGGGGATTTAAAGGCCTGAGCTGTGGCACTTGGGGACAGGGCTCAGTGTGGCCTGGGAGTGCTGGGGATGGTTGGGCTGCAGTTCTCAGAGGGCTTTTCCATCCCAAAGGAGTCTGTGACTCTCTCAGTTTGGTTCCAGAGCCTGAGTTCAGGAGCAGCTGGCAGAGCACAGGTTTCACACCCTGGTGCTGTCCCAGTGTCCCAGAGCACAGGTTTCACACCCTGGGGCTGTCCCAGTGTCCCAGAGCACAGGTTTCACACCCTGGGGCTGTCCCAGTGTCCCAGAGCACAGGTTTCACACCCTGGTGCTGTCCCAGTGTCCCAGAGCACAGGTTTCACCCCCTGGGGCTGTCTCAGTGTCCCAGAGCACAGGTTTCACATTCTGGTGCTGTCCCAGTGTCCCAGAGCACAGGTTTCACCCCCTGGTGCTGTCCCAGTGTCCCAGAGCACAGGTTTCACCCCCTGGCTGCTGTCCTAGGTGTCCCAGTGCCCCAGAGCTGCTCAGAGCTCTGTGTCAGAGGCAGGGCTCACAGTTCTGCAGAGTGCACCCTGCCTGCCCTGCAGCAGCCTGAATTCAGGCTCAGGGCTCCCAGTGCCTGACCTGACACATCCCCAGCCCCGCTGGCTCCATCCTCCTGTGGGGGCTGTGCCAGCCACGCTGGGTGCCCCTGCTGCACCTGGGCAAGGCCAGGCAGCTGAGATTGAGCTCATTCCTACACAACATCTCAGTGGAGCAGATGGGGCTGGCTCCTTCTTCCTGCAGCTCTGCTTGTCCCTGCCAAGCCCTGTCCCTGTCCCTGTCCCCCACACTGTCACTGCTGCAGGCCATCCCTGCCTGACGTTCCAGCAGAGCTCAGGAATTTGGCACAGCACCAAAGGGCAGCTCTGCTGGGAAAAGGGACTCTGTAAAATCAACAGGGAGATAAAATCTCAGCCCAGAGTTGCAGCTTCGTTGTCAGTAAGTCCCAGTCCAGGCTCACCCCGTGGATATTCCTCCATGCCCAGCCCACTGATAATTGAAGATTTGCAGACCAACCACTGCCCTTCATTTCAAATGTGCAGCCTTGCTGCTGTCAGGGGGGTGTTCCAGTGGGGACAGGATCTGAAAATAAGGGGATTTCACTTCTGGGTTTGCAGCTGAAGTTCATGTCACACATATGTTGATATCAGGCAAGGCACAACAGGCTCCAGCTCGGTGTTTTCTGCCTTTGGTTTTTCTAAAGGGCTGATAGGAGATGGGGGGATACATTGGCCATTGCTGGGACAGCTGACAATATGTGAAAAGAATGAGTTCTTTTTGTCTTCTCTGTCAAAGAAATGAAAGATTTTAGGCCAAACCTTCAGCTGATGATTAGCCAAGTTGAAAAGTTTTCTTTTAGGTGAGGAACTGCCCCTTCAATTTTCCCTTTGCTTGGGGACATGGGTTAGTGCTGGGCTTGGCAGTGCTGGCACTCAGTGGTCTCACAGGGCTTTTCCAGCCTAAAGAATTCCCTGATTCTGAGAAAGGCCTTCTTGGTGTTGATGTGGGTTTTCCAAGCAAGATGCAAACCCCCAGGGTGGCTCCATCCCAGCATCCTGCAGCACAGATACAGATGGAAAAGGGGCTGGACCTGGCTGATCCCTGGGAAAGCCTCTGTGCCCGTGCTGGGCTCTGTGTGCAGCTGCACTGGACCCTGCCAAGGTGCAGCATCTCTGCTTGGAGCTCCAAGTAAAGCCAATTTTATCATCTGTGTGCTGCCCTGGCCTCAGGAGCACAGGGATCTCTGCCAGGCCGGAGCTTTCCCAGGGCCTGGCACCCTCTGGTGTCCGAGGGTGCCCAGGGAGGCTTTCACTGCTCAGGCAGAGATCCAGGTCAGCTTCTCCGAGAGAACAGGAGTTTCTTTTCATGCTCTGTGGTGCTGCTGGTCTGGCACTGAACTTGTCACCGAAACTGCAGGAAAAACAAAACAAAACAAAACAAAACTCTCCAATAACATAATTTTAGTGTCAGAGAATTCAGGCATTGCTTTGTTCTGGCCAGGATGTGCCACAGAAATCATTTCACCCCCACATTGCCCGGGTTGTGCAGGGAAATTCATCCCACCACACATCACATTTACTGCATTTCCCAAAACTTTATCCAAACCCAGAGATGAGCTGTGTCAAAGTTCATTGGTCCTCTGTTTAGCAACCCCCAGCATTCAGTTTTTCATTGGATCCCAATTTCCTTGCCTTAGTTGTTAATTAGGCCTTAATTTTTTGATTCTCTTATCAGTCTTTTCCAGCCCAGGTGTCCCCAGCCCTGCCTGGGGGATATGTTTGTTGGTGTTCACTGATGCTCCATTAATGGTCATTATCTTTCAGGTTACTTCCCATTGCTTGGTGTAACAATGCCAAAAAAAACCCCTTAAAAATTCCTTTCTCCCAAGGCAAAGGCATACCAAGCCTGACTAGGGAAAGAAAGTAAAAATTTTAAATTTGTATCATTTGTAACAAACTCACTGCTTCAGTCTGTCCTGCTTGCCTTGCTGGGATGTGCGTTGGGAGAGGCAAGACCCTGGAGACCAAAGAAGGTGTAATAGCTGCTCAGGGTGTGGAAAAGCCTTCTTGGGCAGGGTGAAATCAGAGACAGATCCCAGAGAAAGTGCAGGTTCCAGTTCCTGGTGCAGCCTAAGAGCTTTCCCTGCTGGAATACCGAGCACTGGAGGGCTGAGTGAACCCTCACACGGCTGCAGAGCCCAGAACATGGGATAAACTTCCAATCCACACTCCAAATCACTCCCCTTTTTGCTGACTGATTATTTTGCATTGTATCAGAGATCAGTGGGGAAGAGAGAAAGGCTTTGAGCAGGAGAATAAAGTAACCCAGGAGAAGTGTTCAATGGTTTAATGGCTGGGGAGGCAGTCCCTTATCTCTGGGGCCAGCTGGGAAGAATAAAACACTTCTCTTGGCTTTAGATAAAAATTAAAACATCACTTACAAGAAGTAATGGTCAAGCTGAAGGAGGTTTAGAAGTTGAGGTTTGGCTCTGATCAAGTATCCTCAAATACCAATGCTCTGAACCTCTTGTAGTGAACAGGGCAGGAAGGACTCTCTGTTTTCCCAACATTTCCCCTTGGCATAGGAATATAACGAAATGTGGGCACTTTGCTTCCTTTTCTACTCAAAATCAGTCAGAGAGGCTCTTACTTTAATGGCCATGGAGCAAAAATAAAATACAGTAAACATACCAAGGGAACTGAACTTTTCCAAATTTCTCAAAGTATTTGAAGGTGCAGTTTGGTGAACTCTTGGTTTTCTTTCAATATTTCCCTTTGCCTCAATTCCAAGTGGTCAGGTTTACTGTGCATTCCAGAGCTGGTGCTTCAGGGACCTCCAAGCTGCTTTTCCTGCCTGTGCACAGCTCAGTGCTCTGAGTTCTTGTGGGTCTTGTCAGGACATGGGAGATCTCTGCATCCAAACTCATCCCAGGTGTAACTCTGAGGGAAAAGGAGAGAGTGGCATCAGGAAAAGATGTGATCTCTGTTTGTAGCCTGTTGTACCAGAAACAGAGGAATGAGTGTGGCAATTGCCACCTAAGTGAGTGTTCAGAGTCTCCAGCTCAGCCCCAAACTGGCTGAAAACCCCTTTGGAGTGGTTTATACAGAACTGCTCTTTGATATTTGTCTATTTTCTGTGTGTCTCTTGCAGTTCTTGTGTCCCAAACTTCCATTCACAGCATCACCTTGTTCCTTGTTTAAAAGGAAAAGTGATTTAACAAGGCTTCTCTGTTATTCCATCTTTTTTTCTTAATTTAACTGTGAAGGATTTGTTCCTGCATGAAATTAGCTGGTAATTTTCTTGTCTTGATTTTCAGTGTTTCAAGTGTTCTTGGGAGAAGCACTGCCAGACTTTCAACATATTGTTATGGTTATCACCTTGACAAATATAACCCAGTTCTGTCTGCTCCCCTCTCCCTGAGTCTTCCCTGCTGACTTCTTATTCCCTTTCTTATCCAGCATAAGCTTCTTTCTTTATTTCCAGCATCTCCACAGCCTTTTCCTCAACCAGTTTCAAGCACCTTCATGATAGCTCTTCACCTTTTGCTCTGAAATGTTCATTGCAGCTCCCTGCCAGCCCCCAGAAAGCCTCCAGCTTGTTAAAGCTGCAGTGAAATTGGGTTTTTGTGCACTTCCCACTGCCCTGATTGAGAGAAGGTCCCAGATCCCTTCCAAGGAGCTCTCAGTCCTTCTCAGGATCCAGATGCAAATGCCAAGCCTGCAGTAGCAGTGTTTTACACTCAGCTAAGAAATGCCTGCTGCAGGAAAATTCAATAGAAAATAATAAGAGCCCAAGGGTCAGAGACTCAGCCAATTCAGAGCTGGAAATTTTAAGAGCAGGTTTTCCTGGGAGACTTTCAGCATTTCAGGCTTTTAATCCTTTAAACTCTGAAGCAGCTGCATCTCAAAAAAGAAAGAAAACCATACAACAGCCTAACTAAAGAAAATCTCCAGGCTTGTTTGAAGTGCAAACACGTTGTGGCACCAGAGGTTTGGGTCAGCTCTTCCTGGGTTGGCAGCACCATTCAGCACCCCCTGGGCCAGAGCTTTCCATGGATGCAGCTCCCTGAGCTTTGCATGGATGGCACCAAAATCCTCTGGAAATGCTGAGAAAAATAAGATTCTCTCTAATTTTTAGTGGTTTTAGTGTTAGTGAGTCAGGCATTACTGTATTCTTGGCCTGGGTTTGTGTGTGGCTCACAGAGTCCCAGCCTCCACACAGACCCTGGCACCAGACTTTTTCACTTATTTATACATTTCTAGCAAAGAAATTAATGTTCATTGCTTCTAAGTCACATAATTCTCTTCATTAATTAGCATTTTATCCTCTGCTGGTTATTGATTTCTCTCTCTCCATGCTAAGCTGGGCCCCATTCTTTAGTCCTTTTGTCATCTTTTTCTCAGAAGGGGCATTTCCAACTTTCCAGCCTTAATCTCCTGTAAATTCTGGTTACTCCAACATCCTTGAAGGGCCATAAATCTAAGATCCCAGATATCCAATCTTCACCTCCCTTTGGCTTTGTTCATGGAAGCCTGGCAGGGTTAGTTTTAGCAAACTCAAGGTTTTGGTGAGTTCATGATCAAATAACAGGAAGAGCCTGTGAAGAAACTTAAGGGCTGCTGGCTAAAAGTGGGCATTGCTTACAATTAATTAGAACAACTAATTAAAAATTAGCCAATTTCCATCACAGACAGAGCCTGATCCTTACACAGATGGAGTTCCAGCAGCTCCTGCTGATTCCCAGTGGAGCCAGGAGGCCTCTCCTCCTAAAATGAGGTTTCTTGTGTGTGAGCACTGCAGAGAATTGAGGCTGAAGCAGCGTTCCCTGAGCCCCTGGGGCCATCACCATCCCCAAAGCTCTGCCTCCCCCTTCCCAGCCCCCTGTAAGGCTGGGGGCTCCTTGGCTGAGGGGCTGGGCAATTTTGGGAAAGCCCAGCAGGGAAATCTGAACATCTGATGGAGTGAAACCCCCTGGTCTGAGCCCCTCTGTGCCCTTCTCTGTGCTGAGGATGAGCCCCCCACCTCCAGCCCACTCCCTGCTCAGCCAGCCCTGATTCTCCCTTCCCCTCTGAGCCCCTCAGTTCAACAATTCACTGTAAAATCCTCATTCCACATTCTGGTTCTGCAGGGAAGGGAAAGCAGCTGCAAATTGGGAAATTTCCAGTTTGTGCTTGTATAATAAGAGGAATTGTAATGACCTTCCTGCCTACATAAATTGACAGGAAAAAATGTGCATTTCCCTAAATCAGAGAAACAATCCTCCCATGGAAAAAAGGGCTTCTCTCCAAGGGCTATTTCCATGGTAACTGTAAATTCAAAGCTCCAGCTGCTTTGGCTGCAGGGGTGCTGGGAAAGGTAACAAGATTGTTGTTAATTATGGGAAACCATCACCACTGTCCTCTCATGCAAAAGAGGTTTTGGTTTAAAACCTTCCCAAAGCTGGCAAAGGACAAGTCTGCAAAATTTCACCCTGGCAGCTGAAAGCCTAAGAAAGCTGAGGGTGAGAGAACAGAAGGAATTAGAAGGGAAAATTATTCATGATTGAACCTCGTAGTTCACAGCCACCATCCCAATATATCCACACAGCCCTTTTGATCCTGTCAGAATTCAGAGGGAGCCCCAAGTTATGTAAGCAGATGTGATTTAATACACAATTCTATGTGAACTTGTACAGTTTTATACTCAATTACACTGCTGCTGCTGCAGTGGTTGAGTGGACACTGCAGCACACACCAGTCCATGGCAAAATGAAGGTGAAAGGTTTGGGATTGGGGAGAAAATTCACACACAAAACCCACCCACAAAGCTACATAAACAGTCACAGTGAGTTCCCATTACTTTATCCCTGCAAAGTGAGGCAGTGGAATCCCATGGAGCAAAAAAGAATCCACCTTGTGTGTGGAGAGAAGGGAAATCAGTGAAGGCAGCCAGCAAAGGCTTCAGGCAGTTCACCTGCAGCATCTCCTGCATTTGAATCCCTGCCTTAGCAGGAGGCTTTGACTCCCTCAACCTGGGAAAGGGGAGCAGATAATTGCATCCTGTTATCTTTACTGAAGGCCATTTTCTTCTGCTGAACTCTGCACACTTCTGAGCCTTGGCAGAGCCTGGCTGAGGCTGCTTTTCCCCATAACAACAGATAATTAAAGTTGGTTTTTAGTCTGGGCTAAGAGAGCTGAGGTTGAATGTGTGAGTAAACCAAAATTCACCTTAAGGCCAATGTAGCTTTGGACTTGCAGCATCACTTCAGTGATTTGATAGCTCATCAGCCACCCCTGGCTGGCTGGGGCTGCTCAGTATTTCCTGAATCATCCCCTGGATTTACAGGATTAGGTCCCAGGCAGCCAACCTTGCACTCAGAGCTGAGGTGCAGCAGGGCAAATGCACATCCCCATGTGCTGGGCAGCATTTGGAAAGGTCTCTGCTTCCAACCGTCTCACAGGGTGGTGATGATTGCCAAAAAGCAATGAAAAATGATGCACAAGAGGTGATGAGCACTGATGTCTTGAGCAGGTTGAATTATGACTCAAGTGAACCTACAAAGTCGTTAATAAAGCAGAAATGCACAAGCTGCTATCAAATATTAAAACAAAACCCATCAGAAAGGAGATCATTTTGTGCAAATCTTTCTGAAAGTTTGCATCACTGGGCAGCTTCCCTTAAAAATCAGTGGCAGCACTTCTAAAAAAAAATCATGTGGGGCCAGCTTTTGTGTACATTCCAGATGTTTTGGGGTCTTCAAGTGAGGCTCCAGACAAGGATCCTGGGAATGCAGCAAGCAGCTGGACTTGGCAGAGGATGGTCTGGTTTTATTTTCAGTTCAAGGCTGGAGAGGTCTTTGCACCACTCCTGTGCCACCACGGGGCCTCTGTAACACCACTGGATTTTCCTGTGTGGATGAAACTCCTGGAGATCTTCAAATGGACCTTTTGTGCCCTGAAACACGGGGATTAATTCATGGATTGCACTGTGTGTAGGGAAAGCAGAAGTGCCAAAGACCCTTCCAAATTTTCAACCAAAAGCTTTCAAGATTTTTCCTTTATTTTCAGATTAAACTCTTTCTAGTTCTGTAATGATTATCCATGTTCAACAGGTAAACATTACCTTGACAGCAGTTTGAGTCTGTTACAGCTTAGAGCCTGCTAATGCTGGTCATCCCTGGATTTTCTCTCTGCTCTGACATTTGTATTTCTCACTTGCTGCCAGGTGTTGTTCCCAGTTTCCTGAGTCTGGCACTGCAGGTACTGACAAGACCCTGAAGGAACAGAGTTTGCTCCCAGTGTTTTCTGTGTCCCAGTTCCCCACGGGTGGGAATTCCCAAGCAGTGCTGTGCCCCCTGCAGCAGGAGCCAGCGCTGGGAATGCAGCAGGAAATGGGGAAGGTGGAGCTGCCAATGGTTTCCAGTGGGTGGCTCTGAGGAGGGGATCAGAGGCAGCTCCAGGGCAGCAGATGAACCCTCCCATCCTGCAATGAGAGTGAACTTCAGCTGGGCTTTGAGGGCTTTCAGCTCTGTTGGGGCAGCCTGCAGCCCAACCCACTTTATCTCTCTGGTTCTTCAATAATGGTTGATCAGTTCTCTTACAACATGAACTGGTTTATTGCACAGACACAAGAAAACACATATAATAAAAACCTGAACAGAACTACTCACTACACAGGCTAAACAAAAGACTGCTGGTAGATTTATACACACATATAAAAAAACTTGAACAGAACTACTCACTACACAGGTTAACCAAAAGACTGCTGGTAGATCTATACACACATATAAAAAAACTTAAACAGAACTACTCACTACACAGGTTAACCAAAAGACTGCTAGTAGATTTATACACATAATAAAAACTTGAACAGAACTACTCACTACACAGGCTAAACAAAAGACTGCTGGTAGATTTATACAGTGCACAAGAAGAGGTACCTGTATTACAGCTGGCAAGGAAATAGCAGGATTAGGAGCCAGTGCCACTTGGCAGAGGATTGGTGCACAGGAGCTTCCTTCACCCAGCTTCTGCAGGAGCAGCAGCAGCAGCCCAAGCTCTGGCACCTGGAGAGGAGCCTGTACACACTGCACAGAGGGGGTGAGAGATTGTCTGTGCTTTGGAACTCACAGGACTCTGTTGTAGCTGTAAAATGCCATTTGTCTGTCGGTCACAAGTCTGAGCTTATCATACAGGATATTATATCCTTCCTTATCTGACACAGGATCTTCTATCCTGCCTTCCTGGCCAGGGGGTGTTTGCTGGCAGCTGCAAATCTCAGTCCTGTGACAGCAGATTTGTGGGGGCACCAGGAGACTGAGCTGTCAGGGGGAATGCCCCCCTAATTCAGCAGTAAACGAGGTGGCACAGCTCAGCTTTTTGGTCCCATCACAGCCCTGGGGGAGCTGGGGCTCTGCCCCACCCTGCCCCCAGCAATGCCCAGCCTGGCCTGGGGTTGGGGCCTTAGGATTGGAGCTTTTCTATTTTTCATACAGTTTTAATCCTGCAGTTCTTCAGTGTGTAACTCTAAACTCCACACAGAGTGTGAGCTGCTGTTCTCCCATTTTCCCAGACAGAACAATTCCTCTCCAGGTCTGAGACCCAAGGACACCTCATTGTCCCAGGCCCCAAGAAATGTAAACAAAAGTGGGATGGGGGGAGGAAACTGGGGGTAAATGACTTCATTACCTGAAGCTGTAATTGGAAGATTAAACCCCAATATGCAAATGGACCAAACTTATAAAAGTCTGACAACCCCTGCCCCACTGTCCATTTGGGGTGCTGCCCCTAAACCAGCCCCTTGCAACAGCCCCCCAAAGGCACCCAGCTCCGTGGGGCCTGCAGGGGAGTGAAGGCAGCACAGGGGGCAGCAGGCAGGAGCAGAGGGGAGAGCAGGGGCAGTGCTGCTGCAGGGACACAGGGACACAGGGAACATCTGCCCTTGCCCGGGAATGCAGAGCAGAGCTGCTCTGGCAGCCCCACGGCCAGGGCTGGGTGCTGCCCTCTCCCTGTGCACGTGGATTCTGCTGGGATAAGGATGGATTGTCTCAGCGTGAACTGCACTGATGGAAGGTTTCCCTGGAGTTCTGCTGTAACGGGACTGCCAGGTCCTGTCTGTCAGAAACTGGGATGGGGTGGGATGGGATCCATGGGATGGGATGGGATGGGA
>VZRZ01003353.1:54798-74013 GCA_013398175.1 Climacteris rufus | reverse complement strand
GGGATGGGATGGGATGGGACCCAGGAGAGCTCTGTCAGGCTGGAGATGAGGCAGCTTCCCTGGCAGGGGTTCCTGGCAAGGATCAAAGCCAGCTCAGGGGTATTTGTGGTTCTCTCCTGTTCCACTGCTGAAATCTCAGCCCCTCCTGGTTCAAAGCCCATTGCTTTAGTAACGAGAGAGTGACATCTCAGGACAAGCCCCATGTGTGAATAAATTAAAATACATGTTTTGCTAGTCTTTTTTTAATTAACCAGGCAAAATTTGGGATGAATCAGGTGACCATGAGCTTGGCCCATGAGTTTGGTGGGCTGAAATTCAGAATTCAGCCCCTCTTTATGGTTTATTCCCATTTGCTCTGTCACAGCCTGGTTCTGAGCCAGGATCTCCCTGAGGCTGCTGCAGTCCAAGGCCAGGGCTGGCCTGGAGGAGCTCAGGCAGTGTCACAGGCACAGCTCACAAAGGCAGGACCTCTGCTCCTGCCAGCTGACAGTGCTGCTGCTGCAAACACACACTCTGGACCAGCACAATCACTTCTAAGAACAAATTAAGCTCCAGAACACCTGCCTGGGGTATTTCCATCCTAAATCTGCAGAAGGGAACAGGACACTCAGATGGTATCATGATTCTGAATAACATGGAACTGCCAAAAAAAGCCTGACATAAAGCAGCCAGGCAAAGAGACGTCTGTCCCTTTATCGCTGCCATGGGTTGCAGCTGGATTTCTTCATTTGTCTGGGCTCTTTAGTCCAAGCATGACTGATGTGAATGCACTGTGGGCTCTGCAGGAACTGGGATTCCATGCTGCACTGGGAACCCAGGATGCACAGAACCTGCACACCAGGGACTTCTTTACCTCACACACTGAATTCCAGAGCACCCCCTCTGCCACAGCTCCCCAGGGCTCTGCTCCTGAAGGAAGCTCACAAGGGCCACAAACCTTCTCCCCATTCTAAAGGAGGTTTTTTCCCTTTTTTTTTAGTTTCTTTGTGCAAGTCATTAAGGATGCAAGTCCATGGGCAAGAGTGTGTGTGGAAAACACCATAATTCTGTGCCAGTGGAGCAAAGGCAGTGCTAAGCTGGGCTCAGGGGAGCTGAAATGCCCTGGTGCCCAGTGGGGTGAGAGATGAGTGGGGCTTTGCCAGCCTGGCTGTCCCTCAGCTCCCTGAGGTGCTGGGGCTGGGGGATTCCAGCCCTCCCCTCTGCTGGGGGAATTCAGGATTTGGCTCCTGGTCCTGTTCCCAGCAGGCTCCAGGAACTCCCTGCTCAGGGCTGCAGCTCCTGTACCATCAGTGAGTGATGGCATCAAAGGCTTCAGGATTCCTGGGGACCTGACTGGTAAATAATTCCTAACTCCTGTTCCCTTGGATGCCAGCTCCTGGACTGTGCTGGGCAGCAGAGCCCTTCTTTCTCCTCAGGCCTTTCCAGGCTCTTCATTTCCCTGGCATTTTTGCCCTTCCAGGCTCATCATTTCCATGGGGATTTTTGCCCTTCCAGGCTCTTCATTTCCATCAGATTTTTGCCCTTCCACGCTCATAATTTCCATGGGATTCTTGCCCTTCCAGGCTCTTCATTTCCAGGGGGTTTTTGCCCTTCCAGGCTCATCATTTCCAGGGGATTTTTGTCCTTCCAGGCTCATCATTTCCAGGCCATTTTTGCCCTTCCAGGCTCATCATTTCCATCAGATTTTTGCCCTTCCAGGGTCTTCATTTCCATCAGATTCTTGACCTTCCAGGCTCTTCATTTCCATGGGATTTTTGCCCTTCCAGGCTCATCATTTCCATGGGATTTTTGCTCTTCCAGGCTCAACATTTCCAGGGGATTTTTGCCCTTCCAGGCTCATAATTTCCACTGGATTTTTGCCTTTCCACGCTCATAATTTCCATGGGATTCTTGCCCTTCCAGGCTCATCATTTCCATGGGATTTTTGCCTTTCCAGGCTCTTCGTTTCCATGGGATTTTTGCCTTTCCAGGCTCTTCGTTTCCATGGGATTTTTGCCTTTCCAGGCTCTTCGTTTCCATGGGATTTTTGCCTTTCCAGGCTCATCATTTCCATGGGATTTTTGCCTCAGTTCCCTGATCTCCTGATTGGAATATCACATTGAGCTGGCTCTTATGGAAAACCTACACACCCATTCCCACTGGAGGGATGTGAGGCTCCCTGCAAAAGCTCTTGGCCTAATCATGAGGAGAACTATTCCAAAATCTTTCCATCTCCCACTGATGTGATCCCATCATAGCAGAGGCTTGGAGGAAAATGAACAGAGAAAGAAAGAAAGGAAAAAAGGAAGAAAGGAAGGAAGGAAAAAGAAGAAAAAGAAAAAGAAAAAGAAAAATAAAAAGAAAAAGAAAAAGAAAGAAAAAGAAAGAAAAAGAGAAAGAAAGAGAAAGAAAGAGAAAGAAAGAGAAAGAAAGAGAAAGAAAGAGAAAGAAAGAGAAAGAAAGAGAAAGAAAGAGAAAGAAAGAGAAAGAAAGAGAAAGAAAGAGAAAGAAAGAGAAAGAAAGAGAAAGAAAGAGAAAGAAAGAGAAAGAAAGAGAAAGAAAGAGAAAGAAAGAGAAAGAAAGAGAAAGAAAAAGAAAGAACGAAAGAAAGAAAGAAAGAGAAAGAAATAGAAAGAAAGACTGAGAAGCCAACTCATGTAATTTCCAGTGAAACTGTTGTCTCACAGATACAAAATGAACCTGCTATATTTATTTATGTGTCTTTTAAAAATGATCTGTAGATAAAAGCAAAACCATTTCCTGCTTTGGGGGTGGTTTTAGGAATAATTTTCAATTAACTGTGTTAAAGTTTTTTTTAATTTCTCTCTGTATTTCTCTCACATTCTCTCACTCCCAAATTCACCTTTTACCTGGAGAAACATCTTCCATGTCTGCCATGCAGCTGCAAGGATGAAAGGGAAGGAAGGTGATGGGAAAACCTACACTGGAGTCCTTCAAGAAATACAGCAGAAGTACAACAGAAGTGCAGCAGGAATACAGCAAAAATACAGCAGGAATACAGCAAAAATACAGCAGGAATACACCAAAAATACAGCAGGAATCCCAGAGGCTGCAAAGACTGTCTGCACAGCAAGATGGGCAGAATTCTCTGAGAATAAAGGCAGCTGCCAGCATTAACAGAGAGACCAAAGCAGGGAGATGAAGCCCTAATTCTTCCAGAGCAGCCCTCTAATACTGGAGCCTTTTGGAGTGTCCAGCCTGAAAAATAATCAGCAACATTTCAGATGCATTGAGACTCAGAGTTACAAACAGGAGCAGGGCAGGGCAGCCTGCAGCCCCCCCAGAATGAGTGTCCAGCCCCCCAGAGCAGATATTGCTCCTGAAGCTTGGCCTTGCACAGCCCTCAATCACAGCTCCTGGCAATATTTCCTTTATTTAGGTAATATCACAGTGGTGTCACTCATGGCAGACAGGCAGCACTGGGTAACCTGCAGCAGAAGTGTTCATGCAGGTTTGGGACACTCTCTGCCAGCTCTGTGCCATGAAATGATACCTGGACACAAAATCTGTTGGCTCAGAGATAGGACACAACATTGTTGTAACAGGCTTGACCCAGAGTTTGTCCTGGTTCAATGTTCCTGTGTCATCAGAGCTTGGGATCTGGCAGCAGCTGCCAAAACCCACATTCACCACTTTGGAGAACCACAGGTTTAAGCTGTCACATAAAAATGTGTCCTACAAGTGAGACCTTGAATGATTCTTTACCAAATGGCTGATTTTAACCAGAATAAACCTGATCACCGTGAGCATTTTTGCAAGCACTGTAATGCAGAGCAATTTAATTTCCAATTTGCTAAGCAGTGGCAACAGTCACACTGGAATTCATGCACCTCTGAGCTTCCACCCAAGTGTTTCCAATGGCAAAGGGATTAACAGAATAAATTGTCCAAAAGATCCATATTGCAAACAGGAGAAGCTGAACTTGTGGGAGTTGCTTTTCCCTCTGTGCTCCTTAAGGAGCAATGATCAGATGCCAGCTGACAAGGATGGGGAGTCCTTTCTCCAGGACTTTCCCAAAATCCAGCTTTTTAAGAAGCTGTAACTCAGTGACCCAGGCACTTTCCTTTTTTAATGAACTTTCTATTGATAAAATCCACAGATTTCATGAACTTGTGCCACCTTGCACAGTGCAGCTGACATAGGAGGAGTGGAAATAGGGCTCCATTCCAGGACAAGATGTATCCAGGTGTGTTCAGGCAGAGACCCTCTGCAGGCAGTGCCAAGGGAAGGGGAGGAGGCTGTGTGCACTCACCCAATTAACCATCATATCCAGCAGATTGCTCTCAAACACATCAATGAAATATTCTGTGAGTGCTTTGGGTGCATTTCTGGCTTTCAGACCGATGCCTGCAAGGATGGAGTTCACACAAAGCTGTGTCCTGTTTACCCTCAGCTAAACACCACTCATGGCTCAGGTTTTTAACAAAGCCAAGTCAAACCAAAAGAACTTTACAAAATTCAGGCAACAAGAGTGTTCAGCTGCAGTACAAACTCTCAGCAGCTGTGGGGCTGCAAGCAAGGTGCTGCATGGACAACAAACATTCATGGCACTCCTGCATGATTAAATCATTCAGGATACTTCTATATTTATAAATAAATAGAGAACTCCAAAGGGCTTGGAGCTATTTCTACCAAGCCCTGATTTCTGATGTGTTTGCAGCTCTTTTTACTCTGGCTCATGTGGCACTTCCCCCAGGGACCCACAGCACCCAGCACAGCCCAGCCCAGCACTGGGGTGAAGTCTGGTGGAACCCCACAGGGATTTCCTGTCAGGGAGGTCAGGGAGCAAAGGATGTGCCTCTGACCAGGCTTCTAATATTTATAATACTAATAATGAACTATTTTGAGAGCTGATGACTGAATTCTTCCAGCTCCACAGCTCAGGGCACAGGTACAGTAGTTCTGGGGGGCTGCAGGTACAGCAGGACCTCTAACAGGAGCAGTAACTGCATGAACATTGACATTTTAATGTCAATCTAAACCTGGAACTGTGCTGGAGAGGGGAAAATCCAGCAGTCCCTGCCATGGGTACCCCAGAGCTGATCAGAGATACCTCTTGGCACCCATTATTCACTGAGAAATCACACATGGCTGCTCACATTTCAACCACAATCAGCAACAAAGATATCTGTCCAGCAACCCTGAAGTTTGCCTGGGTGGTAACAACAGAACAGGAAAACACATTTCCTTCAGTGCCACAACCACCAAGAATGTCAGTAGCATTCCATGTCGGGGAAGTGTTTTGCCAAGCAGGGTGTGAAACGTGTCCTGGGTTACAAATGATTTTTTTGGCATTGGTGCTCCTGCTTCCTTTGCTCAATAAACAATCCCAGCTGATTTCCCTGCTCCAGATGATCTGTCCAAGCAGATAATACTTATATTTCTTTTCCCCTTGCCTAGGAGGAAATCTTTCCTTTCTATTAAAAGATGGTTGCATGGGAATATTGGTCAATGAAATGAGGGAAGGAGTGAGAGAGAAGCTCTTTGTAGGTAATTTAGAGATTTATCTTGGGACGTGGTGAGTGTCATTTCATAAACAGAACAGTGTTGTTCTCACCTGAGTGTGTGTGTGCATTGCTTCTGCTGGGAGAATCCAAACTGTTCACTTGTGCCACAAGTGACACAACCTCCTGGCAATGCATCCCCTGTTTCTTGGGAGAGATCCCCTTTGGGAAGGATTATTTTAGCATCAGGAGGGTGGGTGTGACACCTCAGTGGCTGCACTGCTGACCCTGGGGGAGCCCCAGGGGTGGTGCAGGACCCTGTGTGACAGCAGGGCTGGCTGGGGAGCATCCCCAAAAATGCTCAGCCGTGCCCAGCCTGGCTGCAGTGGGAGGTGGCACAGGGCTGGGCCAGGCACTGGGCATGAGGAGGGGAGCTGGGGGAGCAGAGCCACGGTTCCTGTGTGTGCATGAACTGCAGCTCGCTGGGACACCCAGCTGCCCTGCCTCTGTCTGCAGGCAGAACGTGGACAGGGACAGCTCTGGCAGCTGATCCCACACCCCAGCTCCTGGCACCCTGTTACCTGCCAAGGGCAGCTGGCATTTCAGCACCAGGCACTCAGGGTAATACAAACCCAAAGATGAAACTCTTCCCTCACATTTTGCAGCGCTTGCACAGTGCCAAGACTAATGGGGTCCTTCCCCCTTTCCCTCTGGCACCAGGGAATAATTACTATATATTAGGCAGAACTTAAAAAAATATAAGAACAGTTTATTGTGAGCTCAGGTAAGTCCCAGATGATTCATGGGGAACAGGCATTCCAAGGGGCTGAGCTGTTTAAGGCACCATCCCTTCCCATAACAGAGGTGTCAGAACCTGGAAAACAGGGGCTGTTTAAAATGCCTCTGCCCCAGAGTCACTGCTGCAAGAGAGCACTGATGGCAAGGCTTGTGGGATTTCTGCCTTACCTGGATCCTGCTGAGGAATGTATAAGCAGATACAGGCAACCTGATAGAAGAACAGTTTTTATCTCACCTATTCTTATTCATATAATTGTCTAATGCTTATTTGAAACTCCCTAAGCTCTTTGCCTCAATAATTGAAGTTTTAGTCGTGCTCTGGGCTTTGGAGAAACAGAGCACAGCGTCTCCTGCAAGAAAATTCCAAAGGATGTTTCCTTGTGGCTGGAATTCAATCTCTTCTAAGCGGGGCCTCTGTTCCCTGGTGCTCTGGGCTTTAAGGTCCTTCCAACTCCTGTTAGCTGCAAACAGGAGATGTTTGGGCATTTCTGTGCATGCAGGAATGCAGATGTGTAAAACTCCAGTGCTGATGGAATCCCAGAGCTGCCAGCCTGAAGGGCACCCAGGGCTCACCCCCCTTCTCACACACAAGGAACGTGGCTGAAGGACTCTCCCATTTCCCACAGGTCAGCAGGGAGTGGTGTTCACTTCTCCCTGTGGTTTTGTGGAGAAAACGGCCTCAGGTTTTACTGAGGGTGAGGGTGTTGCTCACACTCTGGTTCTGCAGTGTCAGTTCCAGCTGTGGGGCAGTCATGGAGTGCAAACATTTACCGTGGTGCTCAGGTGGAAGCTGCTCCAGAGCATCCTTCAGAGCCCAAAAGGGAAGTGCAAAACACATTGCAGTGAACAGAGATGAAAATGGGCGAACCTACAACTTCCATCCAAGCCTGCTCTGGGCTGGCAGGGACCTTACATCCCATCCCATCGAAGCCCTGCCATGGGCAGGACACCTTCCCCTGCCCCAGGCTGCTCCCAGCCCCTCCAGCCTGGCCCCATCCCCTCCCTGGGGCCAGGGAAGAGGTGAAGCCCCTGAGCTCCCTGGGGAAGGAGGGAAGGGGAGGGCAGGGCACCTTCTTCCCTCAGTAACAGCCTGAGCTGAGTTTTAGCTCTCTCAGGAGGCTCCAGCCACAGAATTGCAAATAGTTATTTTATCTGAGCTTCATAACTCTGACTTGCAGTGATTAAACTGAAATTCCCATCCCAGACCTGCAGGAAGACGAGCCCTAATAACAACTGTTAAATCTCAGTATCACATGCAGCCACCTCAGTAATCTGTTTAAAAAGGCAAACATCTGCAATCACATTAGCAACCAGCCCAGGGGCTGAAATCTCCCAAGTGGATATGTTGGGAAAGAGAGAAATTCTGCTTAAAAAGGAAGCTTGTATCATCAGGATGAAAAATCCCAGCCAAGGAAAGCAACAATGTGAAACATAACCACAGCCTTTTTTGTCTCTTTTCAATGTCTGGGCAATTAAAAACCCTACAATGGATTGTCCCCCTCTGAAATGCAGGTCCAGTCCATTATTTAAAGCAATTGCTTCAGGTTTCTCACAACGAGTGTAGAATTCTTTCTTTGTGGCAAGCACAGCTAATACAACAAATACCCTCAATTCTTATGTGGTTTTGGTAAATAAATAAAAGTCATTGCTAACACCAACACAACCCCCATCCTTCATTGTGATAACAGTGCTCTGGAGCATCTTATCCCTGCACAACCATCATCCATCTGAGGGAGCCAGGGCAGGTTTTCCTCTCTAATGAATCAAGAGAGAAACCCAGAGTTGAAGCTGATCTTGCTGAACGTTTTCAGGTGGCTGAGCAGAACCCTGGCTGCATTATGATACATCCAGAAAAAAAAACCAACAAACCAGAGGCAGACTCAGCTTCACATGGCTCACAGCACTGCTGGGGCTCTCATTTTTCTGTAAGACAAAGTGGTTTTGGAAGGACAACAGCAAATATCATTTGCTGCAATCAGCTTCTGTTGGCAGGGGCAGCTTTGGTCAGAGGGGCAGCTCAGAGGTTTAGGGAGAAGCTGATTCAGGTGTCAAACACAGGGAAGGGAGTGGGAAGGAGGGGGCAGAAGGCACAGGGAAAATGCTTTTCCCACCTCCTGTCAGCTCCCAGTGTCCCTGTTCCAGGCAGGACAGGGGTGGATCCCTGTTGGAACCCTGGATTCTCAGAATGTCACTCCTTCTGTTCTGACCAGCAATGACCCCCAAACCACACTTCATTTGATCTTAGACCCTGCAAAAGACTTCCCTGACTATGTGATAGCTCTGAAATTATTGCTGTATAATTAAAGCTATGTCACTGAGTGGAATAGACAGATATGTATAAATCTAGGCTTATGGAATGTAATAGTACAAGTGTCACAATATGGAGGGGTTTGGGTGTGGGTTTGTACTTCTTTCTTCTTTCTTCTTCACAAACCTGGGTTTTGGAATTGGTTCAAGAAATCTGCAATGAAGGCCTTGAACAATTAGTTATTGGGTTATAATTAAAAATAATCGACATGGCATTAGATAATTGGACAGCTTGGAATATGCCTAACCTTGGAGACTGGAATTGGAGGCCATTTTCACCTTGTTACTATCAAGAGCAGCCTCTGTGTAGCTGTGCTTTAGATAAGATTTAATAAACAACTGAGACTGAAGAAAAATCTCCTGCCTCTCGTGTTTTACTTCCAACTCTGATCAAAAGAACTCACAGGGAATGAGAAGAGAGAATTTCTGTCCAGGAGAAAAAGCCATTAGATCCGCAGGTGATGCTGCAGCTTGCCTGGGAGGCTGGGCCTCAGCACTCCTGTTGTGGGGAGAAGTTCAGTGCAGACTCCAGCAGGCTCAGCAAGACCAGCAGGGCACAGCAGCTCAGCAGGTTCCTCATCCCTGGAGTGGGCAAGGCCGGGCTGGGTGGGCTTGGAGCAGCCTGGGATGGTGGGAGGTGTCCCTTGCAGCTCCCTTCCCACCCAAGCCATTCCACGTTTCCAGACTCCAAGCTGCCACCACGAGGTACCATGGACTGAAATAAACCAAAGGCTTGAGTGGAACTTAAATCACTTCACCTGATATTTCACTGATATTTCACCTTCATCCCCAGCACTTCTGGCTTGTTGTTGGGTGCTGAAGGTGCAGCACACCCAGGTCAATGGCCAGCTCTGAGCCTAAGGCTTTATCGCTTAATTAAATTACAGTCATTAACTCTACTATGTTTCTGCAAATTTAAAGGATTACAGAGACATGGACCACCAGAGAGTTAACCAGGGCTGCAAAGCACATTTTTAAGCACTGAGATTTCCATCTTCAGTTCTCTATTGTTTTTCTGTGAAATACAGAATGAGGGGGCTCTACCTAAAGGAAGCAATTGAAGCCTGAAATGCACATTTGACTGAGTAAATTACCCACCAACTCTTCTGAGCATCCATCTCGAGGCAGGCAGAGATGAAGCACAGGGAGAAGCACAGCAGTAAGTTTTATGTAACAAAATTGAACTCTTGTGGGAAGCAGGATGCTGAAGGCTTTGGAAGCACTGTGATGCCCCTGGTCTCCTTCACATCAGAAATCATTGGCTTTAGAAGGGATGCTCACAATTAAACTATTGTTCACATGCTGTAGTTAATAAATACAAGTGGATTTGAGTCTCAGCATTAAAATGTGGCTATGGGAAAATGTGGGGTTCAGATCTGGGGTCTGTTTCAGCAGGCTGTAAAAGACATCAGAACCAATTCTGGCTTTCAAACATGGAATGTCTTATGTACCCAGAGAAAAATCAGAAATGGTGGAGATGTCCTGCCAGCAGAGCAGAGCACGAGGAGCAGGGTGGGCAGCACTGTCAATCATGTACTGTCACTGCCTTCCCTTGAAGTGGGAAAATTCCCTTTATCTGCCCAGCACAGCCCCCAGCTCTGTCAGTCAGGTCAGCTGGGATGTGCTGCTGTTCCAGGCCTTGCTCCAGGGCAGGAATCTCCTCATCTCCCCCTGCTCTCAGATCTGTTGCCTGTTTGAGCCCAGCACTGGCCCAGGCAGGCAGGGATAGCCTGACTCAACATTTCTGCTGCTGCAGCTCTGCCCCAGCAGCCCAAGCTGTTTGTTTGCTGCAGCTCTGCCCCAGCAGCCCAAGCTGTTTGTTTGCTGCAGCTCTGCCCCAGCAGCCCAAGCTGTTTGTTTGCTGCAGCTCTGCCCCAGCAGCCCAAGCTGTTTGTTTGCTGCAGCTCTGCCCCAGCAGCCCAAGCTGTTTGTTTGCTGCAGCTCTGCCCCAGCAGCCCAAGCTGTTTGTTTGCTGCAGCTCTGCCCCAGCAGCCCAAGCTGTTTGTTTGCTGCAGCTCTGCCCCAGCAGCCCAAGCTGTTTGTTTGCTGCAGCTCTGCCCCAGCAGCCCAAGCTGTTTGTTTGCTGCAGCTCTGCCCCAGCAGCCCAAGCTGTTTGTTTGCTGCAGCTCTGCCCCAGCAGCCCAAGCTGTTTGTTTGCTGCAGCTCTGCCCCAGCAGCCCAAGCTGTTTGTTTGCTGCAGCTCTGCCCCAGCAGCCCAAGCTGTTTGTTTGCTGCAGCTCTGCCCCAGCAGCCCAAGCTGTTTGTTTGCTGCAGCTCTGCCCCAGCAGCCCAAGCTGTTTGTTTGCTGCAGCTCTGCCCCAGCAGCCCAAGCTGTTTGTTTGCTGCAGCTCTGCCCCAGCAGCCCAAGCTGTTTGTTTGCTGCAGCTCTGCCCCAGCAGCCCAAGCTGTTTGTTTGCTGCAGCTCTTTGCAGCTGAGCCCCCACCTGACTGCAGCCCAGGCACCCCCAGTCCCTGCTCTCAACAATGACAATTTTACTGACACTGCCACAGCTCCTGGCCATCAGCTCTGCCCTTGGCTGGGGTTAGGGACAGCAAAGCACATAAATGGGAACACCAGGAGACTTCCCAGGCCCTCTGCCAGGCCTCCCACACCAAGCCATGCCTGTTACACAAAACTTATATTAAAAAGCAGAAATCATTGCAAAAACACTGGTTAAAGGGCTGGCCAGGGAGTGTTTCAATAACTTCTGTTAAAAACATCACATGTTACAGCTCTGCTTTGCCATAAGAACAGAGAAGCCAAGTAGGTAATTTTTAAATGACATTTTTCCCATTAGGACAGTGGATTACATCCCAGAGGATGAGCACAGAGGGTCCTCAAGACACCTGTTATTCTTTCTCTTCAATAACAAACATGCAAAATGAATAACAAAGAGGCACCTGAAGCCATTGGAAGCTCTGTCACGAGCAACACTTGCTTTGTTACTTGCCCTAACTCTATCATTTTATTTTCCTTTAGAAAGAAAAGATTCTAAAAGTTGTTTTTTTGCCCTAGTAACACTGATTACATTATTGCAACAGCGGTGAGAGGCCTGGCTGTGACAGCAGGACTGATATTTAGGAATGAGAGGGAAAGTGTTTTAGGAGTGGCTGCAAAGAGCACAGTTGCCAGCAGCTGTAGCTGTGCCTGAGGAAACATCTCCCCAAGCCTGGGGATGCCCAGGGAAGCCAGGACAACACAGACACAGCCTGGCTCCTGTGGTCACTGTACTCCACAGCAGCAGCTGGAATTGCAACAAGAAAGCTTCCCTAGGCCAGCTTCCCACGTCATTTTGGAACAAGATCCCAGCGCTGCAATAAAGGAATGCCTTCAATTCTTCAATTATTTCCATCTGTACACCAAGTGGGAAGTGCTCACAGGGGCTTGGCAGAGATACTTGGTTTGAAACAAAGAGGGAAGGCTGAGTTAGTGCTGGAGGTTGCTGCATGGCTGAGGAGAGGCAGCAAATTCTGCAGCTGGCTGCAGAGCTGCAGTGGGCAGCAGCTGTGGCAGTGCCTGCAGCCTCAGCCTGGGCTGGGAGAGCAGCCTTGCAGAGGGCTGGGGGGCCTGAAATGGCACTGCCTGACATGGTCCTGCAGGGCCCTCCCAGCCCTGCTGCTTCTGTGCTTGGGGCACCACAAAGCCCTGCTGGGACACAGCATCACCCTGGCCTTCCATGGGGTGCCAAACAAACAGCACCACCCTGGCCTTCCACAGGCAGCAGTCCTGCTGGGACACAGCATCACCCTGGCCCTCCATGGATTGGCATTTGGTTCCTCAGGCACCACCCTGTCTCTCCATGGACTGGCACCTTCCTTGGCTCCTCAGACACCACCCTGTCTCTCCATGGACTGGCACCTTCCTTGGCTCCTCAGGCACCACCCTGTCTCTCCATGGACTGGCACCTTCCTTGGCTCCTCAGACACCACCCTGTCTCTCCATGGATTGGCACCTGCCTTGGCTCCTCAGGCACCACCCTGTCTCTCCATGGATTGGCACTTGGCTCCTCAGACACCACCCTGTCTCTCCATGGACTGGCACCTTCCTTGGCTCCTCAGACACCACCCTGTCCCTCCACTGGCACCTTCCTTGGCTCCTCAGGCGCACCCAGAGCCAGTCTGGAAGGCAGCACTGCCTGGGGCTGCCCTCAGCTGGCCCAGCCACACACCCCCATCCTGTCACTATTTCCTTGATTTGGGGAGGACAGAGAATCAAGTCGAAACAACAGCCTCGCCTTTCAGTTTGAATAAAATTCCTGTTCTTCTCCCAGCCTAGACCAAGGGCACCTCATCTGGACATTTTTAGACATGAGCCTGCTGGTGTTTAATGTTCCCTGGGGTGCCAAAGCCCTGCTGTAAGGACATTTTGCTGCACTGCAGCACCCAGAGGATGCTCAGGGTGCCCCAGCCTCCCTGCTCACCCCTCTGTCACCCTGGGGGCTGAATGATGTTTTAACACCTTGCTCTCTGCTCTGACTGTGATTTGCTCCTTGTTTTTCTGAGCTGCACTTTAATGCATTGTTAGAGGCACTTGGGCTGCTTGTAACAGCCTTGCAAACAGAACAGCTCTTCACTCTTACAAACTCTGAGCATCTGTGGCTGCACATGATGGAAACGCTTTCAGGGGCTGTGAATCTTCCAGAATATTTGAGCACAAATTCCTGACAGAATGGAAATGCATCTTTGCACTGCATTTTTTAATTAAAACTGCCGGCACATTCCAGTGTGTGTTTCCCCCATTTACATATTTTCATTACAGCCTTCATTCAAAATGCATCTTCCAGCCATTCTTCACAAGTATTTCACCTCAAATATTTAATAATAAATACAGAAAATGCAATATAGGCTCACTTTGGCCCCTATTTCATAAACTATTCCCAAGGCACTACGCACATGGATCCATCTTAACACAGTGGATCAGAGTCTGGATTATTATTATTATTATTATTCATAACTAAGAGAGGACTGTAAATATATTTTTCTTTTGAAACTTCAGGAACGATCTAGCAGAGCCTTTTGAGTTATCACAGGAGTCAGCAGGTGTTCTGTGAATGAAGAATTTGAAAGCTCAAGGCCTCAGAGCTGTAAGCGTTCCTTAGTTTGAAGAATTTATAAAGGTAAATAGGTGCAAGAAATAATAATGGAAAATTCCATTTAATACAGGACAAAAGCAGGGGGATGAAGAAATACCCTTAATGAAGGGAATAAAGCTTGACAAGGAGCTCAGAACCAGGAAAACCTTCAGTGCTTCTGGGCAGACAACTTTCCCCAGCTGAATCCACCCATGGATTGTGCAAATCACAGGGGGGAAAAGTGCAGAGCCAGTTCTAATCCAGCTGTGGAGAGCTACATTTTTACAAGTTAAAGAGGAACATAACTAAGGCTACAAGTTTTTATAGTTCCCCAGCTCAGGTGTAATATCTGAAAGCATATTTGGTTCAGGTAACCAAAAGTGAATGTTACTTTGATGACACTTCACCCATTAGGTCATTAAGAAGATCAGTCCATTTGTTTCCCTTGGTTTTAATTATTTTCTGTGGAGCCATTCTGGTTTTAGACTGGTGTAAACACATCACATCCCCTGCTGTTTCATTCCCTTCAAAATTCTGTTTGCCCATTTCTGGTTTGATGAGGGCTTTAACTTGCAGGTGTTTAAATCAGCACTGAAACAGAGAGATCATCTTAGAATGAAAAGGAGTCAACTCCAACCATATTTTAATTTTATGACTGCTCATTTTTTTACACTGGCACTTCCCAGTCAACAATCTCAGGTGAGATAACATGACATTTTTAACCATCTAAATCCCATAATTCTGAAGTAACTACGTGCTTCTGCTTGTTATTGCTTAAGATTCACCAGAGGATGCATCATAAATGAGCCTTTAAGGAAAGCAAGTCTATTATTGCTGCTAGCTGGGGCAATGGCAACCACCATGAAAGTAAAATGACTGCCATTAAATCAAGAAACTAATTAGAAGCAGATCATCAAGTTCCTTTTCTGCTGCAGCCTTGGTCTCCTGGCGTGGGATGGGCTGATTTCCTCCCTGTCAGGGCTGAGCCAAACCTGTCAGTTCAGTGCTTTTGTGCCACCTGAAAGCAGCTCAGCAGCTCCAGGAGGTTCAGTGCCACTGCTGGACCTGCATCAGGGCTGGCAGCCCTCAGAGAGGAAGGCTGGGATCACACACATCAGGAATTGTGGCTCATGACTATGGATGGAGCCACGAAGAATCACTCTCTGATCCTTCTGCACAGCCCCAAGCACACTGGGAGCTTTCAGCTGAATGTAGCAAACCCAAAAAGCCTGGGTTTGATTTCCCCTTCCTTTTCCATTATGGAGAGCCCTCCCCCTCCCTCCTCTGACAGCAAAGATCAATAGGATATCAAATGGAAAGGATTATGAGCAAGGCTGTGCTCAAGCATCTCAAGCAGAGAGAAGGAATCTCTGTAGCTCCCATGAAGAGACTTTAACTGGGCTTGACAGTATTTGTTGAGACTGCACACTGAAATCCTCTTTCATAGGCACACTCTGGGAATCTCCTGGGCATGGCAGCATTTAACCTGCCTGCCAAACTCAATGTCAGCTCCCTCCTGGCAATCTTCCCCCTCTGTGGGTGGCTCAGCAGCTCAAGTGGAGCACAATTACTTCATAAATATCCATCAGTGAGCTTATGAAACTTGGGGGAAAAGCCTAGGACTTGTCAAGTTGCCATTGCGTGTGGACTTGAGGGTGCTGTGCAAAGGTGATTCACTCCAAGGGATAACACAAGCAATTATCAACAGTTAATAATGAAAAAGGTAATGAGTAACAAGGTGCATCCTGTCACAGCAAGAAGTGCCACAATGAGAACCCAGGGATGCTCTGTCTGACCTTACAGGAGTCATTCACCCTTCATGCCTTTGATTTCCCAGCACCAATTCTTATTTTGCCTGTCCTTTGAGAGTAATCAATGCTTTGAATGTTCTTCCAAATTATTTGATGAGTCAGTGCAAACTGTGTTCCCCTATGTACACTTCATGGGTTTTTAAAGGACATTTTAGGCATATGCATGCTGATAAGTCTAATAGGAACTCTGAAAAGCCTGAAATAATTCGGGACCAAAATTTCCACACGAGGGCCATTGTGCTAATGGGAGTTGAGAGTTTTACAGTTGGGTTTGCTTTATAACCAACACACAGCAGAGGGAAGGACAGGTTTACTCAGCAGCTGCAGTGTTACTCAGCACAGACACTGGAGGAATGCTCCAGAAAGCACCAAGGGGTTTCTCTGGTTACCTCCAGCCAGAGGAGTTGGAAGCCTCAGCTCTGTTTCAAGTTCGTTTATGACAAATGAACCAATCCAATGAAAATCATTATTTAAGATTATAAAGGCTAACTTTATAAAGATCTGCCTTAGATGAGGACACTAAAGTCCTCAAATATCTACACACAACCTTCAGATTCATGTTTGTTTGCTGAGTTATCAAACAGTCCCAGAAAAGGAGGGGAGAAGTTGTTTTTTTCTCCAGAAACAAAATCACCCCAACCAACTCACTCCTTCCCAGAAGGGAAATGCTCAGAGCAACATTGATGTTCCTTCTTCCAGGACCATGAGGCTTCTCAGAAATGAGCTGAAGTTCAGAAGAGATTCTAAAGGTCCTCTACAAAATCAATCCACCTTCTCCAGCAGCAATAATATTCCACCAACCAAGGGCTGGAAAGGAAAAGAGAAAATGCCTCAACTACAGCATGTATAGGGCACTCAGTCCTGCCACAAACAGCATCACAAAAGCTTGCTGAGGAATGAACAAATTCTGTGTTTTTATAACATGATGGGCTAAACACCGTGTCAACATGAAAAAGCTGCAGTCTCTAAATGAAAGCATTTTCTGAACTGTCAAAAGAATTCATCAGTTTGAAGTAAATCCCAAAAGATTCCCAGAAGAGTCAACCTATTACCAAAGCAAACATTAATAAGTGTAGGCCTGATCTGCCAAAAGCATAGGATGCCTTTGCCATTCCCTCTGGAAGCTCTCCAGACAGACACACACTGGGAATTCAGCAGGATGGGCCACAGGGAAACCAAGAGGCAAAAATAATAAAAGGAGAGAAGAAAATGAAAAAAAATCTTAAGCCTTTATGGGTTTCTGAGTTCTCCTCTTTCACATGAATTCATGTCACGTTCAGGAAAAAAACCTCAGCCTGTCCATCCAAGGATTCCATGATTCCTTGGAAACACAAGGATAAAGCACTGCTCTCCCACAGCCAACCTTCAAAGCACCTGCAGTAACCCTGCATGGGGGAAAGTGAAAAAGAACTGATGCAAACCTGCACACAAGAAACCAAACTGAGCTACAGAGCAGCCCCTCTGACAGCAGCAGGACCTGGGCCTTTTGTAAAGCAGCACTGAGTTTATTCACACACAAAGATGCAAAGATGTGATTTAGACAGTCAGTCCCAGCCTCTGGTGAGGATCTGGATGTTTGGATATAGATCCCTGTGACTGGAGCTTTGCTAATGCTGTCTAATGAACTTTACTGCATTTTCAGAAGTTTTCCCATCAGAAATTCTTGCTGCTGTAAGGAGAGAGGGCTCCCAGGGAAATCTGCAGCTTGCCCTGGGAGGCAGCAACCTGGGGAGGTAAAAGTTTGCTCTTTACCACCTCCTTAGGACAAGGTGATGGAGATTTATTCACCTGATTGCAGCAGGCAAAATGAGGCAGGCAGAGCATGGCCTTGCTGACTGCAGTGTGGCCAACTGTGGGTTCCACCAAACCCAAAGCATCATTAACAGCTGCCTACAAATATGGATTTATTTTCCTGTCTGAAGCTCAGTGGACACTTTCCCCATTTCATTTGTGTGCAGTTCTGACCTGCCAGGGACACCTGCCCATCTCCAGCAACTTCAGGCAAAGATCAATCCATTTTCTAATTAGAGATGGGAGTTAATGGCAGCTGAAATGACCATTTTAAATACAGCAGGCCCTAAACAATGAGTTCCCAGGATGCTGCTGCCCCACACACTGCCTGGGCAATAAACCTCTCCACTCTCATGGATGATTTATGGTGGCTGGGGCTCCTTGGCAGTACTTTCTGTGCTGATAAAGAGCAAAACCTTCACTGTATCTTCAATTGTCAACAAAGCCTTTCGGATTTCCTAAGAGTTCTTGCATTTGTCCTTCATATATCCAGAATTCAAAACAAAAATGCTCAAGCCTCAAGCTGCTTTTTCCTACAGAATGATGGCCATGAGCCTCTCATTAATGAGCCCCATGAACTTTCCCCACCATGCTTAATTCCACTGGCCTCACTGCACCACTCCCACCCTGGGTACCAAACCTCGTTGTGACAGCCCAATTAGTTCTGCTGGCAACATTAATGAGAGGCTGATTATTTGAGAAACACACCTAGCAAGTGTGAGCCCCATGCAGCCCTCTGGCTAACAGGGATATTACAACTTTAATAGAAGGAGACATCCAAAAGCATTTGCCCACACAAAGGAATTCAATGGTTGTGTTTAAATTTAATATAACATATGATAAAGAGAGGAGCTGGACTAAAAGTCTGCCACTGCTTCTCACATAATCTTACTTATGGCTCTATATAGGCCCAGCTCCATGACATTAGCAGACAGAAACCTTAATACCTTGTGACACAACTGGGCTGAGCCATCTAATATCACCCACAAATCCTTTAAAAACAAGTACTCCTTCAAATAATTATGCTGTTCCACATATTAACTTCCCAGACAAGGGGAACAGTGATGAAATGTCCTGTTTCAAGGAAGACCAGTGAAAAGCCTTGTCTGTATCCTGGGCTTCAAATCAAAAAACTTTAATATTAGGATCATGCTCTGCACTGAATAAATGTCAGAGAAATAAACTTGAAGGAACAATATATTTTTCATGCTTTAAAATGAATTTTAAAAAAGAACAGGAAAATACAAAGTCTTTAACCTCCAGGGGGAAAAAAAGATCAAATACCAACCAGGGCACTAATAATCTAATGTCAACTGTTTCCATAAAAAAATGGACAATGATAAATAATCAAAGCATTTAGTGGGAACTGTGGAGATCTGTGTTACTCTCCATGTTATTCTCTGTGCATGTTGATTAGAATTTTAAAGACAAAGTTTCTCCCAGCCCTGTTTCCCCAGCATTTATAACCCAGAGCACGAAATCTCAGTTTACCTTCCAGATCCTTCCAGCTCCTGATCTCCCCCAGCGTGGGTGCTTGAGAGATGGTTTGCAGTGTTGTGTTCCTGAGAAGGAAAACACCACAGAGCAGCCAGTGCAAGGTGAAGCCCTGGGCTGGAGGGGTTTAGGACACAGTGCAGGTCTGATCCAAACCATCCATATTCCCATAATTACAGATTCTGCCCCCGTGGGGTTGGCAGCCAGGGCTCCCACTTCCTGCAGAAGGAGAATTCCCCTTCCACTCACACACCTGTATAGATAAAAAATGTAAAAGAAATGTTTATTACATCAAACAATTTATTTTTTTTGTAGCAAACTAGAAGGGCCAGCACCAAGCAGTCCACTCAGCAAACAACCGAATCTTAAACCTGACCAATGTAGGCAGAGCTGTTCATGCCACTTTGCCTTACACCTTTCCTTTCCTTTCCTTTCCTTTCCTTTCCTTTCCTTTCCTTTCCTTTCCTTTCCTTTCCTTTCCTTTCCTTTCCTTTCCTT
>VZRZ01003353.1:32314-43429 GCA_013398175.1 Climacteris rufus | reverse complement strand
GGTACTGCAGGGGCAGGAGGCTGCCCTGAGCTCCAGGAGAGCCAGGGGTAAAGCAGCTGCAACACCAAACCAGCCCCACCTCACTGAGGCCAGCCTCAGGCCTCTGCTGGAGCTGCTGGGGGAAAATCCCAGCATTTCTCATGTCTTAGGCATTACTGTAGGACTGTTGCTGGTAAACAGTCATTATAGAACATTGTCTGGTGATAAAATACTGATTTGTGTGATGGAGCAAGGCTGGCATCAGCAATTCCTGCAGTCCACAAGGAGCCCTTGATCAGCTGGAGGAAAAGCCTTGTTCACTGGTTATGTTTGCAGCAGTTATTTATCCAACTGTTCTGCATGTTACTGGATGTGAAGTCTTTGTAACTCCAGTATTAGAAGAATTCCAAAGGCAAAACCTCCCCTTGCTCCCATCTTTCTTTGGCATTAGGTGATATTAAAAATAAAAGCAGCTCCAATAAAGCCTTGCCTAATCAGTCCCTGATTAAGACGCATCTGTATCATCTTTACCCAATTTAAGGCTCTTTTTTTTGTCCCCAGTGTTTATTTCCACCACAGGATGGGCTTTCTGCCCCAGCTCCTCCCCTCAGCCCTGCACTTCAGAAGAATACTTTAAAGTCAGTTCTGGTGTGGTGATTATTTCTGTGTAAAAGAAATCACATAAAACCATTGATATTTCATAAAAGCACAAATCCTGGGATTTGTGTAATTCTGTTAAATAAGCTTAAGATTTTGTGGTGGATAAACTAACCTGGGAATTACTGAGTAGCACTGTTTATCTCACAAAGAGAACTGTAGAATTGGGGTTGTATTCTGACTCAGAGCTGCATGTTTGAACCAATTGCTCCAGAGTTTATTTGTGGCTTGGAATTTATAAAGATAACCATAACCTCTGTGGTGTTTAAGGCCCTGTGCACACTGGCAGCACAAGGACAGGCAATAGATGGTGAATTATGACTATGAATTATTTTAGAAGTGCCTAAAAAGCCAGGTTTTGTCTTTGTCAGTATAACTGTGTGTTTTTATTGATTGTTCTTAACAAAGTTGCCACTTTGCTTAGACAGACATTGCTCATGGCATCAGAGTCTCCTCTTGCAGGTGAGAGAAGCTGAAATCCACGAGCCTTCAGCATGTCCTGAGTGCCAGCAGAAGGAGGCAGAGCTGGCCAGGGTTGCCTTTCTCAGGCACAAAAAGGCTCTGCTGGAAGGGGCTTTAATCCAGGAGAAATTGGAACAACAGTTCTACTCCAGAGTAAGCAAATACTGTTCAAACAAAGTGGTGTTCCCTTTGCTAGGTGCTGTAACCAAAGGAGCTGTGAGGCAGATTTCCCCTGGTTTATGGCAGAGAGAGCACAGTGACCTGAATGCAGAGCAAGCCAAAATAGAACTGGGCTCCACAGCATGAGTGAAATGCTTGGGACCAACATTCTGCTCAAGTCATTTGAGCTTCCCTGATTTATAGAAGCTGAAGGTCATTCCCAGGATGTCCTGGAATTGGTTTTGGGTGCTTCTTCATTATTTCTGCAGAGTTTTTCTGAGGGGCTGTCCAAGAGGGAGATTCCTTCCTGGGAGCCCTGCCTTCTGCCTGTGCCAGTGTCCCAAAGATTGGAGCAGTGAAATGCACAGAATTCCTTGGCTGTGCTGTGGCTGTTCCTCAGGATGGTCTCCCTGAAGGAAGAACTCTTCTCTCCCTTCACAGTGGGTCAGACTGCAGGCTGGCTGTTTCTGGGTGGTGCCTCCCTGAAGCTCCAAGGTCTCTTTCCTTGTTGATGAGCAGGGTGGGAGTTTGTGCTGTGCCACCCATTCCATTTTCCCCTCATCATCCTGGGCTCCTGAGTTTTGATTCTCACACACTCCATACCTCAGATCTTCATTCTCAAGTGAGCTTTCGCTTTTTTCCTTTTGGTTTTGCCCCCTGCTTCCCTGCAAGGCCAGCTGCTTTTCCCTGCCCCGCTTAGGGAAGACTCCTGCTTTATGGCTTATGCTGTTTGACAGAGTTTTTCAAGTTTTAAAATCCACCAAATTGTGTGGGTGAGTGCTGCCCACCTGCTTGGTTCTGAGGGGCTGGATGTGACACAGGCCAGGAGGAATGACAGGAATACAAACCTGAGTAATTCCATGTTTGCTTTCTGTTTCAGGACGTGCTCACACTGATAGGAGAAGCACTGAGCAGCTTGCCCAGCCCTTCAGAGGATCCCAGGGACTTATGGCAAAGGCTGAAAGGCCAGGAAATGTAAAGGCTGAAAAGAAACATAACCCCAGTGGGCAAAGAGCTGGGAGAGCCTCCTGTGGGCAGTTGCACGTGGAACTGCAGAGATTTTGGATCTGAGCTGCTCTGGCAGTGATCAATTGGCTGCTGGTTTAATATTCCTGCAGGTGCAACCAGATCTGCCTGTGGCTTGTGAGTCAACTCTTTATCCTTCCCCAATGCAAGTGGTGCAATATATGGTAATCCATCTCCACAGGTTTTTCAGATTCCACAAGCTAACAGTTTCTATTATTAATCTGGCAAGCAGTAAGGATTGTTTTTTGGGGGATTGCTGTGGGATTGCAGAGCAGCTCACAGCTGCTTCCATCCATAAGGAAAAGAAATGATTCCGTTTCTCAGGCCAGGGAGATGTAATTACTGGATTTCAGCTCCATCTTTGCCCACTGTCTCGTGGTAAATTGGAAGTGAGAGCCCCAGGTGGAGGACAAAAAGCAAAGTAACTATAGAAGGCAGGCAAATGAAATGCAGTATTTATAGAAGGGAAATAATGAGGCTATAACAGAAATTAATCAGCAGGACTGCCAACAGGACGAGAAGTGATAATAAATTAATCATGGAATCTATATAGGATAGGTGTGCAGGAGAAAAAACCAACAGATTAAAACTGCAGTAAGAATTATAAGAATATGTTGGAGTTTGTTGCCATTTTCTGCCATTTTTTAAGGTGACAGAGTCACTGTTCAAAGAGGGTATCTGGGGTTCAGTAGGCATCTGAATAAAAGGAGATTGTGCTGGGAATCTCAGGGGTTGGGCAATGAGATCATCCTCCCTGTGCTCCCCCCTGCAGGGTCAGAGCTGGCAGCAGGGCTGGCATCACTTGGCCCTGGCCTGGGGCCTTGGGTGCCTCTGCAGTGACTGACTCTCCTCAGCCTCCTCTTTCCTGACCTGTGGTCCCCATCCCTGAAGGCTGTGGGAATCTTGGAGCACCATCCTTGTCTGTGAACTCACACTGAGTTGTGCTCACAGAGCAGGAAGGATGAAATCTGACTGTGGCATTTCTGCCGTGGTGGGACAAGAGGACTCCCTGTTGAAGTGGGTTTTGTGTGTCATACCCAGGAGGTTGTCCCCTTCCTGTGCTCTCTGTTGTTTATAAGAGTCCTTGAGGGCTGTTTAGCCTCTTGTTCTCACAAACCAATGCAAAACCTGGAGGGAAATGCTGGGATATAATCCTCAGTGTTAGCAAAGCTCTGCCTTTTGGTGCTTAAAAATCTGCTGTGAAGGATTTCCCTGGGATTTGAGCCTGAGCAGGTCAAGCCCCAAGTGAAAACCCAGCACAACCCTGAGTTATTCAGGGCTGGCTTCTTGCAAACAGGTTTAATAGTCCATCAAAAATATTCCTCTAAAAATATTCCCTTCGGAATTGTCACTGCAGATCTCGTCTACCTGTATAAGGAATAAATTCTTGTTTCTTCCTGTTGCTCTGTAATCCTTAGAAGTGTTTAAATCCCTGAAATCTCCTGCTTTCCAATCTCCCAAGCATTTTAGGGGTACTCCAGCCCTGTTCCTTGTTTTGGCCTGCACTGGCAGGTTCTCTGAGCCCTGGGCAGTCTCTGCAATCTGCAGACAGTGGGAGAGGCACCCAATGTTCCCTGTGGAGCCTTGCAAGTGGTGAACAGGACCTGAACCCTTTGAAAATGTCCTTTTGTTGTTTTGCCATTGAGCACAGCTCACAAGAGCCACAAGAAGGGAGTTCCAGGACTCTCCTTAAAAAAATCATCCCTACATGTTGATATTTTTGCTTTCAGAAGCTTTCTAGAGATACTGAATTTCTTTGCAGCTGCTGTCAAGCCTGTGTGTAAATACATTGAACTGTGAGCTATTTGGGTTATGTGTCTGACAGTATTTGTCTGTAAAACAGCACCATGCTCACACACAGTGACTGTACAGTTCTTATTTGTTTGCATAAATGTTACAAAGAGAGCTCAGGTAACTCCTCAGGAAAATCAAAGCAGATTTTGCTGATGTCTGTTGGCTGCATTTTCCTGCTGCTCACTACAGTTGTTTCATTCTTTTATCAAGAGTGGCTCTGAGATCTGAGTGTTTTTCTTTTAGAGATGTGCTATGGAATGAATGATCTGAGTCTCTAAGTAATTTATTTTACAATCCTGCAGTTTTTGAGGCTGGAAATCCAAAACACTGACAAGGGAGGACGTGGGAAAGAGGGTGGATGATGGCTGTTCCTCTTTCCCCTTACAAAAGCTCCTCCCCACAGCAGCAGATTTTTCTTTTGATCCAAAGGAACTCCAGAACTCTGATCAAGGAGTATTGATTCATCTGCTGTCTTGTTGGTGCTTGCTGGAGCATAAAAGGAGCACGGTGGCTCAAGAGAGATTCGTATGGAAAAGCAGCTGTGGCTCTGAAACAAATCAATCTGCCTCTTAAAAGTGCTTTGGAGCTTGGACTTGGTGGCTTTCATGCTACACAGAGCTGCATGATTTAATCTTCTGAGTGATTGCTGATGTGGGGGAGTTCATTGCTCTGAACTTTGTGCTCATCCAGTGGGTTTCTCACATCTCAGTTGTTTGCTGCTGTGTTTATGCTGATAACCACTTTGGTGATGTTCTGTTTTATAACTGACCCTTTGGATAAACTTATATTCCTCAAATTCTCATTAAAACCAGCATCCCATGGACTGCAGCAGTGTAACTTGCACTTTCTTTTGCTCTAGTTTTTCTCTGTAAAAAAAAAATAACCTGTCTTCCAGGCTCACTCATTCCTTAGTTTTGTTTCCACCCATCTTTTGGCTGTGGATCTTTAGGATGAACTTCCATCTCAATCCCAGATAGGCTGCTAGCACAGGTCTGAGTGGGAATGAAGTTGTCGTGTCATTTACTCCCCTGGATAGGAGCTGGGAACAAAGGTAAACAAACTCAAAAATGAACTGGTCTGTGGAAGGTGTCCCTGCCCGTGGCAGGGGGTGGAACTGGAGGAGCTTTAAGGTCTCTGCCAACCCAAACATTCCATGATTCTGGGATATCTGAATGATGATTTCCAGCTACTGAGGAAATACATTGTGGTCCCACTGGTGCAGTGTAGGATCACAGAAGAGTCTGAGTTGGAAAAGATCTGAAGGGCACCTCGTCCACCCCTGCCATGGCAGGGACACGTTCCCCTGTCCCAGGCTGCTCCCAGCCCTGTCCAGCCTGGCCTTGGGCACTGCCAGGGATCCAGGGGCAGCCACAGCTTCTCTGGGCACCCTGTGCCAGGGCCTGCCCACCCTTGGTGTAAAAAGCATCTCTGCATGAACCTCCCTTCAGTTTAAACCAGGATCCCTTGTCCTGGGGGAACAGGGTCTGCTCAGAGTTTTGCATCTTTCTTGCAGGTCCCCTTCAAGTGCTGAGAGGCTGCAGGAATGCACCCTCTTCTCCAGGCTGAACACTCCCAGCTCTGCCACCTTTGCTCACAGGAGAGGTGCTCCAGCCCTCAGAGCATCTTCCTGGCCTCCTTCCATTCATCTTGAACCTTTTCTGAAGTTACACTAAAATCTGAAATGCTCCAGCTCCCCTGGGCTTCCTCACTGCCTCTTCAGGAATTCATCTCCCCTCATGGGGCTGCTGTGTGCTCAGAGTCAGGTGTTATTTTAGTTTTCTTTTTTACCACAGCCACTTGGATGAGGTTCCAAGGAGAGGAGCTGAACCCATTTGCTCCTATTGGGAACTTGAGAGAACTTTTAAAGTGGTGACACTGAGGGCAAGATCTGCTGCTGGAAGGAATTGTGTTCCCTGTGAACTGGAGCTGGCACAGCCCCAGTTCTCCCTCAGTAAAACCTTAAATTGCAGCTTCCAGTGCATTTACCCCAAATCAGCCAGGTCTCCTCCAGCAAGGGCTGCAGTGCTCCCAGCTCTGTGGTTTTAAAGTATTTAAAACATTTCACATCTCCTTGCATTGCTCAAGCTGGAATGTTTTTACCATGGGATGTGATTTTCAGAGAGTGGCTTTTGATTGTCAGGAAGACCCTGGGTGAGTGCAGACCATCCCTGGATCTGCACTGTTTAAATGATGGGAAATCAGATATTAATCTTATAAACACTGCATTTAATTGTTGTCATGCAATTAACTGTTCCTTTTTTCCCCCCCAACTGATTTGGAAGATCTCTGGCTGCACTGACAGCAGCAGGATGTGGATGGGAGATGAGGGGGAGTGGATTCCTTCTGTCAGGGTGCTCCATTTTCCACATTACCTACAGAATGGATTTTTTTTTTAATAAAAACATTTTCCAGCTTCTGGGCATGGATATTCACTGCTTATTTATTCATGTGTTTATTTTGTAATAAAATAGTACTGTTCTCACAGACTAGGGTGTATGATCCATAAATACCTTTGTAAAATAGATTTGTAGCATGTAACAGAATCCTTTAGAATATTCTGTGAAAATTCTTTTTTTTTCCTTTTTTTTTTGTTGATAGCACTTCCAGAACATTTACATCCTTCATTTTTGACATTTTAAATAGAACATTTTTTGCCTACAGAGGTAAGTTTACAGCATCATCACAGTATTATAGCTTGTTTAAAAATACATACAGCATTACTGGTAATTGCAAGCAAGCTATATACTTGAGCAGGGGGTTGGTGGGAACTTCACATGGTTTCTACTTTGTAAAACAATGACATCTATTCATATTACATCTACCACTTGGTTAGAAAATGTTATATATGCTACTCACAAGAAATCTGTCATTTGACATCATAGTGGCTAGGAAATCATCATATCAGGCTAGGAAAATAGAAACACACTGTGGGAGGGGTGCTTTAAAAAGAATCAGAGATTTAAAAAGTGTGTTAGGCTTGCTCTTCCCTTGGGAAGTGGGGTTGGGTGTGCCCTGGTGGGGGAAGGCCACGAGCAGCTCTCAGCTCAGCCCTTGGCTGAAGGAAGCTCTGCCTGGCATCTCCCACTGGAGCTGGTGCTGGAGACACCAGCAGCTCCTCAGGAGGAGCCTGGCAGGGGCAGCTTGGAGCTGATTTCCTGCTCAACCCAGGTGCATTTCACCCTTCAGCCCATGGTGAGATCAGAGCAGCACAACTGCCCTGGGTTGGGTCAGCTGAGCTGCTCTGTGTTCACCTCAATCTGACTTCTTACCTTCCACTTGGAAAGAGTGAAAGCAACAGATTGAAATGCACTGTTGTAGTAATACACAGAATGGTGATAAGAGTGAAAGGACCTTAAAGCTCATCCCTGCCATGGGCAGGGACACCTCCCACTGTCCCAGGCTCATCCCTTGGGCACTGCCAGGGATCCAGGGACAGCCACAGCTTCTCTGGGCACCCTGTGCCAGGGCCTGCCCACCCTCCCAGGGAACAGGCACTGCCACAGGTTGCCCAGAGAGGATTAAAATGACAGAAGAGATTAAAAATACATCATTGCATTGGTTTTACTTTGCACAAATGAGACTAAATGTAGAAATATATATATATATAGGTATAATAAAGCCGTAGGAAATCTCCAAACTGCTAACAACTCTTAGAAATGAGAGAAACAAGGATTTGCTTGGAAATTTCACAGTTCCAGTTCTTCCATGATTTTCATGTTCAGGTAATTCAAGAGTACTTCATGGTGCATCCCATTTTTTTTTTTTTTTATGAAACAAGTCCAGGTGTGCTTTGGCAAATGCTCTTTTCGTGGTCTCTCTGATACTCCTCTTGTGCTTTCTGCAGTCTTTTCCCTCTGAGTTTCCACTTGTGGAAGCAGTAGGTGATGAGGGAGGTCATGATGAGAGAGAAGATGATGACCAGCACCACGATGAGGGCGACGGTGGAGGACAGGGAGCCCTGCAGCTGCTCGCTCTCAGCGTCCCTGGTGGTGTTGCCAGGAGCAAAGCTCTCATAGTCTGCAGAGGCCCAAAGTGCAGCTCCAGGAGCCTCTGGGAACTTGGGCCTCATTGGGATTTGGGAGCTGTTCTCAGGATTCCTGAAGGAGCAGAACTAGGAGTGCCTTGGCCCCTGGGTCAGCCGGGAGCCGGGGCTGCTGCAGGCATAGGGCAGCTCAGCAGTGCTGCTGGGAACCAGGCAGAGCAGGAGAGCAGAGTGTGGCCCCAGGGCACAGCACAGCTCAGCTCACCTTCAGTGCTGCTGGGAACCAGGCAGAGCAGGAGAGCAGAGTGTGGCCCCAGGGCACAGCACCTTCAGTGCTGCTGGGAACCAGGCAGAGCAGGAGAGCAGAGTGTGGTCCCAGGGCACAGCTCAGCACCTTCAGTGCTGCTGGGAACCAGGCAGAGCAGAGGAGCAGAGTGTGGTCCCAGGGCACAGCACCTTCAGTGCTGCTGGGAACCAGGCAGAGCAGAGGAGAAGAGTGTGGTCCCAGGGCACAGCACAGCTCAGCACCTTCAGTGCTGCTGGGAACCAGGCAGAGCAGGAGAGCAGAGTGTGGCCCCAGGGCACAGCTCAGCTCACCTTCAGCCCAGGGGGCAGCTCAGCAATGGGTTGTCTTCTTCATCCAGGGGCAAGGAAAGCTCAGGCAGCTGCCACTTTGGGGTTCCTTGTTTTCTGCGAGAGAGAATTGGAGAAAATCCAATCAGTTTTCCAGTAACGCTGTAGGGGCTTAAAGCAAAGCAAGCACTGCAACAAGTGTGCTTTCTATCTTAGGAATTTTCCTTTCCCCAAATATTCCCAGAAGAGAGTGAAATCCAAGGCCTGTTTTGTGAGCTGGGGCAGCTTGGTTTTGGTGACATCAACCTTCTTCACAAAATCAGCTGNGTTTTTTTTCCTTTCCCCAAATATTCCCAGAAGAGAGTGAAATCCAAGGCCTGTTTTGTGAGCTGGGGCAGCTTGGTTTTGGTGACATCAACCTTCTTCACAAAATCAGCTGCAAACAGGAGCTCTCACATTCACAAAGGGGTTTCATTTCCCCTGCTCTTTGCTCTTGGACTGGCCTTGTGGCCCTTGGACTGGAAGGGACTGGAATTTGGGGTTTAGTCCTCGTGATACTGGAATTGTACTCACTGATTGCAAATCTGGGACCTGGGAAAAGGACCTGGGTGAAAAAGCATCTGGGATTATTTAAGAGGTGAGCTCCCCTACAGGCCCTGAGCTGTAAATTAGAATTTAACCCCCCACCCTTTCACAATTCTAATGGAATTTCAAAGACTTTTAAGTCATTTGCCTTTGATTTGAGCTGTGTGTGACAAATCCTAAAAATTTACTCATCTGAGCACTTCTGAAGTCAAAAGCTGTTCTGCCCTCTCCCTCCCTCCCCTGAGCAAATCCCATTTTAGAGTTAAATCATTAGCTCTGCTCTTGATCCCTGCTTCCACCCAGGACAGGAGGCTTTGGCCCCAGGAAATTTTCCTTTGAGGAGCTGTAAGTACTTTCAGGGCTATTTATTTCAAATAACAGCTTGCTCCAAACCCCCTCCACCCTCCTCCCAAATGCTTGGAGGCCAAAATTAGGTTTCAGAGATCTTGCAGCATGATTGTTTGGAGATGCTCTGTTTGGTAGGATGCAGTTCATCCTCTTTATAGAAATGTGAGGTGCATCCCACTCAGGCTCACAGAGAACTGAGGGTCTCTCTTCCTAATTAACAGCACGTTCTGATTAGTAATAACCACTGTTTATGTAGATCAGCATTCTGTTGATGTTAAAAGATGTAAATAACAGTTCTTGCCAGTTTGGAACAATATGTTCACAGAGTCAGAAATAAATGTGGATTTAAAAGAAAGTTCAAAACTCAGACTTTGCTGTAGTTGAGGGAGAGCTGAGTGAAAGCTCATTTCACATAAGGGACCAAGTGCAACGTGGCCCATCTTTGATAAATGTCTACAAGTTGCACTGCTGGCAAGTCATAGATCAGGAAGGGATGACAACAGAATATTTTAGTGCCACTTGGCTACATCCTCAACATCTTTCTCAAGTAGCCTAAAGAAAGAAACTGCAATAAAAGAACTTGAGAAGCTGAGAAATGCTCCTCTGATTTATGGAGCAGCCAAGTGTCCACATCCCACGTGGAAGTCCAGGAGGGGGGAATGTCTCAGCACTTGGAGAAATCATATCTTGTCATACTTGCCTTAATCTGTATCTCATCTCATCTGTATCCACAGCTGTCAGATTCCTGTGGGGAGAATGAAACAGAGAAGATGGAAAGTCATAATGCAGCGGGTGCTGTACTGCACCAGGAAGGTGCAGGGATGGTTTTTGTAACTCCACCACCAGCTCAGGGAGGTGGATTTTCAAAAACAAAACAGGAATGCCTTTAAAATCTTAAATCTGCAAAGCACTGCTTGTGCTTCAGCTGCATTTTGGGGAAGGAAACTGTTTTTATGGACAAATCCCCTCAAAACAACCTCTGAGGAGTCTGTTGGTGGCTCTGTTACAAATTCTGAAGTGACTGTGACCAAACCATGCGGGTGCATGAGAGCAGTGCCACCATCCCTGTCCACTGCCTCTGCTTCCTGAGGGCCAGGAGTGATCCTGGGGAAAGGAATGATCCTGGGGAAAGGGATGATCCAAAGGGTGAGGAATGATCCTGGGGAAAGGAATAATCCTGAGGGCAAAGAATGATCCTGGGGAAAGGGATGATCCTGAGGGCAGGAATGATCCTGGGGGGAAGGGATGATCCTGGGGAATGGAATGATCCTGAGGGGAAGGAATGATCCTGGGGGACAGGAATGATCCTGGGGAATGGAATGATCCTGGGGGGAAGGGATGATCCAAAGGGTGAGGAATGATCCTGGGGAAAGGAATAATCCTGAGGGCAAAGAATGATCCTGGGGAAAGGGATGATCATGAGGGCAGGAATGATCCTGAGGGCCAGGAATGATCCTGAGGGCCAGGAATGATCCTGGGGGTGAGGAATGATCCTGGGGCCAGGAATGATCCTGGGGAAGGGAATGATCCTGGGGAAAGGGATGATCCTG
>VZRZ01003353.1:5300-24817 GCA_013398175.1 Climacteris rufus | reverse complement strand
TGTGCCGGGGCGGTGCCGGGTGTGCCGGGGCTGTGCCGTGCCGTGCCGGGGCTGTTCTGGCCGTGCCGTACCGGGTGTGCCGGGGCTGTTCTGGCCGTGCCGTGCCGGGGCTGTGCTGGCCGTGCCGTGCCGGGTGTGCCGGGGCTGTTCTGGCCGTACCGTGCCGTACCGTGCCGTGCCGAGCCGTGCCGGAGCCCCGAGCCCGGCCGTGGCCGCGGTGCCGGGCGCGCTGGTGCCGCAGCTGCAGCGGGGCCGGAGCGGCTCCGCACCCCCCAGCAGCACTATGTGAGCCCAGCCAAATTTGTCAACTTTATTGAGGGGGAAGAATGGATCACATGGGGAGGCTCGGCGAGCGGGGAGGAGCGTGTCGGTGCAGAATCAGGTCACTGCCAGAAAGCCGAGGCAGGCACGGCCACCGTGCGGGAGCACAGGGCGGGCAGCAGAACAGCCCGAGACAAAGGCAGGAGGTGCCGATGGCAATGAAATGCTTCTGGTTTCTGCCCTCATCACTGCCACGGAGCGGGGTCGTTTCCTGCTCCTTTTACCGGGCGGGTTTTCCCAATCAAGTAAGAAATGGAGTGGAATGTGAAAGAAATGTTTTCAGCTTCCCGGTGCTGTTGAGCACGTTTGTCCTGGCTGCCGAGCATTTCTACAGCCTTTCCTTTTACCATTTCTGTCTCTGTCCTGCTGTGCTGCATCGATTCAATCCCAGAGAATGAGATGCTACAGACCCGTTCCAAAGCATCCCCACACAATAGTCCGGGTTGAATATTTGCCTCTGCCTCCAATCTTTCATTTGCATCTCCTGCTCAGACAAAGGCTGAAGGCTGCTGCCCGATCCCTATTGTCCCCCTGGCTGAGGAATCGCTGTGGAATTTCATTTCTACAGCACCTTTTCCTGCTCTTTCTCCTTCATTAATGGCTGGCAAAGCTCCCAAGCACAGGTAATACAAAAGCTGTCCCCTGGTTCCTGCCAGGACCGCAGCAGGATCCGTGTGACTTTTAATATCATTGTTTATTTAATCAAAACACATTCCAAAAAAGCTGTGATGGGTCTAGGTTATTCAGAGGGCAGAATTCAAGTGTGGATTCCTAAGTGTGGATCCCTAAATACACACATATCTTGTGAAGGAGTGGGCCTGACTTTTATAGGTGCTAAGCAACTGTTCTCCTGCATTTCCATCTGCTTTTAAGTCACATCCCACCCTCTGCCACCTTCCTCATGTCCACACTTTGAGAAAGAAATTAGCTTTGGAAAGTAGGCTAGCTCCTTCCTCTGCTTCCAGAGGCATTCTGCCCAAAGGAAACTCCATCCTGCCCTAAAGAAACTCCATCCTAAGGCAGGGTACCTGATGGGAGGGAGCTGGGAACCAGGGGAATTGCCACAAGGAAGACAAGAGGCCTGATGTGCCCAGTGAAGATAAAAACACAGGGGAGAGTGTCTGCTGCAGCCAAAAATGCCTCAAGCAGGCACGGAACAAATGGCAGCTGCCTACAGAGTGACTTCCCTCCCTTCAGCTTGCAGAAAACGAACCAGCTTTGGCACTTAAAGGCTGAAACAGTCAAAATGTTGATTCTAGGCAACTTCTTAATGAAGCCTCTGGATTAGGGATGATGTAAACCAGGATATCACACCAAGAAAGCAACCTTGCCATCAGTGTGCTCCAATCCCTGGGTGTGCCCTGCAGTCCTGTGTGGAGCACAGCTCGCCCTTCCTTGCTTTCCTTCCCCAGCCCAGGGGAGCTGTGCCTGTCCCAGGCTCCCCACAGCTCCCAGGGCAGCAGCTGGACTGGTTCCTTGCCAGAATTGCAGCTGCGATTTTGTAGGGCAGATAAAGGAGTGCACAAAAAGCTCTCTGCATCTTTACTACAACACAGGCACGCTGCAAACACAGCCAGGACCTCCCTGAGCTTGGCACAGGGGAAATGGGATATTTCTCAGCTGCTCTGGAGGAAAACCTGGGGTTTGTTACCTGCAGACTGAGCTTGGTATGTAAATTCCATCTGAAGCGTGCACAGGCCTGGTTTCCAGCACTGAAAGCACCCCTCCCTCTCTGCACACAGCTCCAGATATTTGGGGTTATTTTATGGCAATCTCTCTGTATTGCCAGGTAGGAACAGACCTGACAAAGGCTTTTACAGCCCTGGTTACCCCTTATTTATATTCCATCCCCAACTTCTTTTGGCATTGCTGACTGAAGTTTTCTGTCTTCTCCATCTCATCAAACTTTTCTTTTATATTTTTATACATTGCTTCTTGCTGAAGTGTCTTCTGTCAACTGAAAAAGCTATATATAATGTGTGTATAAATGCATATTTATATAAATGCACATATATACATATGCAAAGACCTGGGAATACAAATTCCTACCCATTTGCATTGGTGCAAGGGGAGTTTTTCCTCTCTTTCTATTACATTTCACTTGCCCCAACATTCTGCCTGTGAACTCATAAGTGAGCCCATAAGGAATGTCTGAAAAGATTCTAATATATTTTTATGCTGCATTTCATCTTTTCTTCAAATGCTTGTTCTTAATCCAGTATGACTAATACAGTCAAATTCCTCACACTGTCAGATTTGCCACTTCCTGAAGCTTCTCTATTTTAAGGCTTGCAGCAGGTCAGGAACTGTCTCAGAAGTTTGAAGATTGTGGCTCTCAGGGGGTTGCTGACCAGGGACAGAATTTCTATGGCACAGCTCTGTCTCCTCCAGGAAAACTTACAATTCCCAGGAAAGCAGTGCTTGATTGCAGTAAGGCTTCAGGAAGGAATTGTTCCTGGGAGGGTGGGCAGGCCCTGGCACAGGGTGCCCAGAGAAGCTGGGGCTGCCCCTGGATCCCTGGCAGTGCCCAAGGCCAGGCTGGATGGGGCTTGGAGCAGCCTGGGGTGGTGGAAAATGTCCCTGCCCACGGTAGAAGAGTGGAACAAGATGGGCTTTCAGTCCCTGCCCACCCAAACCATCCTGGGATTCTGCAACTTGCACCAAAGGGTCTGGACAGGGAATGCACCATTAGAAAGAGCTCATTATGTTCTGACAGTAATTGAAGGCCTAGAAGAAAAATGAACATTTGTAACTCCTTGGAAGTTCTTCAAGCTTCAAAAAACAACCCAAAGCTTCTCTCCCAGCCTGCACTGAGACATTCCTTGTTCCTCATGGTGGAATTCCCTGGTGTCCCACTCACACTGCTGATATTTCCACTGCTGCTTCTATTTTGGATGTTCCAATTAGTGATTTGTCTTGCTTTAATCCACCCCTGTTTGCAGTTTTGAATTTTGAAGAGGAAGGAGAGTCTGGAAGCTGTGGCTGCCCCTGGATCCCTGGAGGTGTCCAAGGCCAGGCTGGAGGGGCTGGGTGCAGGTGTGGGATCCAAGGACATCATCCCCAGGAAATGTTTTCTCCTCCTCTCCCTTCCATGCCCACACTGTTGTCAATGCAGATTTTGAAGCAGGTTCATTACCTTCCATGGGTCACCTTGGTGCAGTGGGGAGGGAACGGGGCTTTTCCTTCCTCAGAACTGAGCAGGGAAGGCGCTAAAAGCAGAATTATTAAAAGCAAATTTTCTCATCAATGCCAGGCCATCAAATTCTTCCTCATTGGATAAAGTTATAAATATTGACTGCAGAGGAAGAGCAGAATTTAGAGCCAAACAGAGTGAAATGAAAGCTCATCATGCAGAAAGTTTCAGTGCTTGTGTGGGGTTGTTCTTCCCTTCCATCCTAACTGGAAGGTTTGGTTTTATTAGGAGAGATAAAATTTACTTAATAAAAAAATCAGTTAGCAGTCTATTCCTGGGTGAGTACATAATGTAAAAATGGCTTACCCAGCACTGCTGATCTATCAGTCTCACTAATTTTAATTGCATTCAGCCTGATCATAAAATGTGGAATGAGGTTTGAGATTTCCAAGGCATTGTTGGAATTATCAGACCGCTCCCCTATCTCTGAAATGGCTCCTGAAGAAGACTGACAGTTCCTCAATTCTTTATTCCAGAAAGAAGGCAAGAGGGGTATGCTAGGAGTACAGAAAATACATAAAGCTCAGGAAGGAAGTCAGAAATTCCTAATGAATCTGCCATTTTTGGGGGAGAAAGGAGAAATCCAGTGGAATTGAAAGACATTACAGAAAATATTAACAGGCAGAGATGCTTCTGTACAAATCACAGAAGTCCCCTGTGGAATCCATTCCTGCAGGGGAGCACTGAGGTTGAAAGGCTGGCAGGATTTCTGGGCAGGTGTTGGTGTCCTTGTGGGAATGAGAGCATCCAGAACCACCAGCAGGGCTTTTTATTGTGGCCTGGGGCTGTGAGACACACACTCCTCAGCACATGTAAAGAGCAAATTCCCTTTTGGGGGCAGATTTCCTGCATTAATTTTCCTCTCTGTGTGCAAAAGCATTTCTAAAAGCATCTGGGAGTGACCAGTGTCAGAAACTGGGGCTACAGAAACAGCATTTGATCCTGTACAGAGACTTTTGTTTCCTTCCCATAAAACACTTCTGGTTTCGTGTCTGCTGAGTGGGGAATAAATTCAGCTTCAGCAACAACAATATAAATCTGAATTTTCCCCTGAGGTCAACTCCTTCTGTGCACATCTACATAAATTTCCAGTCCTAGCACTGGTGACTGCAGAGCTGATGTGTTTCTTTTACCAGATGAAAAATCTCCTGCAAAAAGCTGGGATCAAAGGATGAACATTCTGGAAATGTGGGATACAATGCAGGCAGGACAGCTGGGTCTTGTTTTACAAAGGATTGCAAAGGCCACACTGCTGAGGAAGCTGAGGTGTCCTTTGAAATGACCCCAAGGGATCCTGTGACGAATAGGAGAGAGTTCAGATGGGTTTGAATTCTCTTGGAGCGGCCTGCACTCCAAAACCACCAATTCTCTCTCTGGTTCTTTAGTTATGATCAATCAGGATTATTACAACGTGGATGGATTTATTGTAATAGTCACAAGAAAACACATGTGAGAGCAGAATTTAAGCAAAACTTCTTACTACACAGGATAAACAAAGAAATATTACCAGTAAAATAATAGTGCACAAAAATAAAGGTACCTATAGCAGAGAAATAGTAAGGTTAGAACTCAATGTAACTTAGCAAATCTTTTTCACTCCACTTCTAGAAGAGAGGCACAGACACAGCACACTCTGACACCTTAAAGTATGTCAGAGAAAACAGTTTGTGCACTTGGAGAAGTAACAAAACTGCAGTCTGAGTTTTTGAGTTTCACAGTGCCCTTTTATATCTGTAAAATCCTTGTGTCTGTCAGTCACTTTATCTTGGATATTCTGCCTTCCCAGCACAGAGCTCACAGCTGGCACCAAGGAGTAGGGGAGGATGGTCCTCTAATCTGAGCATCAGCAGATAAGGTTGGGCAGAGAGAGGGGGCTGAAACCATCCTGCCACAGATCCCAGAACAGATCCCTGCCAGCACCAAGCTCATCATTTCTGGAATTCCCTTCTGTTGTGTCCCCCAGGGCTCTGGTGGGAGCTGGCCAGCAGTGCTGGGGCAGTGTCTGCAGGCAGGGAGGGCTGGGTGCTCTCCCAGGAGCTCCACACCCCCTCCTGTGCCTCAGGGTCTTCCTTCCCATCTCTGTTCCAATGGAAATGCAGCAGTTTTTGGAGGACAAGGCCCTGTTCAGCAGCTGCCACCTCTGAGGGCAACAGTTCTGTGGTCAAGCTGTGGCTGCCCCACCCCTGGAAGTGTCCAAGGCCAGGTTGGACAGGGCTTGGAGCAGCCTGGGACAGTGGGAGGTGTCCCTGCCCACGGGGGGAGTTGAAATGGGATAAGGTCCAAGGTCCCTTCCAACCCAAACCATTCTGGCATCCCATGACTGTACCCAAACCCTCATGTTTCCCTCTTGCCTGTGCATCCATCTCTGCTCTCCCATCCCAAGGCAGAAGATCCTTCTCTCTCCTCTCCTCCCTTAGCTCTCATTCCCACCAAGTCCGTGTCCCTTATTGCATTACCCTGCTCTGTTCCCTGCTGTTCCCCACTCCTGCTGAGGCTCTGTGGGTCTGTCCCTCGTTGTAGGGAGTCAGGAAAGCTTCACCCACTCCAGTTCCAGACCTTGTGTCCCTTCATCATCAGCTCTTCTGTTCCTGAGCTTCCCTCAAGCTTTCCCTGTCCCTGAGCTGCAGGCACTCCCTGGAAAGCTGTGGATGTACCAGGGGGCTTTAGTCCTTCCTTCTGAGGTGCTGTTGCTTCTGGTCCTGAAGAGTGGAACTAAAAGCACGTGGAGTGATGAAATTTGTCACCATCAGTGGGTTTTTTCAAATTAAAATTTATTAAAATGTGCCCAAGTTTGGCCAAGTGATCAGTGCAGGACAGTCTGTGAATTGCTGAGGAAACTGCAGGGCAGCCTGTGAGGATGAACTCCCACAAGTCATGGCACAGAGAGGGCAGCTGAAGGGAGAATCCCACTTCAGGAATTGAGGAATCTTCCTGTGGAAGCTGAGGAAGCCAGGGCAGTGTGGCAGTCAGGACAGTGTCTCCTGAATGCTGAGCCTGCCCAGACCAGGCTCACAGGAGCTCTGCCTGGGTGGAACATCTGGGTTTTGCAGGCTGAGCTGGACTGGGAGGTGGGGTGAGGGTAGCCCAGGGTTGATCAGGAAGGAGACTGGGAATGGGAGGGAAGAAATGTTTCCCTAAGGATTTTGTAAAGGCTGTGGAGTCAGTACACATGGGAAGGGTGGAAAAGGTGTTCCTGGGAGGGAAGACGTTCTTTAGGGAGTGTGTTTCTCCAGGATGGGGAGGGACTGCTTGGGGAGGCTCTAGGAAGGAATCAGCTGGGTCTGGGAGCTGATCCAGGAGAGGCCAAGAACAGGGATGTGGACACTGATGGCATCTGGTGAGGAAAATGGCAAAGAATACAGGATGGAGAATCAGAAGTGAAGCAGCACTGGAGCAGTTGGGCAGTGGTGGGAAGGAAAAGGACCTGAAGGGAATTGGAAAGGGGCTCTGAAGAGCTGGAAAGGGGCTCTGAACAGCTGGAAAAGGACCTGAAGGGAATTGGAAAGGGGCTCTGAAGAGCTGGAAAGGGGCTCTGAACAGCTGGAAAAGGACCTGAAGGGAATTGGAAAGGGGCTCTGAAGAGCTGGAAAGGGGCTCTGAACAGCTGGAAAAGGACCTGAAGGGAATTGGAAAGGGGCTCTGAACAGCTCCTGGGGAAGCAGGGACCCCCTGATGGAACAGCAGGAACTGCTGACACAGGGGCTCAGCCCTTCCTGCACCGATCCACACAGAGTGCAGGGAGAAACTGCAAGCCTGGAGGCTTTGTGGACAAAGTCTGGCTCTCCTACCCAGCTCCAGGGGTTTCAGAAGTGTGGAAATACAGACCAAGCTGATTTAAAGTGCAGGATGAAAGGAGCTGGTCTCAGCAGGGCAGCTGAGGTAGAGCAGTCTGTGTGACACTGCTCTGGCTGCCAGGAGAGCAGTGTAGTCCCCTGATCCTGGTGGCTGGAAGGGTTTTTCCCTCTCCTCTCCCTGTTTTTGTGGCACTTGAGCTTCTGGGAGCATTTATCTGTTGGTAACCACATCCCTGGGGTGCCTGGGAATATTGATTCAATCTCTGCCTTTACTATTGGGATGCTAAGGCCAGGTTGCTCTAAATGAAACCTTTCAGTGCTCATTAACTGAATGCTCCTCATTTTCTGGATGCTCAGTTTCAGGTGGGATCTGACCTGCAAGAGCTGCAGCTGGACCTCAGTTTGCAGCATTTAAAGCCCTTCATAACTCTAAGGTCTCTATAAAAAACATGATCTCATTTTCCAAATTGGATATCCCAAATTAATGAACACTTTTACAACACAGCAACTTTCTAATAATTTTTTGCACCAGTCAGCTGAGATCAAGTGGAAGTGTTGGGACAATCATTTAATCAAAAATGTGTTTGCAATGTGAACTTTGGAAAAACCAGGAATAAATTAATAATATGTGCTCAGAGCAGAACCTGAGCTTGGTGTAGTAAAGTGGGTTAAACTAAGCAGAGATGAAATGATCTTGTTCTGCAATAAAACATTCGATCAGGGAGTTCTTCAGCTGTTTCTGAGCAACCCCTGAGGAGGGAAGGCACCAGAAATGGGCTGCACACTGAACAACGAGAGAAAACAGAGATTAATTAGCTGCTCATTAATTTGGAATCCTCCACCCTCTCCACTGAGAGAGGCAAGGGTCCTGCACAAAAAGGTGATGGGAGGTGGCAGCGTCCTGCATGGCACTGGAGATTCCAGCTGGGACTGCACGGGCCACCTGAACTCTGGAATCTCTGACCTCTTGGACATTTGCCTGAGCATTGTCGCCGAGGTTCTTGGAAGTTGGAATGTTGTGTGTAAGACACAGAAATGTTGTTTTGAAATAAAGCTGGTTGGGCTCCAAGGGCTGTCGTTTTCACACCCCTGCTGTCAGGGCTCTGAGGGAGAAGCAGCTGGTGTGCTAAAACAAGTGATGGACTTTGAAACGCTGCAGGGTTAGGAACGGAGGGGTTGGAGGCAGGTATTTACACAAATGTCAGCTTTCCTGGCCTGCTCCATTCCTCCCACTCCTTTCCCCACTCTGTTTTCTGGAGCAAAGTGTAAACATTTGCTGGGAGGTGTTTGGTGGCTCTGCTCTGTCACTGATCTGCAGTAACTCCATGGGCTCCCATGGGTTCTTGGTGGCTCCTCTGTATGATGGTCTCAATTCCTAAATACAAATTTGGGGTTCTCCAGTTGCCAGCTCCAGGCTCACGGTGGGGCCTGGGGGTCAGACTGAGCTCCATGGGCAGAACTGGGGGCCAGAACTGGGTGAACTGGGCTCTGCTCCCCAGTTTGGGCCAGAACTGGATGAACTGGGCTCTGCTCCTCAGTTTGGGCCAGAACTGGGTGAACTGGGCTCTGCTCCCCAGTTTGGGCCAGCACAGAGCTCAGCTCCCACCCTGGCAGCCCTGGGGGCTCTGCTGTGCTGGGAAAAGGCAAAACACCAACACTGGAGGGGCAGCAGCTGCAGGTTGGGCTGCAGGGAATGGGTCTGGTAAACAGGAACTGGTGGGGTTTCATTATTTACTTCAAAACAAATGAGGTTTTAATCCATCTCTTTAGTTAAGGAGATTGCTATCTCAGAGTCATTCTGTTCTGTTTATTCAGAGTGTAAATGAAAAGTGATTATTTTCATCTCCTAATCTTGACACAAAAGCAAGAGCAATAGGTGTAACTCCCTGAGAAAGACCACGAGATCTAACACTGCAGTCAGGCAAGAAAATCAATCACTAATGCTTTATGGTTTTTAATTAATCTCCCATTTAATTACGGGGGATCAGTGGTCAAAGTGCTTATCCAGGTTACTCCTGGCAGTGGAATTCAGGTTGATCAGGAGCAGTGAGAGCCAAGGAGGAATGTTTTGGCCAGCACTCAGCACCGGCTCTCGGGCTAAATCTGTGGGGTTGAAGGTTCATCTTCCTCTAGCAGAGTCCCATCATCTCTGAGGAAACCTTCCAGTGCCCAAAGGGGCTCCAGGAGAGCTGGAGAGGGACTGGGGATGGAGGGACAGGACACAGGGAATGGCTCCCAGTGCCAGAGGGCAGGGTCAGATGGGATATTGGGAAGGAATTGTTCCCTGGGAGGGTGGGCAGGCCCTGGCACAGGGTGCCCAGAGAAGCTGTGGCTGCCCCTGGATCCCTGGCAGTGCCCAAGGCCAGGTTGGATGGGGTTGGAGCAGCCTGGGACAGTGGGAGGTGTCCCTGCCCATGGCAGGGGTGGGGCTGGATGGGCTTTAAGGGCCCTCCCAACCCAACCCATTCTGTGATTCCATGACAAGATATTCTGGGAGCATAAGCAGATTTAGACCCTCACCTGCAGGTGATGGTGAGATCACTGAAACAACTTCTATTAGGATGGGATGAGAACTGAGGGAGCACTGCTCCCTTACCTGTAACAAACAGCCCATCCATGCACTTTTGAGGTGTTCCTGGAGCAATGGGGGCTGTTCCCTGTGCTTTTGCTAAAGTTTCCCTCTTGCCTTTGGAACAGGGATGCAGAAGCCAAGCCCTGATGGCTGCAGCAGCCTCGCTCTGTCTCATACCCTGAGAGCTGAAAATACGGCCAGAGAGAGGAGGTTTGGGAAGTCCCACATTGCATGTGCCACCCTGGGATGATCTGTGGGCTCACACATCCAAAAGAAAGAGCTGTTCTTGAGCCGTGCCCTTTGTGGCTGTTGGCAAAGGAGCCCCCCGGGGATTTGGAAGTGATGAGGAGAGGCTCTGGTGGAGCAGCACGGGGCAGGTTCTGCCAGCACCTTTCCATCCCAGCAGTTCTTCACAATACTTACTCTGGATTGCCTCATTCCCAGGCACAAAGTGGAATTCATGTGGAGTTTCAGCCCTGCAGAAGAGGCTTTGGCTTAGGGCTGCTGATGGGATGTTGGGAACAGATTGAAGGAACCTGCTGAGATGCCACTGCTGTCCCACCAGGCTCTGCTGGCAGGGCTGGATCTGAGCTCCAGGTCACTGAAGCCACCACACAAGCCCACCCCACGCTCCTGAGGGTTTATTTAAGACAGGGGTGTGTTTGCACCCCCCACTCCTGTGACTCATCAGGTGCATCACGAATGAGCCACGCTGATTTTGCTCTCTTAGTCACAAGGGGTTGCTTGAGGACACTGTTACTGCTCCTTTGTTCTCTCCGTTCTTTTCTTCCCAAAACACTGTTTTCTCTGAGCTTTGCTGAAATTGGATTTCAGTTGACCAATGGCTGCAGAAGTTACAAAGAAACTTGGAATGGGTTTTTTGGGAAGGGACCTTAAATCTCTTCCAGTCTCACCTTTGTAATGATAATTTCACAGTCATACGATCCCAGACTGGTTTGGGTTGGGAGGGACCTTAAAGCCCATCCAGTGCCACCCCTGCCATGGGCAGGGACACCTTCCACTCTCCCAGGCTGCTCCAACCTGGCCTGGAACATTCCAGGGATGTGGAACCTCCTTTCCTTAGGTCTGGGCAGACCTAAGGAAACAGAACTGAAAATACAAAATGAGCTGAGCCTGGCTATTCCTGAGGGAGGGATGGGAGGACACCAGAGTGCTGCCCTCCAGTCTGATCCCCACTGGCAATCTCCATGGCCTTCCTGCTGTGGGCCCATGAACAGAGCTGCAGCAGGATTTCTGTGTGTCCCAGCTTTCCTTGCACAGCAGCACCCTTGGGAACATGGCAAGGTTTTGATCCACTTCTGCTTTGGTTTGCTTCTGTTCTGTTTTGTTTTTCTCAGTTGTTTTATAACTTTTGTGTTGCTGTTTAGCTATCAAGCTATAATGTTGAGGTTTTTTTTATTCCCAAGTGCTTGTTGGGGATAAAAAAACACTTTATATCTGCTGAGGCCTTGGAGTTCCTGTGTGTGCACGTCTTGCTCTGTGGATTCACAATTCTGGGGAGAAAAGCAGTACCTGCACACCTGGGCTGGTGGTGGTGCCACTTGTGAGAAGTTTGCTGGCTCATCTGTGCCTCTCTCAGTTGTTCCCTCTCACAGACCCCAGCATTCCTCCCCCTTGCAGCTGCATCCTGCAGAGCTTTGTTCCTGCTGCTCCACACACCAGATGCCCCTGTATTTCCTGAACCCTCCACTCACAACCTGCCAGTGCCTTTCTTCAGCTCATCTGTGGAGCTGGCTTGGAAAAGGGATTTGTGCACCATGGAATCAGGGCTGGAAAAGACCCCTAAGGCCACTGAGTCCAGGCAGCACCACATGGTCACCACTAACCCGTGTCCTCAGGTGCCACATCCACACGGTTTTTGAACACTTCCAGGGGTGGGGACTCCACCACTGCCCTGGGCAGCTGTTCCAATGCCTGACAACCCTTTCCATGAAGGAATTGTCCCCATATCCATTCAAAAACTTCCCAGGTGCAACTTGAGGCCGTTCCCTCTGCTCCTGTCGCTGTTCCCTGGGAGCAGAGCCCGACCCCCCTGGCTGCCCCTCCTGGCAGGAGCTGTGCAGAGCCAGCAGGGCCCCCTGAGCCTCCTTTGCTCCAGGCTGAGCCCCTTTCCCAGCCCCATTCCCTGCCCTGGACACCTCCAGCCCCTCAGGGTCTCTCTTGTCCCGAGGGTCCCAGAGCTGCCCCAGCACTGGAGGTGCCCCAGCAGTGCCAGCACAGGGATGTCCCTGCCCTGGCCCTGCTGCCCCCCAGGGCTGGCACAGCCCAGGTGCCCGTGGCTTTGCCCCCCTGGGCACCCCTGGGCGCCCCTGGGCACCCCTGGGCTCCTGTCCAGCCTGTGCCAGCACCCCAGGGCCCTTCCCAGCTCTCCAGCCCCTCTGCCCCAGCCTGGAGCGTTCCTGGGGTTGGTGTGACCCACGTGCAGGACGTGGCGCTCCATGGTTGGGATTTCAAAATTCTTTTCATTTTGCCCCTGGAAACTCTCCCACAGTTGCATCTGTGCTGGAACAAACGGTGTTTTTGGGTGGTGCAGCTGCTCAGGTGTGCCCAGGAGATTTCTGGTAACTCTGTTACCCTAGAACAGGGAAAGAGCTGTGATGCCAAAGCCCGTGTGTCAGCAAATCTCAGTTTTTGTGCTGTGTGCTTTCCCCCAGCGTAGTTTGATTATATTTGTCCAACACACAGCTGTCCTGGGGTAGTTTCCTTCCCCCTGGAGCTGTGTGCCAGCAAGGGAGGCTGAAATCCTCCCTCAGCAGAGGGGTAGGGCTGACCTTGGAGCACTCCCGAGTGAAAAAACCTGGGAAATGAACCTGGACTGGAGAGTTCTGCTGACTTTGATAGCACTGAGTGCACAGTTCTGCTAAAAGCAGAATTAGTGCCAGCAAAAGGAGCCCTTGGACAGCTGGGAAATGGGGCTGAGATTCCCAGGAAAGGACTGTGCAAGTGTCATCTCCATGGAAGGGTGTGAGCTCCTACTGATAGCTGTTAATATGTAGCTATTACATTATTATTAATTATGAATTCTACTGATAATAATGATTAAAATATCTCTTAATATGATAAGAATGGCATAAATCCTTTCCAAAGGCTTTATCTTAAAGGCCAGAATATACCTAGAGTAGAGAAATCCACTTTTTTCAGAGTATTTTTTAAAATGAGAAGTGACACTGAGAAATTTTCTCTGAGCATGCAGTGTGTTGGGATGCAGGTCCAGCACTTTGCAGGGAAAGGTTTAAAAAAAAAAAATCCTGTCAAAATGCCACTTCTCAGAAGGCTGTTTTGCCAACCTTCTGTTGGAGTGGTTTTAAGATTTATTAGAAGCTAAGGCAGGATTCATCCTGACAGAGCAGCTTAGGCTGGGATTTCACACGCACAGTTCATGGCCCAGCATCTGCTGAGCACCCAAAATAAATGATCTCCCTTTGGAGCCTCAGTCACAGCCCTGCTGAGCACATTGGGCTCTCTCTGTGTTTCTCAGTGGCCAGAAGGACTTAGAGCAGTTTAAAGTCCTCCCAGTGCCCCCTCCAAATTAACTCACTGACACTCAGTGCCTGGAGCTGCCCGACTTCCAATGAACTCCAAACAAATTAACTCTGGAACAAGTCAGGGAGAGCTGACTCGTGGAACAGAGGATCAAAGCACAAAGCTGCACAACGACCTGCAAATAACTCCTAATGCCTTCGAAGGGAGAGAATTTGACTGTGAGAGAGCAGCCCTGTCATATCCTGATCATTTAAAGCGAGGGGACGCGTGCCTGCTTGGGTTTTTACTCAGGAAAGTGCTGAGGAAGCCTGGAATTGCCTTGGGAAGTTTTCAGTTCCAGTCCAAACCTGAGATAGAACCAGGTGGGGTGGATGTGTCTCCTGGGGCTGAGCTGGGGCTGCCCTGCTCACCAAGAGCCCCCAGAGCACATTCCTGCACATTCCTGGGGTGCCCTGCTCACCAAGAGCCCCCAAAGCACATCCCTGGGGTGCCCTGCTCACCAAGAGCCCCCAGAGCACATCCCTGGGGTGCCCTGCTCACCAAGAGCCCCCAGAGCACATTCCTGGGGTGCCCTGCTCACCAGGAGCCCCCAGAGCACATTCCTGGGGTGCCCTGCTCACCAGGAGCCCCCAGAGCACATCCCTGGGGTGCCCTGCTCACCAAGAGCCCCCCAAGCACATTCCTGCACATCCCTAGGGTGCCCTGCTCACCAAGAGCCCCCAAAGCACATTCCTGCACATCCCTGGGGTGCCCTGCTCACCAAGAGCCCCCAGAGCACATTCCTGCACATTCCTGGGGTGCCCTGCTCACCAGGAGCCCCCCAAGCACATTCCTGCACATTCCTGGGGTGCCCTGCTCACCAGGAGCCCCCAGAGCACATTCCTGCACATTCCTGGGGTGCCCTGCTCACCAAGAGCCCCCCAAGCACATTCCTGCCTCCTTCCCCTCGGGCAGGCAGGGCCAGCAGCAGCAGGGCAGGAGTTGGGGTGCAGCCTTTGCAGAGCAGCAGCTGAGCCCGGGCAGTGGTGCCCAGAGCCTGCTCCCCTGGCTGGGCTGAGGTTTGGCCTGAGGAACCTCACTCCTGAGTGCATTGCTGTGGTGCCTTGCTCATCCTTTTGTGCTCCCGGAATGTGAGGCAGCGCTCAGGGCACGGCAAACACAAAGCCTGAAGAGTTCCCGTCCCCTCCTCTTGGGAGCCACCTCAGAAGCTGGAGTAGCTTTTCCTTTGCTGCCTTCCCTCCTTGTCCTCTTGTCTCTGCTCCCTCTAGTGTTCCCGGTGTGCTGGCTCTCCTGATCCAGGCAGGGACAGGAGTTACCTTTTGGATGTGTTTTCCATGCATTTTGCCTAAGCTGGGAATGCCACCAGCCCACCTGGGCCCCCTCTGGAGAGGAACCAGTGCAGAGTCTCTGCAACCTTCCCCTCCCCTCCCTGTGCCATCTCCGCAGTGCTCAGCTCCTGGAGGCCAAAATTAATGGGATTTTCAAACCCACATGTTACCTTTTGGATGATTTCCAAGCCATTAATCCATTCTCAATTCATGGTTTGGGGATTCCTTTTGCAACCATTAAAGTTTCCATGTAACTGGGGGAGCTGGAACTGTAGTAGGATGTGACTCCTGGGATTGGAGCCACAATGCTTTGGTGACTCTGCAACAGCATCCACTGCACGTCAGGATTGAGCTCTGGTTCACTTTAGACTCAGCCTAGGTTGGATTAAGTCTCCAATCACTTTAGACTCAGCATAGGTTGGATTAAGTCTCCAATCACTTTAGACTCAGCCTAGGTTGGATTAAGTCTACAATCACTTTAGACTCAGCCTAGGTTGGATTAAGTCTCCAAAAGCTTTTGTAGCCGTGAGATGTGCTGTTCTTGTTGCCTGGAAATCAGAAAATACAAAAAGAGACTGGAGATCATGTCTGGATTCCCGGGATCACTGCTGCAGGGGGAATGTGTAATTAAAAACCCCTCCTAAAGGATTATTTGTGGTGTTTTGACTGAAACTTCATTGTTTCATGAGCTCTAAATTGTGTGTTATATAATATAAATAATCAGTTTGCATGACAGTGTCTGGAGAAGACCTTTAGGATCATCAAGTCCAACCAGCACCAGCACCATGGTCACCGAGTGCCACCTCCCCAGGGATGGGGACAGCACCTCTGCCCTGGGCAGGGTCCCAGTGCCTTGGCCACCCAGGGACAAGGATTGCTCTGCTTTTGCAGGGACACAGAAGCAGGAGAGCTTCCCTCCCAGCTGCCCATCTGCACATTCTCCCCCTGAGGCAGGAACGGCGTCCTGGGAGTGGGGCAGTGCCAGCTGAAGGCTGAGCCTGGGTCAGCAGCACATCCAATTTCCACCTTCCCCCAGCGAGCCCAGGAGCACTCCCTCTGCTCACCCTTCCACCCAGCCCCTTCCTGAGGGCTGTTTTTTGGAGTTTGTGTGTTTGTCACCCAGCCTTGGGCTGCAGCACAGCACAGCTGTTCATTGTGTCCTCCATGGGCTCCTGCTGGCTGGAATTGGACCCAACAGGATGGAAAAGGACGTGGCTCCAGTGGGATTGGAGTCTCCAGCTTCCCTCCAGCTCATCCCTCCCGCTGTGTCCTGAGCCTGGTGCACCCAGCCACAGGGAAATGGAGCAAGTGATGTAATTCCCCATCCAGACCTAAAACACCGGGGCCTGTTGCTCCCAGCTCTGTGGAGCAGCTTCCCTTGGTGGCAGAGACTTCCTCACACCCAGGGAAAAGGTGGAAAGCCAACAGTCTTTCCAAAAGCCCAAAAGATTCCCAAGAGCAGATGGCAGGAGCCGAGGAGCCCTGCACCTTCCCCTCTGCCTGGGTGCCTGGGGTGGCTCGGAGCTGCTGCCTGGGGGTTTTTAGTGCTGGGGCTCCTGCAGGGCAAGGAAAGGGTTTGTGCCCTGCCCTGTGTGAAGGAGGAAGCAGATATTCCATTGATTCCTTGGAGAGTGCATGGCATGGGCACCCTGTGAGAGTGGGAATCCACAGGGAGATGGATTCCCAGTTACCTGTGTCAGGTAAGGAGCCCACTCCTGGTGCCCCCGGTGTTGGGGGTGTCTCCAGAGCCAGCTGAGCACTGAGCACATTCCTGCAGGCCAGGAGCAGCTGGAAACCTTCTCCCATCCCCAAATCCCAAAGCTCCTCTGCTGGGCCACTGCTCTTCCCTCCTCCAGGCCTGGGGAGCTCAGGATGGGTGCAAGGTGCCAGGAGTTTCTTCCACGACAGCAAATGTGGAAAGAAAAACTCCGTGGCTTCAAGGGCATGGAGAGACAGGACAAGGGGGAATGGCTTCACCCTGATAGAGAGCAGGGTTGGATTGGATATCAGGGAAAAATTCTTCCCTGTGAGGGTGGGAAGGCCCTGGCAGAGATTCCCAGAGAAGCTGTGGCTGCCCCATCCTTGGAAGTGCCCAAGGCCAGGCTGGACAGGGCTTGGAGCAGCCTGGGACAGTGAAAGTGTCCCTGCCCATGGCAGGGGGTGGAACGGGATGGTTTTTAATGTCCCTCCCCACCCAAACCATGATTCCATCATTCATTCTTCTGTCACAAGGTTCTTACAACAGTGCATACCCAACAGAGTCCCTCCTCATTTACACAGCTAAAACCAGAGGGAAACCAGGCTTTTCCTACCCACCTGGTGCCATTCTCTGAGCATGGATGGGCTGTGTAGCTCTGCCAGGCTATTTGTGATGGTGTTGCACTGACATTCTGCAGCACGTGCCAATTTGCCTGTGCAGTGAAACCCTTTTCCCAGGAGCCCAGGGATGTGTGTGGGGGGGATATTTTGTGCATTTGGGAGCCTGTTGTGGAGAGCAGAGAGCTGGGATTGCACCCAGGACACTGTCTGCTCCAGGCCTGGTGGGTTGAAGTGAAACAGCAGCAATTTGCCCATCACAGTGTGGGACATCTCTGCTGCTTTACAGCGAGGGGCAGGGGCTGCAGTGGCAGCTGCTGGGCCATGGAGTGCCAGCCAGGAGCCAGCAGCCCATCAGCAGGAAAGCACATTTTTCCCTCAGTTCCCTGGAGGAACACTCAGCACAAGGTGCTTTAGCAGGGGTGGGGTTGTTTCCCCACATTCATCACCCAGCCGTGGCTGCACACTCCTGCCTCTGGGAATGGCAGTGCTGCTCCTCTTGTTCCACCCAAACACCAATCCCTGGCCTCATTAATGACACTTCATTAAAGCTGCCACCAGCACATCCCTGCCTTTTCTGGGCAGGGCTTCTCCAGTGGCACCACAGGGGTTGGCACAAACACTGTGCTGTCCTGCACCATTTGTTTGCATAATTCTGGAATGACTGACTTTAACAACTACCAGGGCTGGGATGTTGGGAATGTGCTCTGTAATGAGCCCCATCTCTCCCAAACCTTGTGGCACCAAGTGGTGCTGGGAGCACTGGAAGGACAAACCCAAAGCAGCATCCCTGGAGCTCTGAGCTGGAAGGTGCCAGGGAATCAGTGGGATGGCACCAGTGCATCCCTGAGCACTCCAGAAAACAGCACACTTGTGGTGTCCCTCCTTTTGCTGATGCCTTGAGAAGTTTTCCCATTGCTCCCTGAGAATGTTCCAGAGCTCTGGGAAGGTTTGGGATCACATCCAGGACAAGCAGATCAGTTGAACTGATGCCCAGCTTGCACTCTGGAAAACCTATAGGAGTTTGCAGCAAAGTGGAGAAGCAGTAGCTAAAGCAGTATTGACATTTTCCACTGCTGATTAATGGAAATAGCAAGGAAGAAAGAGCTTGGGAAGTTCACTTGGTGCCTTCTCATCTTATGGGTCCTGCCAAATACAGAGAAAGGGAAATCAGAGGTTTTAAGCAGGGATTTTCCTCTTTAAACACAAGAACATAACATTCTGACTCTGGTTTGCTACATCTGAGCTTTACTAGGTCACAGAGGAATAGAAGAAGCAGTTTTATTGATTTGGAGTTTAGGGGGAAAGCCACTGAGTGGGGTGGAATGGGTCACTTATATTTAAGCTCCAGTCATGGAATTTGCAGGACTTGTGTCTTCCATCCCCCAGACAGCTGAGCACAATATTCTCATTTTTTAAAGAGTTTTGATGCTGCTGTTGCTGATTAATCTTGGAGCCTGAGGTGCTGAGCTCTGCTTGGGATAGCTGGAAGAAATTCTGAACACTGCTGGTTGACAAGATCCATATTCTTTACCTCCAGGGCCCGAAAATCTGATCACATATAAAAAACCTTTTCCTTGAGTCATGTGTGAGAAAGTTCTGACTCAGAGGGGAGAGGAGGGGAAATGGAAGTGAAGTTTAAGCTTGTGAAAGGTGATCCAAAAGAAAAGTAAAATATTCCAGGGAGTCTCGAGGAGAGGAGAGGAGAGGAGAGGAGAGGAGAGGAAAGGAAAGGAAAGGAAAGGAAAGGAAAGGAAAGGAAAGGAAAGGAAAGGAAAGGAAAGGAAAGGAAAGGAAAGGAAAGGAAAGGAAAGGAAAGGAGCAGTGCCCACCTCACACAAAGTCAGATGGTTTCATACATTGGTATCACAGAACGGTTTGGGTTGGAAAGGACCTTAAAATCCATCCCATCCCACACCTGCCCTGGGCAGGGACACTTTCCACCATCCCAGGCTGCTCCCAGCCCCATCCAGCCTGGCCTTGGGCACTGCCAGGGATCCAGGGGCAGCCACAGCTTCTCTGGGCACCCTGTGCCAGGGCCTCCCCACCCTCACAGGGAACAATTCCTTCCTAAAGTCTTACTGAAATCAAGTATTTACTGAAAAGGGAATGACCACAGTTCTATAAAAGACTGGATTTGTTAGGATTGCTCAAACGCTCCCTCCCCTTCTCCACACCCTTCCTGCAGCTTTCTCCAATTCTTTTATCAAATAATTCCTTGCATTTGCTGTGCAGCTGCAGTTCCCTGTCTGTAACACCTCACAGCCAGTCTGTGTTTATTCTCCCAGGAAGGTTCTTCTCATCTCCTGGGGGAAGGGTTTCATTTACCTGCAGCACATCCTGATGTAGCTGTTGTGTTTGTGTGCCTGTCTTGGTCCTCCCTCCCCGCACCAGGGCACCTTTCCCCTCCCCAGCACTGACTTTGCACCACCCAAGAGATTCCTGAGGGCAAATCCATGGCTTAACACATCCTTTTTTTTTTTTTTTTT
>VZRZ01003352.1:118003-177119 GCA_013398175.1 Climacteris rufus | reverse complement strand
CGGCACCTCCCACCGCCCGCCCCGGCTCCGCGGCCCGGCGTACCCTGAGGCACCGCCGCCTCGGCCCGGGGCGAGGCTTCCTGCGTTCGGTCGCCGCCGCCTTCCCCAGGAGCCAACCGCGGGCTGCGGCCGCCGGGGCGGGGATGAGCGGGAGATCGCGCCTTATGCAACCGGCTCAGGGAGCGGCCGCCGCCGCCTCGCCGGCAGCAGCAGCAGCTCCGCGCTGTCCGTGAGTCCCGGGGCGAAGGGGGGAGAAGGTCTCCGACCTCGGCCGTGCGCGGGGAGCGCGGGGACTCCCGCCCCGCTCCCGCCGGGCCGTCCCGCAGGTGCGGCGAGCCTGAGGCGGGCGGGGGCTCCGGGCCGTGCTGGCACTGAGGTGGGCGCCGGGCGCCGTCGGAGCTCCCCGTCTGCCTTGCTCCTGAGCCAGTGTTGGCGCGGGCGTCCCGCTGGGGAGGGAGAGAGGGCGGGAAGAGCCTCAGCCCGTGCCGACCTTCGCTTCTGCGCCCTGCCCGGCCGTGTGCCCGGCGGCCCGGCTGCGGGGAGATGCTTGGCTGGGACGACTTTTACCTCCTCCCAGTGCCGCCCTCCTGGGTGCCTGGGGCTGCCGTCGGGATTGTGTCCTTGCACTTCATGCAGAAACTCCTCTTCCCCTACTTCTGGGCCGACCTGAGATACCTGCTCAAAGTGCTGACCTATGGGCTGAGAGTGGAGAGGTACCGGCTGCAAGGGAGGGTTGTTACCGTCCTGGACAAGTTTGTGAAGCTGGCAGAGAAACAGCCCCACAAACCGTTCCTCATCTATGAAGGGACAGTTCACACCTACCGGGATGTGGACCGCAGGAGTAACAGGATAGCGCAGGTCTTCCTGCAGCACGAGGCTCTGAAGAAGGGAGACACGGTGGCTTTGCTGATGGGGAACGAGCCGGACTTCATCCACGTGTGGTTCGGACTGGCCAAGCTGGGCTGTGTGGTGGCATTCCTCAACTTCAATGTCCGCTGCAGATCTCTCCTGCACTGTGTCAGTAGCTGTGAGCCCAAGATACTGGTTGTGGGAGCAGGTAGGGTATACTCCTCATTCCTACATCCAAAGCTTTTAATGTCACATCTCCCACATGTCTGGCCCTCCAGCTCCTTTGTTGGAAACCTAATTTGCAGATGTTCACAGAATGAAAGAAACACAGGGGTGGAAGAGGCTTCAAGATATTATAAGGTTTCAGCCTCTCAAGCAGAATCGAACATGCATTTAACCTTTTCTTTAAAAGTGTCCATTGCAGGAGAACTTTCAACATCTAAGTACAGCCTGTTACAAGTGTTTAATTGCTTCAGTGGTAGCTTAAAGTGTCTCTGAAAACATTAAAGTTGCCTATTAACAATTATTTTCCATTCCTTCTCAAATAGTCAAATTTAGTCTTATTTAAGTCATGTACTTCATTCTCTTGTATTATCTCCACATCTTTCTACTTATGAAACACTGCAAAACTGGAAGGTCTAAGCTCAGACTGTACAACCTCTGCTGTTCAGAGGTATGATAGTTTTCCAGGGGTATAGTAGTGTAAGTTTCCAGAGTATTATATTTTTATTAAATGCTTCAAAATAATTAAAATCTTGTGGTAGGCATCCTGGGCATTGTATGTTCAAATTGGGACCCAGTTAGATTGATGTATAAACTGAAGACAGATCCAAAACATAAACTTGCCATAGCATTTATGATCAAGCTCAAGTGAACCAGCAATGCTGAAAAATTACACAGAACCTTGACACTTGGTTGGAGGAAAATGTATAAAAATATTGCATATTAATGTTGTCCCACCTCTATGAAATTATTGTTTCAAGTCTATTATTCAAGTCTTATTTCTGTTTCACCACTTCTTGCCTTACTCTTGTTACACAGGTTGTGAGGTTTTGCACCCATGACACCTAAATGTTGGAATTTCGTTCCATCTGTTGTCTGCTGCTACAAATTTGTGCTTTCAAAAATATATTTAAGATTTTTCCCTTGCATATTTTAAAATTATAAATCATGTCATTCTGATTCTATATGATATGCTGGCTTAAGACACTTAGTGATTAAAACAAGCCAATGAAACAAAAGCCAATTTAAATATAATCCAGATGCATGATAACAAGTCTTCTGAACTGACAGTTTTTAATTTGTGCTTCTTACTTAATTTAAAAAAAATCTTGGTTAACGTCTTCTTATGAATATTTGCTTTTGAGTGTATGGATTGAGGAATGGAATTAAAGTTCAGGAACTTCTGCTCACTGACTGTAGCAAAGGAGAAACTTTGGACCAAAGCTTGTATCTAAGAAAAGTTTTTATTTAAATGAGAGGTTAACTAATGTATGAAAAAAACATTTGCAAAAGAGGACCAGCAACTGTGTTTCTCCACTCTTAACTTGCTATCAGCAGCTGATAGTGAGAGCAACTGTGTTGAAGAAGGTTGTTCTGGGAGTCTGCCTCTGCTCACGAGAAGAGCTGTGTGCAGACAGGTGGTACAACAGAGATTCCAACAAATTAGTCTCTCATTTGGTATTTTACATTTTGGTCTTCCTTATTAATGGCTTTTAGTCTCTCTTGTAGGTCTGTCAGTCCCATGAGCCTTCTCAGTCTTTTTCTTCAGGACTTAGAGGCTCTTTTTTATTTGTATCTGTGAAAGAAGTTAAAGTTGCTAGGTCCTTGGCTATTGACCATTGTATGGGAGCCTCTCCAAAGGCGTCCAGATTTAGCAACTGAAGATTTATACACAGTCCAGGGACTGTGAGCACTCACTCCTAACACTCTTGAAAGAAACATATTGTACCTAATTATTATAGATAGTAATTACCCCCTAATGTTCATAAAAATTGCAGAGCAATGTTTAACACCAGTGTTTACAGTCAGTTACATAATTCTTAGAGGTCTATTAAACCTCTTTTCATCTGGCGTTAGAGTGACTTTCAAGGAGGGATTCTTCCTTATCAATAGACATGACGTGCATTTTGCTCTTGTGGCACAATTTTCATAGGAGAGTGGATAACTTGAACATAGTTTAATTTTTCTCAAAATATTTACACTAAACCCAGTCAACCTGTGGTCTAATATCTATCATTGCCAATGACAGGCATTATGTTTGGCAACTAAAATTTTTTTTTTAATCATAGAGTAGTGTGTAATGGCAGTATTTCTGGATAGTGAAGTTCTACTTTTTAAAAATATGTAGGTTTTTGCCCTCACACACGAATACAGTTGACTTAGCAATTCTGTTTTTTGCAATAGTTACAAAACTATATTTTCAGTATTTTGGATGACCTCTGATCTTATTCATACACTGCAGCACACCAGAAACCATCCCCTTAGCAATTTGACTTTTAACTGCCTGTGCTCTGCAAGACCAAATTTGGTCTCAAAATTCTTGTCTGTAATATCACATTAAAACAGAAACCTCTATTGAGGTTCTAATGTTATATCTTACTGTATATCTACTTAATATTAAGGTTTTATTTGTCCTGAAGGGAACTTCCTATCTTCAGCTGCTATCTGAAACAATTCCTGCAGATACCTATTTATGGCTAAATCTTCCCTGATCAGAATGGCCTCCCTTTGTGTGAGATGATTGCATGTTGAAGATTTTTTTGTACCTCTTGTCATTTGCAAAAATGCTTTAATTTTTTACAAATGTGACACCTCTATACAAGTAGACTGGATGCTGTTTATGGTTGTACTTTCTTCCATCCCTTGTTCCGTTTTTCGTACTGCATCTTGTAAGATGACTCTCATGTGCCATTTTTTACTCTTCCCTTTTCTGTGTGACTGTGTATTTTTCAGATGTTGTGGTTTGGTAACCCCATCCAATTAGTATTATCTTTGCTTCAGCACTTGGAATCAGACTTTCTTCTGGTCTGACAATTCTCTGATGTTTGGATGGCTATTTCTAAGTTTAGATGAGAGTGTTCTAGTAGTATTTAAGTTTTGTGGTTTGATTTTGAGTTAATGTAGTCTATGAGCTCTGCAATTGAATGTTTTATTCTTAAGCCTCATATATGTTATAAAAACTTCAAGATTTCTTCCTCGTGTTGGTTTCTTATATAAAATGGCTATCTCTAAAACGTTGATTGTATTTGCTATGACACCAATGCAATGTTCTTTTAATTCATTCACTGCAAGCAAGTAGATATTTTTGTCTTCTCATCCAGGCTTTGGTTAAAAGGCATAAATAGATACTATGATTTGCCAATATTTAGTCTTTCTGTTCCTATCCAGTAATTTCATTTGCCTTTGTGTCAGAGAGAGAGCTTTTTACTTCAAAAGCTTTACTTACTACTCTCGTTTTTCTGCTACATTCTCCCAGTATTCAGCACTTGCTTTGATTTGTTACTTAACCTTCTCACACTTCCGTTCCCAGAAACACTGTCTCCCACCACTCCCGTTTTGGGTAATGTTTCTTGAAAGAGATTCAAAAGCTGGAGTTTAAAACTGCATTTTTAATGAAACAGTAGTTAACTAACTTGTACGTAAATGAGGAACTTGTAAAAGAGAGACAAAGAAAGAAACTGTATTCTCTTCTCTTCCAAAGGGTATTCATCCCTACTACATTTATTACCAGATTATGCCACCCTTAGTTGTTTAAAAGCTGCTGGTTAAACAGAGGAGGTAAGGTACTGCTTAAAATTAAGACATTTTTCCTAGCACTGTGTCCTTTCTGGGGAATATTTCTATTGATTGAAGTCTTGCTTGAAGAAGGGATTACATTGCTTTGCTTGTATCATTGGATCAGCAATACTAGTGACCCACTGGAAATGCACAAATGGAATTCATTTGCCAGTTCATTTCTAATGTGTTCCTACTGGGAAGAGTTCAGCTCAGAGTAGGACATCCCAGATAGCCATCATGACTTCTGATGCAAGGATTCAGCTGTTAAAGGATTGCTTTCTTAACTCCATGAGATTGATTTACATCAGTCCTGATAACAAAGGCTATTAAGGGAGTGTACATGCTGCATGGACACGTGTGGGCAGCCTGCTCTATGTGGATCTGCTTGAGCAGGGAGATCGGACCAGGATGACCTCCCCCTTCTATTCACAACCATCCTGTGATTTTGCATTTCTGTACAGAGGTACATCTTCCAGCTGTATAGCATTTTTCTGGCCTGGATCCTTTACTCTTGAGGCACTAGCAGTGCTTTCTGCTGCTGCTGAGTGTATTCTGAACTAGACTGAAGCATGTCTACATCCTGGAGAAAGAGAGTAAACAAAGTATTTTTTGGTATTTGTAAATTAAGCTTGTATGACGTTACTTACAAGTAGAATTATCATCTCTCATGTTAGTCACTGAGTGAAAAAAAATTGATTCTATCAAAACTACCTTTTCTTATCCATTTGGAATAAAAAGCTATTTGGACCAAAACATTTAGGACAAGCAAACCATACAATACCTGTGGAAGACTCTCTTGCCTGCTCTGTTAGACACCATATCTCTTTGATCACTTGCTCTTAGTCTGTGCCTTGTCCCAGGTGGTTCTTGAGTAGCAAAAAGGGTCAACTTTGCAAGATGGTTTATGTTTTACTACCTTTACTGCCTTCAGTGGTGCTTCAAGATACCAACACTGATCCTGAGCCACAGCTGACTTTTCTATTATTGTTACTTTGTGAGAAGCCATGCTGAGTCATTTGGGGGATCAAGTACAAGTATCAATTACTTTCTGAGGCCAGACAGTGTGGGGAAGAGTTTGGACTTGCTATAACTTCCTGAGCATATCAGCCAGTGTACACATCAAAGTTATGTAAGAACCAATTCATAGAGGTTTTTTTTTGTGAGTAACTTTCTGTTCAGTACAAACTGATCTCATAATCTAATGTATTCCTTTCATCAGTGTGGGACTGTGTCCTTGCCAATAGCCTGCATTATTTCTTTGCTAGAAAATAACATAAAAAACCTTTGTTCAACTTGAAGCCTGGGACAGTAGTTCAAAACATATTTTCCTTGCTTTCTCAAAAGATGTAACTCAGTTATATATTCATGTGAGGAAAAAACAACAGTTTCAAAAATTCCTGTTGAATAATGCTTTAAAAGTAAGAGGAGAAGAAAAACAACAAAAAAAAAGTGGCAATAGGAGCCAAATAATTAGCAAATGATGGATATTTGTATACAAACTATGTAAACAACACATTCGGAACTTGCCAAACTTTATATGAGCAGATATTTCTTTCAAAACAAGTAACCCAAACCGTGGATGTGCTTTCATAGTGTAAAAAGTGAACATGGACTTTAGAGAAACCCCAAGTTTAAATAACTGAATTGCTTTACAGTAGTTTCTTTCCTCTATGATAAAGTGCACATATAAAGTACCTCTAGAAATAATCAAATTATAGCTCCTCCAAGAGTGCTGTCCTGACAGGTGGAAAAGATGATATGTAAAGACTAGAGAGACTTACACAATGTCTGGCACAGAAGTTTTCTGTTTGTGGAACAAAATGTTAGTTGACTATCATTAGAATTATTATCTGGAACTATGTTAGTACAACTGAGAGTCATCTTCAAACACCCCATCTCCTGTGTGTTCCAGAAGTAACTTTCAGTTTCTGGCACTCTGCATGCAGCTGTTAAAAATTACCTTTTTTATTCAGAAAATAATTTATTGTTCTTCTTGTTCTCTGCTATCTACTAAGAAATTTCTTTCATGATAATGTTTTATTACAAGCTGTCCAGATATTGTTCCAAGTACTAGATTCCTGAGCACAGAAGAAAGATTCTACTGTGTAGCCATTTAATAGTTCAATATTAGTAAAAAACTTCAAAGCCATAGGTTTTAAGAGTGAGTGTTTAGAGAAACAATAAGCAGTGTGTATGTTTAATTTGAAGATTAATCTTAACTATTTGGGGTAAATATGTTTCAGTCTACTAAAAGGGATCTGTGTCCTCATGTAATTCTTGAACCTTAGATGATTGTGTCTTTAGGGTTGAAATTAGTAGTTACCATGTTTCTTCCTTTGATGCGAGAAAAGGGGGAAAAAGAGGCAAATCCTCTTCTTTCTGGCAGACTTGCATTGTAGATGGAGCCAGTGCACTAAGAATGACAGAGAATGCTCTATTCTTTTACTATTTTTGAAAACAAAAATAGAACTGCAGTTACTTCTAATACCTCTGTTTCTTTTGCTAGGTTCTCAGTCTAAGTTGCACCTACATAAGCTATTCTTAGTATATTTAAGAAATATATATGTATAATAGGAAGACAAAAAGTAGTATAAGAAGATAATATGTATATAGCTATTCCATCACATTTGGTTTATTAATAGCTGTTAGAAATAGTACAGTTGTATTTTTCTATTTATTGCTTGAAAAATATACCATAATTCTATTATAGGACAGTAAGAATTAATATGCCAATGAATCTTGACATTCAGTGCATCAGTTTTCCTGCAGTTAATACTAACATTATTTTTTATTCACATTTTATTCACATTTTTTCTTGCTATCTATAATGAAATGGGACTTTACTCCAATAATTCAAACAGGAGGCTATCTAACAGATTTTTTAAATTATTTGGGGGATTCCTTCCTGAAATCATTCTGCAGTACAAGGAAGTAGAACACAAAAATTTTAATATTACACTACATTAGATTTATTTGCTAAATGTTAATTAAATATATAAAACTTTTATTCTGTAGGCTTTAAGTTTGTAAAATATTTTTAGTTGATGACAGTAGGCTATATATCTGTAATAGTAATACAGATTAGTATGTTATTAATTAAAATATATACATCAGTCTGTCATTAGGAAAATAATTTTCTAAAATACTAAAAAATCTTCAGTTGTTTTGGTGTGAAATTTATGCATTCCATTAATGGTATCTATATTAATATTTGCAAAATGAGTTTGAAGTTGACATCAGGATTTAAATGCTGGCCTTGGCAATGCCTCATTGTGAGGTTCTGGGTGAGTCATGCCAGCTTTCTTTGTTTATTCGTCTATATAAAAACCGAGATAATAAAATAAATTTCTACCCAGAGAAATATTTGCAAGAATAATTAGACTGAGATGTATCAAAGTACTTAAGTGTAAATGAGTTCTATTGAAAGTATATTGCTCCTGTTCTTGACGTGTCCTGGATTAGTACTTTAATGACTGTGCAGTGTTCTGAGAAAGTGACATTGTAGAATTGTTTCAAAATATAAATGCCAAATGGATTATTTTAGGATTGGCCTCTGTCTATATTTTCTCTTTTTATTTAGTCTGGGAGTCTCTGTCATGGTTTTGTTCCTGATAAGCCAACAAAATAAACCTTATAAACTGCTGTTTGTTTTTAACTTAGTCACTTCTGTGCTTTTGAAAAAAAAAAAAACTTCTCAATGGGAGATTGCTGTTGAGGGCATCCAAGGAAACCTCTGCTGTAATTACCAGTTATGTATGTATTTGCTTTGCATCTTCAGTGGATTTCTCCAAGATTTATTTGAAGTTGAAACTTAACCATTCTTCATTCTGGTCTTAGCAATGACTAAGGGTTACCTAAAACCATGTGGGAAATACGAGCTAGTAATCAAGGCTCACAATTTTGCCTTGAGAGCTAGTTGACAATTAGACTATGCGGGATCAGTAGTATTTTTAGCACATTATATCCTGTTTTCAGTGAATTTTCATTCTAGTTCATCATTATTTTATTGAATCTATTTATATCCGTGGAACTGACTTGCATTTCTCTTTCTGTTATAAAAAGTAAAGCTTTAAGAGGAAAAATACTTTATTCTCTAGTTTTGTGAAAACATAATGTAAGTAACATTGTTTCATGTTAATTTTTAAGATTTGCTTAGGACACTGGAAGAAATTCTTCCTAAACTTCAAAAAGATGTTAGTGTTTGGATAATGGCTAAAGACTCCACTTTTCCAAGCGTGCATACCCTTTTAGACAAAATAGAAGCTGCATCTGAAGACCCTGTTCCAGTTAATCGATGCTCTGCCAACAACCTCAAGTCAGCTGTTTTATATATATTTACTTCAGGAACAACAGGTACAGGTCTGCTAAAGACTCTATATTTTCCTTCAGCTTTTATCTAGAAACTTGATTTTTCTGCAACTCTTATCTCTTAATAGCAGAATGTCGTGTTTCTTGTCTAGAAGTAGCATTACAGAAAAAGCACACATATTTCTTGTTAATGACTGTTTCTATTAAGTGTTTTATGGCTTTCTCTTCTTTAGTTTTTCCTGCCACAATGTACAAATACTATGAGAGGCTTTACCTCTTATGACTTCATAGCTAAGGTGTTTATAAAACATTTCATTTTTGGTAAGTTTACAATCATAATTGTTTCAGTATTTTGAGTATTTTGAGATCATGTGCCACTGCCTAGATAAAATTCTTAAGATTTAACCTAGAACTTTAAAAACAATCTTGAAACAATCAAATAGACCTTTGTTTTTCTTTCATGAAGTAATGTTTTATGCAGGTCACTGTAAAGACAGAAAATAGGATTAAGTTACTAGCCTTTTAGTTTAGAAACAGATGTCTGAATTGTGCTCCAGCAGCTAAGAAGCTAAGACTTAAAAAAACCTGATCACTGAATCATGAAAAGCAGCATGAAGTTTTTAAGGTGAGGAGATTGGCATTCTCATTATGTTGAACACAACCGTTTCAGTCACATGAAGATTTAAAATGTATAAGTGGTTTGTGGCTTTGTTCCTTCATACAAATAACAATTTATTTTCTTCAGGTTCTCAGGAAAAATTAGGAAATAAGAACATCAGTCTAGAAACAAAAAATTAGGAAGTTATAAATATTGTCAAGAGGTGAGGTTATGTTTGTAATACTGCTAATATAAATAATGGTTGAGCTTGCTGATTAGGAGTATGGAGTTAAAATTAGCTAAAAAATATTACAGAATTATCCCGTTGGCATGATTTTGTTTTTACAATTGCAGTCAGAATATCTCTGTGAAGTCTCAAATTTCAGTTATGTAGGATTTAAAATACTTTTGAATCTTTGTATGTTATGTACATACATTAATGTTGCAATAATTTACACTGAATTTCTATTATATTCCATGTAACTAAAACCATAAGAGTTGTTTAGCCTGAAGAGTATGGAATAATTCTGGCAAACTGAGCATTTTCACACATTTTGATAAAATGATGACTGATAAACTTGGTTAAAAGAAAGCAGTATTTTGCACGGTTTGTAGTAGGCTCTCTGTAAAGGCAGAAGTAAAAACTCAAGACTGTAGAAAAGTTCTTGCTCTAAGTAGTTCATTGGCAACATAGGCTTACAGCCTTTTCTCTTTGGTGTGATGGGCTTTGGAGTAGCCTTGAGGTGTAGCTAGAATCTCCACAAATTACACTTCTGGCTAACAGTTCTAGCATCTTCAAATGAACAACAGCTTTGCTAGAATAGGTGAGAAAACTTTATGAACCACTACATTTTTTGAAAAATTGAACAGTTCTCACTGTTCATTTGCAGCCTTACTCAGATTTGTGTGTGTGTGTGAGAACATATGTAATGCAAGATCATATCCCCTACTCAAAATACTGGCTACCAGAGTAGTAGACCAAGAATTCCTTGCCTGTGAATCTGCTTGTTGCTGAACAGAAATTAAGAAACTCTCTGACAAGAACCTAACTGGAGTGGACTTCTCACTAGTTTTTTGGGTTTTTTTAGATTTCCTCACAGTCTTCATAGAGTTCTAAAACAAATAGGAAGATGTAGATGTACGATTTTTAGATAAGCACCTGCTATGTGATCTACTTCATGTAGATCCCATACCTTTCTAATTTACCTTACAGTCACTATTACTCTTGCCTGAGCAAGAGCTGGTGTGGTGCCTCTTTATGTTAAAGGAAGTCTGTATGTAGAGTAAATGTTTTCATCCCTTCTTGCTCTATATAATTTGAATAGCAGGCAAACCATTGAATTTCTTCAATTTCCATTTACTTGAATGGATGTGACATCATACACAAAGAGATGTGGTTACAAATTCACTTATCTTTATGTGTACAGAACAAACATGCAATATTATATTAAACAGCAGTTGTCTATTTATGGCCATCTAAAGAAATGGTTGAAAATTTGGTTACAGAAGAAAGAATTGATTCTTTTATGATAGTAGAGACTTTGTACAGGGAAAATAGAATTGGTTCTCTTTAAAAGAAGCTTTATGCATTATTTTTTGGTTTTATTATAGGTCTTCCAAAGGCAGCAGTCATTAGTCATTTGCAGGTTCTTAAAGGAGCTGCTGGACTCTGGGCGTTTGGTGCTACTGCAGAAGACATAATTTATATTACTCTGCCTCTTTATCACAGTGCAGCATCTCTTCTTGGCATTGGTGGATGCATTCAGCTGGGTAAGGCTTGTTTACTTTTGTTGTTAATAGAGAATTATTATAGAAATGTATAAAACACACTTAGGTTTGCTAGGGAAACTTATGCTTTGCTGAAATTAAATGAAGTCTTTTTTGGAATAGCTATATATTTTGGGTAGAGGGGGAGTTTTGTAATAACAAAGGATCTCTAAAAGCTCTCTTTGTGGAGAAGAATTAGTTATAGTAATTTGTTCCACAAATGTTTTTACTTTCTTTTATATTTAGGTAAAAAGGAAGTTAAGGACATACGCAATATTTTGCCAGTGTGTATGGTGCATTATTATATGTACAGACTAAGGATTGTACAGTAGAATAGAACTAAAATGTATTTTAGTCAACTTAAAAGAGTTAACAAGTACATTTATAGTAAACATTCAGCTTTTTCATTTATCTTTAGATGACATATAACTTTTTTCCATTTAATTTGGATACTGTTTTAATCCAGACAATAAAATACATATATTACTGAGACAATGTAGGTGTCCTCAATGACTCTCTTATACAACATTTATCTGGAACTCCATGGCAATTATTTCCTGTTTCCTTATGCATCAAGTACAAGTCAGAGCAAGAAAAAGATCATTGTATTATGGATTAATTCTCTCTGAATCTGCATGGATGAATGAATACCTTTGTGCAAAATAAGGGTTCATTGATACCCAAATGATTTGCTAATCAGGCTGAATTTTCTGGATATTTTCAGTTAAAGACTTGAATAAAAGAGTTCAGGCTAAACTCTTAAATAATGTTACAACACCAAAAATGAAAAGCTGTCTTCTTGTTTTTGAGCTCTAATCTATTGCTTTACTGTCTCAGTCAGGAGGATGTTTTCCTCTCCCTTCTTAGTCTACTACCTTTGAATACACGTCTTCAAATAAAACAGCTTAAACACCACATAGTTCTCTGAGTGAGGCTGTCTTAGTTCCTCAGATTTTGTATTTTGTAGCTAAGCTGCCACACAGAGAAATTGCTTAATTTCCTGTTCAACTGTTTTCATAAAGGTGCAACCTGTGTCTTAAAAAAGAAGTTCTCAGCTTGTCAGTTTTGGAGTGACTGCAGAAGGTACAATGTGACTGTCATCCAGTACATTGGAGAACTTTGCCGTTACCTTTGCAATCAGCCAGTGGTAAGTGTAATCAAAAGGATTCCTGTTGGTCTGTCAGTGACATAACTTCTTGTTCTTAATGTGTGTATGTTAAAAGGGAAATTAAACTGTATTGGACATGTCCCACTGCCCTTCTTTTTATGTGAGGCTGTGCAAATATGGTGATCTGTAGATGCTTTATTAAAATAATGGCTTGAATCATGAAGATGTACTAAAAGTATTATAAGGCAGGATTTTGAGACTAAAAATGGATTCAGTATCATTTGGTGGAAAAACATTATTTGATAGAATTTTGCAAGGTAAGTTCAGAAAACCAGGATTACTGTTCAGTCTTTTCTCAATTTTCAAAACTTTGTTTCTTGGGCCCTGAGTGTGTCAGAAGTCTCACGTTTCATATGTCATGTTAGAGCACTGTTTTGGTTTATGGAACGGGCATATTCTGGAACCACCTAAACCACATTTTAAAATTTGGAAGGGGCTTGGTCTACATTAGCAGCTTTTTGTTCAGTGTGAAACGTTTGTCTTTTGTTCCTGTGAGAAACTGTTCTAGACAACAAAGGTCGTTTTGTTAGAGTGACATTAGTTAGTGGTGTGGTGCTGTGGTGACATGGTATCAAGTACCAAGTGTGCTGAACCTGTGTATTACCAAGTAGAGCTGACTCAGCTTGACTGAATTAACTCTTGATCTGGCTGTTTTCTTATATATTTCTGTATCTACTGATTGATGATAGAGAGCCCAAGATGTTTAGGCTAAGCTAAATGCCTAAAATTTGTTGGAATTAATTCAAGATGTATAGAATAATATAGACGGAATTAATATAACTTGTTGGATAGCTAACCCTGAATTTCAGCTGACTTTCTGTCCTCAGGTGTTTGTGCTAAAGGTGTCAAAATGAATATTTATAAAACATTCATCGTCCAGTATAAACTAAAATTCCTCTTACTAATGCTGGCAACTTCTATCCATTTATGAGCTGTGGGTTATCCTATTGTGTTTCAATAATAAATCCTAAATGTTATCTCATACATTATCTTTCCTGGTTAAACATTTTGATAAATGACTTTGCACAACTATGATTAGAAACAGCTTTTATTCTGAATATTAAATAAAAATAAATAACAACTTCCAAAAGCCTGTATAACATTAATCGAAAAGAATTATATCCTCTATTACTTTAACAAAATGTTTAGGAGAACAGAAAGAAATCTGTGAAAATGTACAAAAGTTGGATGCAATGCAACTGTTACCTCTTTGTACAGCCTCCCTTTGCTACTGTCATAATTTCATTTTGTTATTTCAGAAAAATAATCAGTGGTTCATTTCCTTTTCAGTGAATTTTATTAAAATGACTGATGTCTTAGGAAAAGGTATCAGTAATTCAAAGTATTTAATCTGAAAATTATTAATATCCTCCTTAAGCAGTATTCTAAAATAAGAGAATGCAAATCAGTTTTGCTTTCCAACAGAATAATAATTTGCATTAATATCTCAAGTTGCTGACCAAAGAATGGAAAAGGTCACTGGATTCCTTTTCCCTCAGGAAAATTTTCAGAAGTATGTTTAAGCAATGTAGTTGTGGGTCATGGATGCTATTGCACTATTCATGCATGCCTCAGTAAAGAGGAAGTTCTTGAATTAAAGGGAGCATGGCTCATGGCCCAGTGAACACCACTGGTGGTGATGGGAAACCACAATAATGATACCTTCTCTATCTGATTTTTTTCTTGGTTATATTTTGGCTTTTTGTTTGGGGTTTTTTATTTTTATTTGCTTGGGGGGTTTAACTTTATAGTAAAATAAACAAAAAATTACACAATAGCAAAAAATCAAGTTATAGATCATCAGAAAAATAAAGACAAAGGGGAGGCATAGTTATAAATTGTGATTTTTCTTCATTGTAGGCTAACTCGATTTCTGCAAAGTCATTTATCTTCTGCCCAAAAACTCACAACTTTTGCCATGTTTGCAGTCAGAGATATTAATTTTTCCCCTTTTCTGTTCTCTAACTCCACAGGGAGAGCATGGCTTTTTTTCCTATCCCTTTTTATCTTAAAGCAAGAATGATAGATTAGTATACTTCATTTCTGAAATGAACTCTTTAATTTTTAAGTCCTTATCAACCCATCATGAAGTTAAAGCAATTCTAAATTGTGCAAATAAAGTTATTTATACCATCATTAACTATTTATATATATAATGTATATATATAAATAGTTAAAAATATCTATATATATAATTGCATAACAATGGTTATACAATCATTAGATATTCATTAACTATATAACTATTCTATTTGTTAATTTATGTGCATACTTTCTATGAGCTGGCATGTCTAAACTCTTTCTTCTGTGAGGCTACAGGGGTTTTTTTTGTTTTGTTTTTGCTTGCATGCTAAGCCTTCTCAAGAAAAAATAAAATTATAACACAAATCGCTTTGACAGCTAGGTACTTGAAGAAAAATATTAAGTATCTGTCATGTCAAAACTGGAAGAGAAACATGTTCACACAAATAAGTGGAAGGTTTTAAAATATGTTATGAAACTCACTCTTAGTTTTCAAGTAAGTAAAATAATTCGCTAAGTTGTATTCTCTATTTAAGTTTCATTAATGTAGAAGTGCTATATATGCTGGCAGCATGAGGAAGATATGGCAAGTTTTAAAGTTCTTTGAAGATATTATGTGGGCAGTGTTCTCAAGAACACTGAGTGCTATAAATCCTTTCTAATCAACACAGATTGAAACCATAGCAATTGCCTTATTTTCTTAATTTGTTTCTTTAATACTAAACTTGAAATAAATTGTATGTTTCTTACAGTTGGAATCCACATTATGGCCTCTCGTTTCATAGATTTTGAATTGAACTTTGGGCAAGTCTCTGGTAGCATGTAGACTCTTGGCTGAGCTATCCATTTTGGTTTTGTCTTGTTTGATTGTTCTACCTCCCACTCACTTCTGCAACAGCTCTTGACGACTCTTGCAATAGACTTTTTCTTAGGTTATTCTGCATCCAGTTTGGTTTAGTAATCTGTTGTATGGAAAGAACATTTGTTAGAAAAGGAAGTTGTCTTTTTTCCTGAGGTACAAGTACGAAGACCTGGCATTATGTGATGTTCATAGATTTTGCTGGGCTCCTAAGTAGGTAATTCTCATGCCTGCCCTCTTGCAAACACTTTTTCTGCAGTGTTTCCATTATAGTGAAAATACAGTAACCAGCATTGATGGCTAGTAGCCATCAATAGCTACAAAATGGATCCTGCTCTAAGATACTAGTATGACTACTCCAGTGAAAAAGAATATTCAGAAAATTAATAACTTGGTCTTGCTGGCTGACATTGCTTAAAGTCTCTATTAACAGTGATCTACAAAACTACAGAAGTATAGCATAGCAGAGCTCCCTGTATCATCTCTTAGAAAAAGCCTTGGCATTACTGCTATACTAATCTGTGGATTTATTTTCCTTAGAGGCTTGCAACTAATTTAAATTTTAACATCTAAAGCGTAAACAAAATCTTCCAAAGGCAGTTACAGTTTTATTTCAAATTTGACATAGGGATCCATTCAAATAATGCATTGCATCCTGAAGCTTTTGGAAATAGGGATGGTAATGCAGCATGTCTTTCCTGCTTTTCTGTAAAGAAGACCTGAATCCTGAAATGTTTTATAAACAGAGGGTAGAAATCAGTTTTCTTAAGCATTATGCCCTGTCTTCTACTTTCATAACCTGTATATGATACAGTATGACAGTGACAGCATTTGTATGATTTATGAAACCTTGCATGAAATAGGTAAACTATCTATAGGTAAACTCTCCAGAGTTCACTTCTACTTGTATTCAAAGTCTGTTTCACTAATAATCAAATCATTGCTTAGAATTTCCTATTTATCCTGTGTCCGGTTTTATATCTGCTTGGTATTGAGCCAGTGTTATCCTTTGGCATCAGTAACATTTCTTATTTCATTAGGGTTACCTAAGCATATAAGACCACGTAGATCAGCTTTCAGACGTTGTTTTGTTAAGCTGAGGCAAGGCAGTCTCTCTACTAGATAATTTGGCCAAGGGTTCTTTGGATGGGATTAAGCTCTCTGAAGTGACTTCAGAAAAGATGCTTAAGGATTTATTTGTTAAAACTCTTCAGTGTTAGAACAATAGTAGTTCAGAAGGAGAAAACAATTCAGTGCTACTGGGATAAGGAAACAGAATGAACATTTATTTCCCTGCAGTTGGTTCATGTGTTGTGGAAAGGGGTATAAGAATGGGGTTTATGTAGTTGGATAGCACTGTCTCTCACCTAGAAGCAGTTTTTTTTTAAGAAAGGGAGTTTAGTAGGCACATAAGCAAGGAAAAATTAGTCAGCAGGCACTTTTCTACGATGCAGGTTTTACTTGTAATCACATTTTATTCCCCATTAAAGTTCAGCTGAATTTATGTTCAGTACTGGAAATTTTTCTTTCTGATATCCTTAAAATATGGAGTGGAGTCAAGCTCCGTGCAGGTTTTTGGTGTAAACATTTTCTTGAATACCCCAAACCAGTAATGTGACACAGTTACAAACAACCACATCTGTACCTTCCATGTGAAGGCTCTTACGAATCTCTACACGTCATTACAATTTAATTTTCTGGGGGGAATTTTGCAATTTATTTATTCTTCTAGTAATCTGTCCTTAAAGAAACCCCTTGAAACCTTTTGCATATGTCACAAGAAGACATAATTCTTAATCCAAGGTGTTACTGATTTACTACAGTATTAATAGTGCCTAAAATGAAATTGAACACTGTTCGTACATGCTGTTAGAGGAAACAGAACTTTTAGACCAAGAGCATATGCAGCACATCTGAAATTGAAGCTTAGAAAAGGCCATGAGATTTGGAAGCTTGTAATTTTTTCCCTCTAGACTGTATCAGTTGATCTTATAAAACATAGATGTATGTCGCAGCAAACGTTGTGCTTTCAACTGCCATAACGACAACAACAGTATTATTTCAAAGAAATAGCTTTAAAAACAGATTATAAACCCACCTAGTTTTCCTATTGCTTTCTGATACTTGAATGTACTGGCATACCTTTCTTGGATTCTATCCACAGGTGATCCTGTGTTTCCTCATTTTTCCCACTAATAATGGTAAAGGTTTTCAGATGTTCTTCATGGAAAAGATCTCCTGTAATGCCTTATGAAGCATTAGTTTTTCATATTCAAAACAGCACTGAAGGCTGGTTGCAATGTCAACTACTGGTTCTAGCATGCTGAGACTTTTAAAGGGGTCATACAACTTGACTGATTTCCCTCCTTCCAGCTTTCAGTTTTTCCTAGACTTGTCTTTTGTGTTAAACTAGTGGTGACATGAAGAAAATGTCCTGATATTGAAGCCTGGAAATCACAGTCATGCTTCCACAAAGGGAAGCTTCATATTGCTCACAGAATACTGTGTGTGTTTTAATTCTCTGAATTGACCTTTGAAAAGTTTTGTGTAATTTGTTTTGACTTGTGTGCTCCTGGGGCAATCACCAAAACCACAACAATCTACTTCATATTGCTGGGTGGAACACAGGCAATAGTGACTTTTTTTGTTGGTAGATATTTTCTGAGGAAGTGGAAGTACAGCTAAACAAAACATTTCCTATTAGAAGAGCTAAAGGAAGAAGGCTTCTTAAAAAATATAATTCTAATAGACTATCAGGAGATCGATTCATAAAAATGGGGTGAGAGTGATCTGTACTAAATAGTAAGCAACCAGCTTCTGAACTGGAAAGATGTGTCCTTTTCCTACTTTGTCTGTCCTTTCTTATGGTGCATGTCTTCACACCCTTCCTGTTTTCTTTTATTTGTATTTTTATATTTGGTTATGTGTTTTGCTCAAAAAATCTAGTTGCAGTTTATAATTAGGCATTACTAAATAATGAATGTTGATGTTCATCTTGAAAAATTTATTACATCTCTAAGAGTAGAATATCTTCCATCTTGCAGTCTGCTAAACTACCTGATGCATTTTTTCAGGGCTAATGTGTCAATAGAGGCCCAGTGAATGTGTTGTTACACACATACGTTTTAAATACTTAAATGCAAATCTTGAGTCATCTGTCTTACGATATTTTATATTTAATATATGTTTGCATTTCTCAGGCCCTGAGATTGCTTTCAGTTTCATCAAGGCCATGATACGGAGAACACTTTATGCCTTCTTTGCTTGAATTGTCTTTTCTTCTCTCCATTTGGCTTTTCCTTATGCAGAAATAATAAAAGTAGGACAATGAACTTTTCTTGGGTTTTTTTTAAAGCAGCTGCTAAACACATTTTTATATAGCTGCAATCATGAATCCTTCCTGCACCAGTTAGTATACTGTTGATAGCACTCTAAAAGGCATTTATCAACAACTTAATCACATAGATAGTCCAACTAGTTTATTAAGAACACTTAAGGGGGAAAGACTGGCAGATCAAAAATTCCAGGTATGTGGTAGTTGATGTAATAAGGCAGATCTTGACTTGTCAATTAATTAATATACAAAAGAAACAAGCGTGCAAAATGGAGACATACTCTGTCAAACTGATTTATGTTGTGTGCAGATGTTTGGTACACAGTTCAAGGATCCTGGCAGACTGACTGGAAAAAATTTCCAGGTGTACAGTAAGAACAGTTCTTGCTTATTAATGCATTGATTTCCATGAAAAAATGCTACACCTTTACTCTTAGAAATAAGTAGATGCAGAATGAACCCCCATTTTATTTCAGAATCACTCTGAATTAAGAAAATAAAACCACAGTGCAGGAAACTTTGGAAAACCTTGGAAAGATGTTACAACATTCTGTTACTCTAAAATCTCTTGTCCCAACTATCTGTAGAGAGCTATTAATCACATGCAGAAACACAAATAATGATGGAATTATCACAAGACATGTAATTTGAACTTATTTGTGATAGCTGACCAGGACAAGGCACTGAGTCCTTTGTAAATGAGACACTGTGAGAAAATTCAGCTTTTAGTGTAGAAAGTGTTATTTTGGCAATGTATTTTTGCAGCAGACTAAGAATATGCATGCACACAATTCCTGCATGCCAACTGTTGCAGGGCAGCTGGCTGACAGGCCAAAGCTTGTTCAGGTGTCAAGAATGGAACAGGGATAGCGGAGTTTTTCTCCCAGAAGAGAAATGTACCAGGTGACTCCTTAGAATTCCTTCTACTCCTATAATACTAGTTTTTGTACCAAAGGGAAGCTAGCTGATAAAATGCCATCTGAATATGGCAGAAATTCAAAGCACAAATATCTCGTCTAGTCAGTTTAAAGCATAAGTTCCTGCATATTTATTTTATTTGTTTTTTTCTTTAGGACACCATAAGTGTTCATCACTTGACCATGTTTTTGTAATTTATTGGAATTTCCATCTCTTTTCCTTCCCTTCTCTTACTTGCAGAATTTATTTACTGCATAACTCTTCAGCCACAGTGCCCATGGATACCAATATGCCTGCCCTAATAGTTGTCCTTTGGCAGTTATCTGGACAATAATATATGTGATGAAGTTTGATGTTAAACATCTGTTACACAGAAAACTAACATAAATTAATGTCGTATGTTAGTTATAAAAAATATGAAAATAGGTGACGTATAGCTGTATTAATTTACTTGTGTAAAACTATTGTGAGTAAAACTCACTGCTTAAAGTTTCCCTCATTGTAATAATTTTCTTTATACTTATTAAACCTGCTGGGAGATTAAATTACATATAATTTTCATTCTTACAGTTGAAAGACTGCTAGATGCATGACAGCTTTAATATGTTCACCAGAAATTCCTACACTACTCTTCAGGGAATCTTGTATCAACAGATAGATACAGCTATGGTGGAGATGCCTGAATCACAAATACAGCAGTTGCAGCAATGCAATCTAACAGTAAATCTGCCCTAGTTGTGAGGAAGTGAATTAATCAATGCCCTCCTTTTTAAGAAAATTTGCTTTCTGCATTGAGTTCTTGATGACATTGTTTACTTACTTTCTTTGTATTTTTGCAAAAGGGCTGAATGCCATAAGAGCATCCCTTCCTAATGGTCATACCTGGTATCGTTGATGTGGATGATAGGTGTTAACATTGCAAGCAAAGTAGGATCCTGACCTGTCAAGTCTAGTCTGCATCTTTTCCACTAGAGAAACAACTTTGTGCTGTATTAATATAAACCAGCCGAAGTAGAACGAGGAACTGAAATGACTGCACTTATGAATAATGTGGTACTTGTTCTTTTGGGAAAAAACCCCAAACACCATAATCCATGTAGGCCACTGTTTTCTAGTTCATGTCTTTTCACCAAACAGCTATCAATGCTTTTATTTTTCTTAAAATATAAGTAGTAGAATCAAAGACACCTTTTTATTAGCTTGGTCTCTAGAGGTTTTGAATGTTCCTAGCCTCATGAAAGACTCAATTACTGTGTGTATATATACGCTTGTTTGTCTCTTCTGTTCATTGTGGAACAAAGGATTTCCTTGAAAGTATGTCTTTTGAGATACTTTTTTATCTTAGCAGAGGCAGTGTATTTGAATAATTCAATGGCATCAGCAAGAGATGACTGCAGTTCAGCTGCGGACATGTTCATTTCAGTTTAGCATTGAAATTGTAAGGAAAATAACCCACTTTGAAAAGTTCTATGTTGAGGAATATTCTAAAAATGGTGGACAATTTTCTGTGGGGATAAAAAGTGTTAAAAGCTTTCCTGATTCAGTTCAAAGGAACACTGAAACATTTTATCTTAAAAGATAAGAATACTTTTGCTGTTCATTGACAGTATAATGATTTTCAATTTGTAATATAACAGACATTAGTATTTCAAGTATATGAAAACCTACACTATTGCACTGTGATATTGTGTCTGAAAGTTGAAAAAACAAACCACTGCAAAAATTACATCTGTGGTCAATTTTTAGACAGCTATGTCCATGTCAGATTCATAGTGCTATGTAATGCAGCACATAATAATGATTTAGCATGAAGTCAGTGAACTATGTGCTTGTGTGTTTAGCAATTACTTTGATGTCTAAAGATAGGAGAGAAGAAGGGAAAAAGCAAGAATCGGGTTGTCGTAAAAACAGAATTGTTAGTGACCGAGGGAGCCTGCTGAGTGATTTTTGAGAGTTTTGAGGTAAAACTGGAGAATAACGCCTCAGATTGTAATCTGCCAGAAGCTACCTACACCTAGTGAAATAGGTGCATTCCTTACTCAACCATTCCAGCAAGAGAACTTCCTTTGCAGAAGACTCCAAAGTAAATAATTTTTTATCTTTCTGTGAGTTACTGGTTTTGAAGAGGGAAGAAAAAACCTTAGTTGGTCTTTGTGATTTACAGGAGCTTAAAATTTCATTGTGCTTGCAATTTTTTGTTTCAGAAGTAAGAATTCATATTTTCATTAAAAATTTTATTTGTCCAAATGTAAGCCTCTGAGAAACACTGCTGTCTATGTACTCAGTAGAAGCTTTGTTGTTTTTAACATTCAAATTATTTAAAAATTTCCTGTTTCACTCACCTGACCAGATCACTTCAGAAAAATAATTTGCTGTGCTTTCATGTAAGATTAAAGGTGCTAAAATGGATTTTCAGTATAAAGCCATAAGAACAGAAGAATAGAAAATAAGGACTTTCTATTTTCTGTAGTTTATGTATGTGAATGTGTATATCTAAAGAAAGTGAACATGTTAATATGTGTGCATTTGTATATAGAGAGGTGTTTGCATACATATATATGTGTACATAGATCTGCAGACAGGATTGCAGTAGCAATGTTCTATGCAGTTCTGAAAGTACATGGTAACAAACTACCTGTGTTTATTTTGTGCTCTCTCACTTCTAGAGCATTCTGTATTGCAACTTGAATTGATTAAAGTATAGTCTCATTTTTACTATGTGAAATTCAAAAAACATAAACCCAAGCAAACTGAAACAGTTGAGATGTTTTGCCCTCTAGTACTTCAGCTTAAATATGGTTGTATTTTAAAGGTGATCCATGCAATCTCAATGTTTGGGAATGTGTTAATAAAATTGGAACATCTTACTGAACTGGATATGTACTACTATGTTTGTTGTGATAAACATGGGAGCTGAAAACAGTAAAGATTCGAGTTCACTAAGAAATAATGAATTCCAGTAACTGAACAAAACCTTGCAAATCTTAATATTGAAAAAAATACAGAATATGACTCATACACAATATGTGGGAAGGAACAGATATTACAAGTGTGTGAAATCTGGTTGTTTCATCATAATCATTCTGAGGACGGAAGAAAGTAACTATTCATCCCTTCTGACTTTAATCCCATAACAGAAATAATTTCCATCTTTTCTCTGTTCTTCCCAGTTTTTTATTTCCTCTGGAGAGAAATAGACTGAGACAATACAACTTTTAAAATATGGAAGTGTTTATATAAATTATTGTAGTCATTATTCAGGAAACAATTTGTTTGTTCAACAAGATAATAGGTTTTAGATTGCAGTTTACTACATTGCAGCTGTCCACCAGCTATGCCAGCTTTCTTTAACTTCTTGATTGTTATTTTTTCTTCTTTTTAGTTTTTCTGGTTGTATTTTGAAGCAAGTACATTTTTCCCACAATATATGCAACAGTCAAATGTAGTTATGAGTATATTATAGAATTTTTTCTTTTTTTTTACAGAAAGAAGGAGAAAAAAACCACAAAGTCCGACTAGCAGTTGGAAATGGAGTAAGAAATGATGTATGGAGGGAATTTTTAGACAGATTTGGTGCTGTTAAGATCTGTGAGTTCTATGGTGCTACTGAAGGAAACATTTGTTTCATGAACCACACAGGAAAAATCGGATCTGTTGGACGCACCAATTTCTTTTATAAGGTGACTATTTATTTACATTTTACTTAGTAAATGGTAGTGCTGAAAAACCATGTTTCTTAGTTTGACTCTGGGACATGGGACTATGGTCATAAGGCCAAGATAAATTTTCTAACTTGGTTACTGTAAGTTAGTTGATGGTCTGTAAAATCTTGGTACCCAAACCAGTTATACTTTCAGCAGTAACACTGAGATTTTTTTTAGAGTTCACAAGAGTCAAAAAGGCCTTGGCTCTCTTCTGACAGTTTTGAGTAATTTAACAGTTGCCAATTATAGTTTCAGATCTCTATTACATTAGAGGACAAAAGAAAAATTTGCTTTAATACCTAAAAACTCATCATCTGTGAAGTAAGCATACAAATATCCTATTCAGATTCACTGTTCTACAAATTATAGTTAGAGATGTGTTTATTTAGTATTTATACATTTATATTTATTTATATAGTATATACATATTTATTTTATATTTATATTTTATATTTATATTTATATTTTTAATTGTATATTGCTATGTAAATATTCTGCATAAATGGGAATTAATAATTAAAAAACAGTAGTATATGGACAGATATGAGTTTAATAGATATTTTATACCTAGGAGCAATTAAGCATAACTAACTCAAAATACATCTGGTTTGTATTGTTGTTCAAAAATGTCAAAGATAACACAATACATAAATAATCAGTGTTGAGTAATTGTGACAGAGAATGCTTGCCCAGATTATGAATTTTAAAATACCCCTTTACCTATTAGTACAATCTTTTAAATTATTTCAAAGCCCGTAAGTCATGTGTCCCAAGCTTTAGGTAGTAATAGGAAAGATGTCTAGTAAGCCTTTTTGCAAGGACACTACATTTTTATTATTATGTTGTTGTTCATTCTAGTTTTTACTCCTCTTGAAATAAATAGTACTTCATGTGTTGCCTAGAATTTTAAATTGACTGATACCTATCTATATATACAAGTCTTGTTGACTTAAATAACATTTGTACACCTGAGGAGAACTGATAGCAAAATGTCCTGACCAAATGTTTTTTTTTGAGAATGATGTAAAGCCATTGTTTGGAAATAAAACAGAGGTATCTTGATGATGTGTAAATAGGTTTCTAGGCAGCATATGTTCCAGGGTCCACAGTTTCAATACCCCATCACCACATTACAATCACCACAGACAGCTTTACAAATTGGGGCCAGAGGAATTCTTCACTTCCGGTACAGAAACCCAGACTGCAGGGGGGAATCTGGAAGCACTCAGAAAAGCACCACAAGAGCTGGTGTGTTGCTCAGAAATCACTGAGCACTCAGGAATTTAAGCAGATTACTCCACTGATTCCCTGTCTTATATGTCTGATGCTCTCTAGCAGGCACAGTGGCCATCCAAAGCTGATGGATATCTCCAGAATGGTATAGAACTACAAGAAATCAGGAATCTGGAATTTAGGGAGTAGTAGGTGAACCAGGAACCTTAGAGCTGATGTTAAATTTTGTTTCAGACTTTTCTAAGATGGATGCCTTGTAATCATATGAGATTTCATGTGTTCCAAATCTGAGTAAACTCGTTTCCAGTGTTTTGGTAGAATTTGGCAGAATTTTTGGTAGAGTTTTGTCATAAGTCATTAACCTTTTGGAAATATTGTGTAAAATCTACTGCAGATGAAAGACTAGACTTGAAATTACCTATGTATTTATTTAATTATCTGTATTTTTAATCAAGTAGTGTGGGGATTTTGCATGTGACACTACATATGTATTTTAATGCCATAGATAAGTTATTTTTTACTTATTTCAGGCATTTTTTGTGTTTGGTTTTTTTTAATACATTTTGCAGGTTGCAGATTACTAAACAGTGCATTCTGATATGTAGCTGTTGTTATTTTACTTCAGTTGAAATGACATCCACTAGACAGCTAGTGATATGTAAAGGAGAGCAGCATTATTTCTGATTTGCTGACACAGGAATGATCTGAAGTTGGAGAGAAAATCTGTCTCCTGCTGTAAAGCAGACAATGGCACAGACAAGGCCCAGCGAAACAATTCCTAACGTTTGTTGTTTCTTCAAAGAAATGTTACAACAGCTTTTGAAACATGCCATGTTGACACATGGGACAATATGAGATACCCTTTGACACACTTTCTAGGGATTTTACAAACACCTGTTTCTTAACTGAGAATAGAAAGAAAGAGAACTGAGAAAGTCGGAAAAAGAGGCTCATGTGTTCATATACGTGACACACTAAAGGAGAAGGAAGAAACTTGCTCTTTTCCTAACAGCATAATTGCACAGTTGCAACAAAGTAAATGCAATACAAAGCCCTGTAGATACAGATACTGAGAGTATAGAGAGAGTAAGAGCAGAAAGATTCAAAGTATGACATTTTCAGCAGGGAAGAGGAAAAGAAACATGACTGCATTCCTGTTGTAGGTAATGATAATGGCACAGTTTGTAAAGGTGAACTACAGATAAAAGTTACAGATAAAAGCTTTGAGAGACTGAGCTCTCAGAATAAGCAAAGTAACTTCTCTGCCAGTAAATGCAAAGGGTTGGGGACAAATGCTTGTGATAAATATTAAAGTTCTATAGAACGCATTCATTTTCATAAAAATATAGGAAGACATAAGGTAATAGGAAGAAACAGATGAATGCTGCAGCAGTTGCCAGAAGTCACTGTATTTAAGATGTTAACTAAACGCAGTGCTCTTGTTTGCATTTGTTTCTTTTCACACTGTGTTCTTTCTATAAGAGGGATTGGTTCATGTGCTTGAAAGCCTCCTGTGGTATATGAATAAATGTTTCAATAAAGATGTTTATATAGAGTCAATGAACAGCAAAGTAGAAGCCTCTGAGTAGCTTTTCAGCTGATAAAACTTAAAATGTTTTACAAAAAAGATAGTGTGTTGATTAACACAGTAATATAATAAATTTCTGTTTAATCTTTATATGTATCTAGCTAATGTTAATAATCCATTTGGTTATATATGACATACATTATGTGTGTATTTATATAAATGTGATATGGGAAACATCTCTAAGACCCTTAATTGTATCTATCAAATAAATATATATATAAATCTCTTTCTTCTACTGAAATAAATTCTGAGCAATGGCAGGCAACAAGGGAGCATGGCACTAATGAGATCCAAGGAAGCTTAAAAGAAGGACTAAAAATAACCCGTGGCACTTTCACCTGAAGAGCATTATGTAAAAAACAAAAATACAAACTTTATTTGTAAATGTAATTTTTCATTATTTTATGGATAGCTATTCAAATTATGACAGGACTCTGAATCTCTTACTCAAAACTTTATAAATGAAAATCAGTTTTACCTGATGATTTTCAATCTTATAACAAAGCTTAAATAATTTCAACATATAAAATGTTTTTCACACAGCTATGCAGAATTTGTATCATGCTCTTTTTTCAGGCTGACATAGAACTTTTGGCAGAAGAGATATGTCTTAGTTTAAAATAAACAAAGTTTTAAGGAAATTTTAAGACTGTGGCAAACTAGGTTTGGAGGAAGAATGTTGACATGTAAATCCAAGCAGTGGAAGCAATGGAAGCTCCTAAGTTCATTGGCCAGTGAAAATTAACATTATTTCTTCTCCTTTGACTAATTTTGAGCTAAAATAATCTAAGGTACAATACTAAGTGTATTGTACGGTATTGTATTATTATATGTGGTGATTCAGTTAATAGGAAACATAGCTCAAATTATTTTTTTCCTTGGTTTTGTTTACTTTGGCTAACAAAGCTATGTGGAGGACCGATGCATCTGCTCTTCACAGCATAAACAAGGCATTACAAATATATTTTTAAACTGTCTCTAAGATATGATGAAACTGTGCTCCAGATCTTTTTCTTACATTCGGTTTTTAAGGATGCTTGACACTAAATCTAGTACATGTAATGCTTTGTTTATAAACATATATTCTCCCAGAGAATTCAACAACACCTCATCACTAAAACAAATAATAAAAAGCTTGTGATCTCTGTTTTCTGATAAAGGTTCTCTGAGCATTTGATGTAAGTTGAAACTTCAGGACTGTAAAAACTAATTTCAAAACAGTATTTAAATTAATGTATTTCCAATCAATTGAAAAAAAAAAAGAGGTGAGGGAAGCTGTTACTAGATAACATCTAGGCTGCACAGTAATAGCCAATAATGCTGCATATTAACTAATTTTAAGTTTCAGCTAGCTAAATGATGCTTTTTGTTTACTGCATTTATGTCATACTTCAGGGAGTTAAATATAGATTAAAATGGTGAATGTTGCATGCAGTGCTCTGTGAAAATAATATGGTAATGCTTCAACAGCTCAGATCCTCTTCACATTAAAATGTAAATAATGAGGTGAACCAAATGTTAGTCTGCCCAGACTAAATACTTTGCTGTGGAGCTTTCATTTTCTAGTATTTAATATGAAAAGCAAACTGCTTAGATTTGTAGAGTGATTTAACTTGGAAAAGACTTGCAGAGACACAGCTGTTTGCACAGACTATATAGTTTCATTATGCATATCTAATACAAGATGTGGTATTTTCTTTTTATTATGTATCTGCATAACTATTATTTCAAAAACATAACTGGAATAGGCCTTGTTAATACTGTGAAGTTGCAGGCACTAAAGTATGTATACAACAGCATAGTATAGTTATATATAGTCAGAGTCACTTTAGATGATCTCAGAATCTAAATTACAGTTTCTGAGTGTTTATAACAACTTAAAGTAGTTCATTCTTTCAAAGTTCAATAACTGTATCTTGTCAAAATACTACTCTGCACGATGCATTATTTTAAGCTGTTCTACTCAGACACAAAAACAGAATAACATTTCATTTTATACCATTTCATTCTTATTTATATTATTCATTGCATTTGGTCATATGAAACCTATTAAAGTAATAAATATCAATTTAAAAAAAATGAAGTGAAAAAGAGTAAATGTCGACAGCCAAAAGAAAAGATTTTTTAAAAAATCCACTCCCATTCTGTACCTCAAAAATAATTAATTATTTTCTAAATGAGGCAAACTTTTGGCTCTTGAATTCTTGACTTTGGTAAGTGGTTTGGTCTGAGATTAATAAAAATAATTGCCCTTCATTAAAATAGTGTCCCATTCTTGAATTGTGACTTTATTTTGCAGACTATGACCTTTTTCCTTTTATCAACTATTGAAAATCCCTTTTTCTTTCAGTCTTAGGTTAGAAGAAAAACACAGTGGTGAACATGGAAAGGACTCAATGAAACAGTTTTGTCCATATGAGACTGAAATTGTGGGATTCAAGTTGCTATTTATTCATACTTCTTTGAAAACAAAATTCTTTTCTTTTATATAGTTACAACAACATTTCAAACTAGGATAAAGTAATTATGCAACTCTTCATAAGTGGCAGAATAGGAAAGAGGTTTATGTGTTAGCATTCTACTCTTTACTTCAGTCACTTTCATAAAACCCTCCTGAAGTTATATTGCATTTCATTGTTGTGGACAATGCAGGTGTATATTCATCTTTTATAAAATTGTTTTCCCCTATTGCCAAGATTTCTCAGGAGAAGATAATTACATATCCTTGGTTTCACTAGTGTTAGATATTGCTGATACATTTCTTTATGAGAAGGCAACATGGAATCCCAAGCTGGGCAAATTGTCTCTTTAGAATAATAACTGCAAACACAGTGGTCCAAATAGTATCAGGCATATGGTATCTGTCAGTGTCTCTTAAAGGTCCAGTTTGGATTTATAACACAGTAGAAAAATGAAACAAAATACAAGTCAAATGCTGTATATCTGAGGGGGGAAAAGAAGTATTGCATTTCCATTTTGGTAAGAGTATCTTGTCCTCTCCTTCACCTTGCTTGGAGCCCCAGGAATATGTACCCTTCAGCTGGTGCTCACTTGCCACCATCACACACCAGCCTGAGAAAGTGTGAGGGAAGAACTGAGGCTAATTAAGCAAGAGGAAAGGAACAGGAAGCAGGTTTCTTTTCCCAACAGAAGCAGGTTTTCCTTTGTGAGGCCTTTCCTTTGCCATTCATCTGTTCTCAGTGCCAGAAGATTCCAAGAACCAGCCAGCACCATTAAATATCACTGACATACTAGTTATGCTTCTATTATCCTGACTCATGTAGGCTCTTCCACTGATAATGTGGATACCATAAGTTATTTGTAAGAAAATTAACAAAAGAACAGTTCTATGCCTTCATTTATAAAAATGTTTTAATGTTGCTTGCCTCCAGGAAATGGTGTAAGTTCACACATAGAGTATTTTCAGTTTTGAATGAAACTGCATTCTTCTTTCAGACGAGCAGGACTGGAGTACAGATTTCCTTACTCATATTTGCTGCCACCAGATGTCACTGTGTAGATGAATAACTGATGACTTCTTCCCTTTTTTAGCTTTTTTTCCCATTTGATTTAATCAAGTATGATTTCCAAAAAGATGAACCAATTAGAAATAAGCATGGTTGGTGTGAAAAAGTTAAGAAAGGTAAGTATGTATTTTAATAGGATATTACGGCCTATTGATTTTAATACAAATACTTCACAGAATTTTTTTAAGGAGCCTTGTTACTGTGTTACTGCAATTTACCAAATCAACTATTACTCTTTGCTCTGAAAAGAAGCGATATGATTTTTGATCTAAGATAAAACAGCATTAAACATACCAGTGCTGATGTCAGAAGAACTCAGGAGATCCTTGGATATATTCATAGAAGAGTAACGTTCAAAAATGAGGCTATAATAATTATCTTTGAATACATACACAGTGACATCTGTGTTTTTTAGAGGAGGTTAATGTAGGGAAATGGTTGCCTAAGAGATCCATGGAAAAGACTAGTGGATTAGAGCAAATGCTTTTTGATGAGAGATTAAGTGTTGTTCTGACTAACTGATGTGATTCAGCTTAATAATTAAAAAAACAAATAACAAAACAAAACTGAAATTTCTTGATTATAGCGGTCTTCAAAGTATTTATCAAATATCCAGTATCTCATGATTACACAATTTTTCAAAGCATTTATCAGATACTGGAACATCTATTGAACTGTGGGAAGGTAACAGATGAAACTGAAGTAAGAAAAACAGATATTAAAGGTCAGGCAGATTGCTTTAATAGGGACCTAAAGCAGTTTTTTCAGAGGAGTTATGAGATTCTCTAGCGGTTGGTACTCAAAGGTGGGCACTTTGAAGAAAATATGTCCCCCAAAATTAAATTTTATAGGAATTTATCTATAAGAGTGTCAGACTGACCTGTGAAGGAAGCACATGCTCTAATGGTCTAAGTTTTTTTTCCAACTACACCACTCAGTCTAATTATCTTTGTCTATAGTCTTTGTCTTACCCATGTCTTATTTCTTCAGAGCATTGTGGCTGCAGTGATACTACCAGTGAACTAAATACTTCCACTTTAAACACTACCAATTTATGGAAAAAAAGACACAGCTCTTTTATAAGGAGACAGTCATAAATTAAAAACTGTACCCACTTTTGAAAGTATTTTGATATATTTCCATATATATAATTCTTGTCTCTGATACAAAGTAATGTAACTCTTTAGCTTTATTGTTCAGAACTTGCTCCCAAAAAGGTTATTTCATACAATTACTCCATGTTCAGCAAACTAACACCTTGATACTGTACACACCTAACAGGATAATCCTTTCCCTGTCTTTTTGAGGAAAAAAAAATGTATTAAAACTTTGATATCTTACTCAAAAAAAGTAAAATTATGATGCTATATCACTTTAATGAATATTCTTAAGAAGTCACAAAATCACAGAACATTCTGAGTTGTAAGGGACCCACAAGGATCATCAAGTCAAACTCTTTATGTGAATAGCCTATACAGTGATTAAACCCACAATCTTGGTGTTATTAATACCAGGCTCCAACAAACTGAGCTAATTTCAATATTCTCAGAACTTCTGAAAGGAGACTAAAGAGAGACTTAATGCCGGGGTTGAGCACCTAGTTTTGATTAACACTAGATTTTCAGTAGAAAGCTGATGAAGCTGACTCATCATTGGAAGTACAGTAACATGGGGATTGGGCCACGATATTAGCTTGAATTCTGCACTTTCACAGGATAATAAACCTAGTGAGCTTACAAGTGATAGATGACTGTTATGGGAGAAAATTGATGAATCATCAGGAAGAAATACAAGTGACTGTGAATTTGAGTGTACAATATTGTAAGTAATAATGTGAAGTACAGAAATGTCGAATTATATTTTAGGTTTATATTCTTTCACCTTCTCCATATAGGTGAGCCTGGTCTTCTAATTTCCAAAGTCAATGCGAAGAACCCCTTCTTTGGTTATGCTGGCAATAAAAGACACACAGAAAAGAAATTACTCTGTGAGGTATTTAAGAAGGGAGATCTTTATTTTAATACTGGAGATCTAATGGTTCAAGACCATGATAATTTTCTCTATTTTTGGGACAGGATTGGAGATACTTTCAGGTATAATTATTGTTTCTTTTCACATTTCTCCATTATAGATAAGCAGAAAAGAAGAATGTGGTTATATTTGTTTTCGACCAGAACTGTTTGATTTATTCCTATTCTGATGTAGTTTATAATGATTATGAAGTGGATGATAGGGGCTTAATTTCGTCAATAGTGTCCCTTGATTAATAATCCTGTGGAGTTGAGTGGCTCATTTTTAGAATGTTGTGGAGGAATTCCAGCTCTGTGAACACTCCTTTTAAGAAGCATGTAACTAGTGATGGATTTGCTGTGAGCAAGGAAGTTGGATACTAATGTGGAGAAAGATGTATCAAGTGGTAGAGACTGGTCAAATCTGATACATTGAAATACATGTAAAAAAATTGGAAACAATTGTATTGGTCTTCAATGTCCCTTACAATGTTCTGATACCCAGTCAGGTTAGAATTGCAGCATTGTCTTCTGGTGATCAAATCAATATTCTACTCTGACAAGTGTGAACAAATTTGAAGTGGTGTTAGTCTGAAATGAGTGGAGTTCCTACTGAAGAGGTGTTAGTCTGAAATGAGTGGAGTTCCTACTAAAGCTAATGTTCTTTTACAGAGGAGGTGTCATGGGATTAAATTATTTTTTCCACACATTTTAGATGGAAAGGGGAGAATGTTGCCACTACAGAAGTTTCTGATGTCATTGTAATGTTGGACTTCATACAAGAAGCAAATGTGTATGGTGTATCTGTGTCAGGTAAAAGCTTTAATTATATTTTTTCTCCCAGTTTAGTTGTTAACCCTCATAAGTCTTTTTATTTAATGTTTTAAACCTCTGAATCATGTCTGAGTCATTTGTTTGATACCTAGCTAAAATGCAGATGCAGATAATGAAAATACCACCAGATTGTGAATGAGCCAGCAAGTCACGCATTTTTATCTGTATGCAGTGAGGAGTATTTTAAAAAAGTTATTGTGCATAAATTTGTGATAACTACATAACCTAAATTAAAGTATAATTATTTATTATGTTATTATTATATTATTTATTAAACCTATTAAAATACAGACATCCATGTGTCAAAATGAAATGTCAACAAGGTAATACTAAAGTAACTCTAAAGGAAAATGTATGAAGACGTTCTTCTGTTTTATTTCCCTTTTCACTTAGTCTCATAAAGTAACTGCAAACAGTTACATTACAAAACCAAGGAGAAAAAGAATATAAAGAGAAAAATAAATTCTTAAGAAGGAAAATACACTCGTTTCTTTTTAATAGCTTGTTTGTCTGTTTGTTTGTTTTTGGTTATTTTTCATGAGATCATATGGCCTTGATTCTCATTCATGCTAAATCCTTTTAAAAAATGTATGCTGGGTCTCACTGGGATAAAAATTGTTGCCCTGATTTTTGCAATTCTGAATATTATCATTCTTTGTAGCTAGTTTCTCACAGTTTTCTCTGTAAACATGGCCATGTTATTGTAACTGTATCTTATTATTCACATTCTTTTCTCATGGACACAGAACTTTGATGGACATTTCCTTTGACCACTGTAATTGAGGGAGGAAGAACTGATTTCCTCCAATGAATAGTGATTTCTAAATGGATATAAAAAATAAAGAAGGCGGGTCTTGCCCCCCTTCCTTCCTTCTCTCTAATCCTGGTAACAGGTGTCTCTGGCTCTTCCATTTGTGTCGTTACTGCGACAAAAAATAATTTTCTGTATAGGAGACTGTATGGTGACTAAAGAGAGTTTGCATTGGTGGCTAAAACTGTTGATAACTTAACCATGCTTGGTTACCCCTGGAAAGTTTACACAATACCAAGGCTTTCTCCATGCAACGAGTATGCTGGGGACAGCAAGAATTTGGAAGCAGATGTAGATGGGACAGTGGGCTGAAACTGAACATTCCATATCATATGATGCCATTCTTAGTCATTAATGCTGGAGGAAAGGAAGCGGACAAAACATTTGTGGTTGTGGCATTTGTCTTCCCAAACAAACACTGCATGTTCTGACTGAGGCCCTGCCTGGCAGGAAGTAGCTGGACATCTGCCTTATGATGGGAAATACTGAATGATGTCCTCATTTTGCTTTGCTTTGTACATGTAGCTCTTGATTTCCTTATTAAACTGTCATTACCTTAATACTTGAGTCTTGCTTTCCTTCTCTTCCCTTTCCATCCCATGGAAGAAGGGAGTGAACATGAAGCTGGCTGGATGCTTGGTTGTTGGCAATGATAAAGGAGTTTAAAATGCAAAAAAAGTGTCACTTACCTGTATTTTAAAGCCATACAAGAAAGATAATAGAAAGAAGACTGTGTGAAAATCAGACTCAAAAATGTGAGAGCTGCTCATTTCCTATACAACACCTACCTGTTTACCTATTCAGTTTATATGACTGTCTTGATAATTGCACTTAAAGACAAACAAATCAAGTTCCTTACAGATTTTTTAGCATCAGCAAAAAATCAAACCAAACCAAAGACAAAGTTGGCAGAACATCTCTGCTGTTACTACTAGCTGATGGTCAAATTGTGCAATTATTTTTAATTGCTGAAGTTAATTTCTTTTATACATTTATGCATTTTGTTCTTTCACAAAGACCCACAGTGCTCTCTCTCTTTCCAGACAAACCAGTAAGAACTTTTAATCTCTCTCTCTCTCTATTAATTTAGATCCAGACTTTTGAGAAAAGATACTGTCAAGAGACTAAAACTGAAGTGAAGACATAATTGGCTAACCCAGGAAAGAGACTCATCACTCTTGTTTTTGAGAGAGGAATGGTGTTGATTTTTATCCACATTTATTGATTATATCAAGCATGGGACTCTGTTTACTCTTACCTGCCACACTCATTTACAGTATCATTGCTTAATTGATCACATGAGTGATCTCCAAGTACCTGTAATAACCGCATAAAATATGAATGAGATCTTGCAGCTTTACTGCAGCTCAGAATATGGTAATGACTGTTGGTTTGTTAATGCACTACAGTACTTTTTTGTAAGGTTTGCCACTACAATGTCAACTTTAGTCATGTTACAAAATTCTCATCTCACTTCCTTTCTCTCAGGTCATGAAGGAAAAGCAGGAATGGCTTCACTTATTTTAAAGCAGAATGCATCATTAGACCTTGAGCAAATGTATAAGCAAGTAGTGACCTATCTACCAAGTTATGCTTGTCCCCTTTTCTTAAGAATACAGGTAAGCTGCATTATTGCACTGTGCGTACAAAGATCTACATCATTTAAAGACAAAGATGGCTAAGTAAATAACAAAAAGTGCTTGTTCATGTATCACTAGTTTAGTTTTAGACCTGGTCCTATTTACTGTCTCTGTTAATGGAGTCCTGGAAAAGGGATTACGCAAAAAGTCAATAAATTTGCAGATCATGTTTAAATGGGAGAAATTATACAAATGAGCAAGGACAGAGATCATATGAAAGGATTTGGGGAGATTAGAAGCATGAGCATGGTGAAAGAAAAAGATTCAGATTAAAAAATGTGAACAATTGCATCTGGAGAAAATAATCTAAACTCCATTTTATTCAGTGAAAATGAGAGAGGAAAGAAATGGAGCTAAAGCAGAAGACAGTGACTGTGTACAACAAAATGAATGTTGTTTTCTGTGTAACATAATGACATGTTAAAGCATTTGAAAAGATACTAGGTAAATTGAAAAGGTGAATTAAAAATGTATGTTATTGTTGTCACCACGGTAATCATCAAAGTCATCCTGACTTGTGCACTACTTCACTCTACTAACTGTCCAGTTTGGGGGAAAAAAGGTCTCTCCCCGAACGAGTTAAAAATGTAAATGTAATACAGCGGACTATATAGGGCTAGGAAAAAATGTGAGACTATCAAAAGCATACAGTATTGATAATCACAATGAATTAAATCTGATGAGCATTTCCATTTCTGGTTGCAAACACAATGTAAAGACAAGCAGAAAAATGTTTTTGAAGATGTTTATGAAGAAGTCCTCTGTGTCTCGGGAGCAGATGAAAAAAACAGTCATTGTTTAAAGAGAGAAGATAAGTTATGGAAGTTGGTTGCCAAGGCCACCCAGAGACTGAATAATGATTCAGAATAAAGAGGGGGAACAAGAAGTCTGTGAAAGACCTTGAAATTGAAATATGTGTGTATGTATCTGTCAATCTATCTCATAAGTTCAGGAAGATAGCTTTTGCAGCAGCATTCTGATATGAGCAAGCAAGATTTGACTTGAGAATGTTGCAGGAGTAAGTTTATGAAATTATGAGAACCTAGTCCAGATTTATTCCTGTGCAAATGTACAAAAAAGCCTTTATACTGGACAGAAGGAATCTGAATTTTGGATTGATGTCGAGTATCTGGAATTTCAAATAAAATTCAAATGCCTAAATTACAGATGAATTGCCGTTGGTACAGCTGTCATTAACCAAGAAAGAAGGTAGAGGATAGAACTCCAAGGGAAAAAAATGAAAAACCTTTTAAGCTTGATCTGACATATAATAATAATTTAGAAGATGTCAGAGCATTTCTCAGACCAACCAGAGCAGGTAGATAAAATCTGTAGGTATGTCTGGAATAGATACAATGGCTCCTTGACATTTTTGTTGAACATAGTACTTAATTTTTTGTATTCAGAGATTGTTCGCAAAGATGTAAAAATATAAAGACAGAAGAAAAGATGATGGAGAGAGGTCATAAATTTGGGCTGAGTAGAGGTAGCTAGAGTAGAGGAAAGGGTCTCACTAGAGCTGCCTCCCACTGCTTTTTGAAGGGACACTCTTCCCTGCACTGAAGCAATGTGTGGTCAAGATCCATCTTCCTTCGGACCTGTCTGAATAGGAGTATGGCTGATTTAGTATGTGATTCTTTCAGCCCCTCTTTTAAGGTGACAGTAGTCATAGATATAGTGAATTTCCCGAGTTTTGTCATTAAGGAGTCCTTGGTAATAACAATTTTTACTCACAGATGCTTTATGATGTGTAGTTTCCCTTTATAATGCGCACAGTGGAGAAGATCCATTGTCTTGGGCATGCTGGGGCTACACCACGTGTTACACTAATGAGACACTGCACAGGGATGCAGACAGAAATGGGTTCTAGCTTTTGTTAGCCACGTCTCTGGTGTCAGTCTGTAGCAGAAGACAAGTTCTAGTTTTTCAGCGCAATGAGAATAAACTTATATCAAGTAAGATTTTGAAAAACAAATGTGAATGTAAACAAAACAAAAGTAGCTTCTCTTTTGAATAATGTGTCTTTCTCTCTGCTACAGGAAAAAATGGAAATGACAGGAACATTCAAGCAACAAAAATTTCGACTTGTGGATGAAGGTTTTAATCCATCCACAATTACTGATCCTCTTTACTTTTTAGATAATTCTAAGAAAGCATATGTCTTGTTAACCAAAGAATTACATGAGATGATCTTATCTAGGAAAATGAAGCTTTAATTAACCAAATAATGGGCTATTAAGGGACAGACTACACAAGCTATTGTATGAGAAAACAATAAAATTCATTATCTGTATTTATACGTAGTTATCCAGAATAATGCTTTTTATAGCTGATATTTACATTCAGATGTGTCTTATATCTTTACTCACGTGATCATTATTTTTTGCTAATCACTTTTTACCTCTTGAGACAAATTTCTAAGCAAATAACCTGTAAAACATAACAGAAATCTGTTTCATATTAACTTTGTATTATAAATGCTGAATCTGATACTTTTTCTTAGTTCTAAATGAACAATAATGATACATGGTAAGACATATGGTAAAAAAAGATATTGTGTCACATGTTGTGTCTAAAGGGAGAAAATATGCCAGTAACATAATTTTTTCCTATAGTTTACATACTTCTGAATATGTATTTTAACAAATAAATTCTTGACAGTGGCTGGAAGGAAAAAAGAACTTTTCTACAGAGGACTTTTCTGATGGAACATAAGAGAAAAGAAACTGAAGCAGAAGAAAGTCCTCCAAACAGACCCAAATACTAACGTCACTCCTGAGATTTTTTTCTATCATAATTTGTGCTCTTTTATTTGTTAAATTGGCTGTTTGATGTGTCAAATTCTGAAGACAAAGCAAACCTTTGTGAAATGTTTAGCAGCATATCAACAATAGGCAGAGAAAATCTGCACACTTAATGGGGAAAATAATTTATATAGTATAAAAAGAATTATTGCAGCACTTTATGTCATGCATATTACAAATAGCTTCCATACTCTTATTAATGACTGCTAGAGATCATTATTTTATGAGTATAGAATATAGCTGAAATTTAAGAATTCTAAATTGTATGTTCTAATAATTGCTTTTTGTAAGTTTTAAAATAAAGTATAAGATTATTTAAACCAAATACTCTACTGTCTTAGTTTGATTTAAGTTTGATTGCACAAAGGCTGTTTTCTAGCCTCTTTTGATAAGTTATATGCTCGGTGCCCTCTTCTAATGGATCATGATGCCCACTTCAATCAGCCAGAAGCAGTATCAGAGGATAATGACAGGGTGACTCTCTCTGACCCTGGGCAGCATAAGTCTCTCTTCCATCATAATAGTGGTATGAAACTATGTTCTCATAGAAGAGTAGGATGTAACACACTTTAAAAATAACTGCTGTTTCTTGTGTCATTCTAATTTGTTCATCTAACGAGATTAGAGCCTGTGTCACTTCTGGAATCTCTGATTATCACTTTTACTGATTTTCTTTAAAAACCCAAACCAAGGATGCAGTAAAAAATATATGAGGATCATAGTTTGCTTATATTTTTGAATAGTATTCCTTATGGGGCTGCAGTATAAATAAGCAAATTTACAATTTTGCAATTTACAAAGCAGTGAGACCTAACAATACTTACATCGACATCATGCTTTAATGGTAGATGTTAATATCAAGTACATAATAGGGAATGAAGAGAAATGTTGCATAGGATGGAAGGGGGTCACTATGGTCTAGCAACTCCTGAGCAGTCCGACCTCTTCTGTTTCTTTAGGCAGTGCCCAAATGGCTGTCTGTGGCTGAAAGCTGGAACAGGGGGTGTGTGCCATGTACTCAGACAGATGGAAGTGTCATCATCTAGTCAAGAACTGCAAATTTAAAAGTGTGGTATTAACTATAAAGTTAAACCCAACTTTGCATGTTAGGCTGAAATTTTGAGCAAAGAATTGGTTGTTGATGTCAAAACTACTTTAACTCTTACATAGGTGTATGCTGAATGTACTTCAGGACCCCTTTTATTACAACAGTAAAAATTACATCCTTTCTATGGAAAATAATCAATTTTTAAAATTTTATTTTTAAATATGGAACCCTGGGATTCACAGTAACATGTTTAATTTTCTAGTAGAATACTGAAGAAGTTAATGAAATCAACTGATTCACTTTGGTAACGTATTTAGCAGTTCTAAAATTGATTTTGCTTTAAAATACTTGATGCTATATATGATTAGTGAAAAGGTTCTACCACTTAAATGCAACAGAAATGAGAGGGAAAAACAACTTGAAGAAAAGAAGAAAAAACTTTTCCATTTAAAAAAAAAAAGGAGAAACAAAACCTTGTTCATGAATGTCGCCATTTGGTCACTTATTTTGTAAAGTATCTAAGATGAAGCAGATTCTTCTGTGAACAGTGGTTGGGTCAGAGAAAGTGCCAGAGAAAGAACACTGAATGTGTGCTACCTTTCATGCTTTGTCCACTACTGGGTCAGACAGTTGGTGTTTCCAGACCGAAGCATAACTTTTCCATTTCAGTTTGTCTCTTCTAACATAGCAGCCTCAGCTAGCCTACAAATGTGTCCTTCCAAGCTGTGTGTGACCACTAGTGAAATACACAGTTCCAGCTACTCCCCTGTTTTCCTTAGTGGAACCAAGACAGCCTGGGCAATCTGCCTGTTTTCAAAGGCCAGTAAAATAATTCTATTCCATGCACTACCCCAAGAAATGGGATGCCTATGACATCGAGAAAATGATAAAGGGAAAATGTACAGAACCATAGGCTCTTTCCTAAGGGAAAAACGTTATATTACTCTCAATCCAGTAGTTTTCTTTCTTTTAGCCAGTAAGTTGGATGCCAGCAGATGCAGTGAAGCATGTCGCAGTAAAATGTCACATTTCTCATGGATACCTAAGTTCTTGAACCAGACTGCAGTTAGGCTGAATAATTAATGGTGTTCATATCAAAGACCATAAAGGCTCTTCTAACATGAATACTAAAATACTAGGAAAAAATATTAGGACTAACCTGTTCATTTCCTACCCTCCCACAGATCAGTGCTTGGTCTGTCTGAGGTCTGAGGGCTTGAGCTGCAAAATTATGCTCCGGTATTTGTTTCAGAAACTTAATTTCATGTAGGAGGTAAAGAAGATGTGGATTGGCTGGGGTACGGATGGACAGCTGCCCTGCTTACCTCATATATTAAAAATGGAAGTGCAAGAAAGATTTAAATAAAGGAAGGTAATTATTTTTTGAGATTTAGCATATTTATTTTAATATTTTCCTTTGCATTTAAGGAAGGTCAATGATGAAATAAATGTTTATTAAAAAAAAGGAAAGGTTGGAGTTATCATTTAGAAAATTCTGACAGGGTAAACACATATCTACTCCCTTGTTCTAGTGAATCTTGTACAGTTAGTACAGTTACAGTCTGGATTAGTTTTCATAAGTCTTTTTCAGGATCCCCAGAAAGCAGTGAAAAAATACAGGATTCCTAATCAGATCATGGCCTGACTTTTATTCTCCTCACCCAAGGCAGATGAATAGAGCTTTTAAAGAGAATTATCATGCCTGTAACAGCCACCACAAAGAATGTATTTCAATTGACCTGCAAATGACCTGCAGATGACATAGAGAAAACTTCTATTGTTGATTCAGCACCTTTTTTTTTTTTTTTTTTTGGGGAAAAAAAGAGATAAAGGGAGGAGGAGCAGTCTTTCCTGCATCTTTTAAATCTAAAAATACTGGATGGCTAAGGGAGAAAAGATAAAAATCACTCTTCTTAAAAAAAAAAAGTGGTACTTCATTTTCAGTAGCCTGTCCCCAGCTAACAGTGCAACTAATAATTTGATATGCATTGACACAGTAGAAATAGTAAGACATGTACCAGTATGTTATTCATTAAGTCAAGACTGATTTCAAGAAAATAATATCTTTCTCTTTAATGTTTGCTACCGCAAAAATTAGGTGCAAAGCTTCAGCAGAGACAAAGAAAGTTGCGTGTGAATAGCAGCAATTTTAGGAATAATTTTAGTGTGATGTGTATTATTAGCAGTACTGTCAATAACTGACAGCATAATGTGGCAATTAATTTGGCTGTAAGGGTAACATCAGAAGATCATCTGATTGTGTCCTGACATTCAGGACATAATATTGTACACATAATAGCCTTATTAGGAAAAATAGATTACATTATTTATGCCATGATAATTTTAAATAACCTAGGTCATTATCAGAGTGAAATGCAATTCCTGTGTCATTAAGAAGTCCATGAGTCTGAGAATCTTTTACCAAAATAGACTTCACTGAGTTTCTCCAACAACTGCAATAAGCACTGCTCAAATCAAATGGTCAGGAATTGCTTTTGCAATACAACAGTCCTTGTTGCTGCCTTGCAGTAGGAGGTACACTGACCTATTTCCATTTGGAGCTATTCTGGCACCATGAGGTTTGCATACTTCCTGTTATTCCATAGTCTTGCATGACAAGTGGGAGGTTTTGAGTTATGTCAGCTGGACCACACACACACACACTTCTAAATAAAAAGGGCACTTAGACTGGCAGAAAACCACTTGTTATTGTGTCTCCTTTTCTTCAAGGAACTTATACTGCCAAAAATAATCTTTCTTACAAGTATGTATGATCACTGTTACTATTATAGGACTGGCCAAGTCTGGTAAGATGCTTTTTATGGTGGTTTTGGTTAGAACGCAACTAAATATCTCACTTCACTTAAAAACCAACAAATCAACCAACCAACCAATCAACCAAAGAAATCTGCCAAAAACGAGACCCACATTATAGAAAATTGAGTATTCAGTTATTTGAAATATATTTTGCAAGAAAGGAGTGAATGTCTTGATGAGGATTCTACCATGAAAAGAGTCCTGCTCATTCAGTGCAAACTGCTGAGTGCAGATGCATGGAACTGGCAGTCTTTTACAGTGCTTATTCTATGGAAGGGCATATATTTGGTTTTAAAATACTGCCTAAAGATATCAATTTGATCCAAAACCACACAACTTATTTCAGGATACAGTTATTTCTCTGATAGAATTCATTCCTTATCTGTTTTTGCCAGGCTTTCGTGCATCATTGTTCACAATACATGGCCAAAATACGTGGCAACAGGTGCCTCTATGGGCTGGTGGATGACAGAGAAATTAACTGATGGCTTTGTGAGTAATGACAACTAGAGTATTGTCTGTGATTCAAGAAAAATCATGTTATAGTGATTAGCACAATTTCCATTAATTCTTCTATTTCTTCTGTCTTTCTTATTCATTCTTTTCTCTTTGCTAGTAACAAAACATACTTGCATTCCTAATTTTTTAAATTGGTAATAGTAAGTTGTGGTGTCACTAACACTGAAATTCGTCATGTCACATTAGAATTCTGTTGAATCCAATAACACATACTGACTTTAGTAATTTGAACCCAGTTTTGTATTAGATATATGAAATTTTACTCGGCAACTTACCATTGGACTTGTGAAGTTCATGGTGTCACTGAAAGCGTAGAAATTAAACATGTGGGCTTTACATGTAGATACCTTTGAAAATCTGGCAAATTATTTAAGTTTTTCTCCAAACACAGGATATAACCACAGTAGTATAAAAAAAATATACTGAATGCTAATATAATTAAATAAAATATAACTAACAACATTAAACAGTTGCCTAGCTACCCAATTATTTCAAAACATTTTTTTTCCAAAGTAATTTCTACTAGGTAGCTTACAGTATTTTTCTGAATACAAGTGTCTTCTATTATATGCTAATAATTTTCTTCACTGGGTGGGCTGTACTTTAATATTAAGAGACTTGATCAATACTACTCCTTTTTTTCCTTTTTTGTGGACGTGTTTTTCCACAGCTTTTGCAGTTTAGGCACAAACACCTGTGCTATAGCAGTCCTAGCTTATGAGAACTGTGAAGACAGTTTAATTTGTGCCAGACTGTACTCCCCGTGTATGAGGATTCCATTTTACAGGTGTGGAAAAGTATGTAGATAGATCTCTAGGGAGCAATGCCTGAGCATTAGCTTACTCTGACAGCTTCTTGTCCTGAAGGTATTCAGGACTAGAATGGTACTCTCAGATCTTGCTCTACTTACACTTCAATGATAAGACTTCTCAGCAACTTAAGAAAATTAATGGAGAGCAAAATGGACATGAACATCAAAATTATCTTCTGACATTTACCTTTTTTAATCAAGGCAAACTACCAGCTATCAACTTTAATGGGTGCATAAAGAGCTAATGATGTCATTCATTCAAATATCAAAATTAAAAGGTATTTATTTACTTTTCAGCTTCTGAAAACCAGCATGTATTTTGCTTTCTACTTCACTAACATTACAATGAAATTAAATACTTCTAGAGTACATTTCTATTGTGGTTTTAAGTAAATGAATACCATGTGTGTGTCTGAAAAAGACACCTCTCAAATATTTCATCAGCTGCATTTCATGGTGCAAACTTCTGAAATTTTTTCCTAAACTTTTAAAAACAAAGTTTTTAAAAAAAGTCCAATTTGCAGTAAACACTATATCCCAAGTGAGACACTGCAATTTAGAAAATTGGAATGGATTAAACCAAGCAGATAGTGTGAGATACAGGGAGAAAAGATTAGGTTTCAAATACCTTACTATCTTCTGGTAGAGACTTGCAATTATCCCTGGCTATGTAAATGTTCATTAAAAAGTGAGATTAAGTCCTTAGCCTGTGAAATTTAATTTTTAAAAAATAAAACCCAAAACTTTCACTATGAAAATGTGGACTGTATTCCAGATTTGTGAGTGGATCCTTATTTGTGTAATAATCCAAATGAAAATCTTGGATACAAAGAGACTAAGAGACTATCATTTTGAAAGTCTACATTAAAATTCCAAGGGTATGGCAGATTTTGAAGTCCTCATACTCAGAGCCCATGCAGTTGTAACCTTCTACCTTTACTGTATCTTTTATTGTTTTAAGCACATATATAGATCTTTACATATATTTATCAGTCTGGAGAAGAATAGCCTCTGCGGAGATCCTATAAAAGCCTTCCAGTATGTGTATGAGGCTACAAGAAAGTCTGGAGAGGGATTTTTTACAAGGAAATGGAGTGAAAAGACAAGGGAAGGCTTTAAACTGGAGAAAGGTAGATTTAAATTGGATGTTAGGAAGAAATTCTTTACTGTGAGGGTGTTGAGGCACTGGCAAAGGTTGCTCAGAGAAGCTGTGGATAGCCCATCTCTTGAAGAGTTCAAGGCCAAGCTGGATGGAGCTTTGAGCAACCTCGTCTACTGGAAGGTGTCGCCGCCTGTGGCAGGTGGTTGGAAGCAGATGACCTTTAAGGCCCCTTCCAAGGCAAACCATTCCATGATTCTGTGATAGTAAACATGAGCAATCTAAGTTCCTGCTTTGTTTGCAGCCATCATGCTTCAGGACCAATGTCACTCATTCCACACCTGGGTAACTGAAAAAAATGGAGTTGCTGCAGGCATTGTTTCAGTGCCTAGCTCAAGAGCTCAAATGCTGAGTGAAATTTACAGGACACCATGACAGAGCCTTTAAAAATGGGAGAGAAGAGTTATATGCCTGCAAATAAGATCCACGAATGTCAGCTCAAAGAGCAAGCACTGCCTAAATTGGCTAGTAGGGAACAGTGAGAAGAGGATTATATCTTACATCCATCTCCTGCCAGCACATAGGCATCTAATTCTCATTTGCTGGGAGCACAGAGATATTTGAGCTCTTACCTAGAATTACACAAAACCAATTTTTTTGGAAATGCTTGTAATTCTACAGATTGCCACGAAAAATGTAGCCATATATATTCAGTTCAGTTTCTATCCAAGCATTTAATTAGAATCATAAGTTAAAGAGAGGAAATTATTTATTGATGACATACGATGACATTTGCAATCAGTTATAAATCTCTGCAGTTACAAAGCTGTATTCTGTCAGAAGATAAGAAGAACCTCTTTTGGAGTATAAAAAGGGTATCTCCATTTTCATTTTGCTGCCCACAAAAATCCAATTTTTGTGAGTAGAAGCTTACATCTACCCAAATGCCTGTAATCTGCCATTAACAAAGAGGTTTTGTTGGGAACTTCTCAGATCAAAACAATATTAAGTGTGATTCACCGTTGTCTCAGTCTGGTTTTGGCATATCTCTGCAGTAGGAGTCCCTATGCCATTTTTCAGGTATATTCTGAACTAGTTTGAGGTAATAAGTTTTCTCCAGAAAATACAGATTATTTTTCAAGACTTTCCTCTTGTGCTATATTAAGACTAAATTTCTTTAGAGAAATGTGGCATACAGAGAGCAAATTTTTGTGAAATATTTTTGAGATCACTCACTTTGTTCAGCTACCTAATAAAAGTAAACACTCCCTAACTATAATCTTGACCCTATAGTCTGTATTTTTCTTGAACCTCACTATGTGATGTTCAGTACAAGTTCTTGCTAGACAACAACTTTTGACCTAGTTAAGATAATCTCTGCCTTGTTTTGTTACATAAAGACGAGTGTCAGAAAAGGACTTTCTAAAAACTGGTTCTACAAAAAACAGTTTCCAGGACAGATTGAGTCAAATCGGGGAACTACCAATAGCTTTTTATTTACACAGCCAGGCAGTGGATGACAATTATCCTCATGTTAGCTGCACTGTACATGTTTTGTTAGCAATTTCCACAATTATCTTCAGAACATGTGCATTTAGGCATATTCAGAATTTAAGTGGAAATCATTCTTTCTGCATCCCATAAATTGCAGTATCTTGCTTTCTGTCACCACCACCGTATCTCTGTCTAAAAGATACATATTTTAAATATAGGAGCCATCAGTACATTAAAACTGTACATTGAAATCAACTGAAGCAATACACAAGATAGCATGGTTACACTTTATAAAAGGTCTGCTGCACTCAATAAAATATTAAAACAAAAATGTAGGACTCATTTTGGTGACCTTTTATTGTAAAAATAGCCCTAAATATATGTTTCTTAAACTGCAAGAGAATTAGGCTGTGACATTAAGATTGGAGTCACTCAGAAGAAGTTATTTGAAAAAATTATGTCTAGTTTCCAAAACTGCAGCTTTTTAAAATCTTAGTACAAGTTTTTTGAACAAATTGAATTTGTGTTATAACTGCTAAGCCACACACATCTATGTGCTGGTTCTTGCAGGCGCTGGTCATTGCAGAGATTCTCTCTGCAAATTCTCACATTACAGCAAGAAACACAGACAGCTCAAAGCCATAACCTTGCATTCAGCACTAGAGTTCTACTTTCCCTTTCCTTTTCTAAGCACAAACAACCCATATAGTCATTCTACTTTGAAGTAACCCCCAAAGCCTATTAAGAAAAATGGAAAGGATTTCATCTATTGAAACTCTTAGTAACAGTGAGGATGCTGTTCAGTTGAACCCACTAAAATACACACAGAAAATAATATTATCCGTGGATATTAATTGCATTATCCTTTGTTAATATGACCCTGTCTAAATTAATGATTTTTTAATCTTAACTTTCAATGAGTACTCATTTTACAGCCCATCATTGAACAAACAGTAATAGAAATCCTATTCCTAGTGATTCCTAGTGATAGAAATATCTGCAAATACAATGAGCTTTAAGAAAAAGAAAAAGCAGGGGGTTTTGTTGGGTTTTTGTGGTTTGTTGTTTTTTTTTTTATTGGGGTGTGTTGTTTTTTTGTTTTTGTTTTGCTTGGTTTGGTTTGTTTGTTTTTTGGTTGGTGTTTTTTTTCCTTTTCTTTCGGTGCTACAGCAATAAAGCCTGACTCCAGAAACAATGTTGCAACTACTACAGGTCTCATACACCTTTATGTATGTGCTTGCAAAATGGGTCAACTGCCAGGCAGCTTTGCTTGTATGAACATGATCTATAAATTGTGCAGGTTGTGGCAGACCTGGAACGATGATGAGGCTATTCATCCTGATCTCTCGTAGATACTTACAGTAGATGCTAGCTAAAAATATCTGTGCTCTGGACCTCTTCTGTCTCCTTTGTTCTTTTATTCCAATAATGAAAAAAAAAAGTTACTTTTAAGGAAGCAGGACGCAAAGGATAATTCTTTTGTTAATGCAAAATCACTCATGGATTAAGGCGTCCTAGAATTAAACTTGTGAATCTCCTGAGGAACGAAAACCCCATTCTGCTAATGCAGAAGTTTGTCAGGCAGATGCTTCAAATGATAATAATCAAGTTAGAAAGCTTTTGAAAGACCTCTTGAGTTAGTAAATTACAACCCCAAAATAAAATATTTAGAACTGGGAAAGTGAGGACTGGCATGACTCATTTAAAAATGGACAAAATGGAGATAAATGACAACAGTAAAAGAACAGACAGAAAATATTTCTTTTCTCCTGAAAAATCTCTGACAGTTTCGTCTGTATTACAATTGGCTGATACACCTCATAACAGTGGAACTACACTTTCTAAAGTAGGTCAAAGTCTGCTAAAGAGAAAAGCATGTCAAAAGAAAACACACAGGCACAATGTGATAGAAGCACCTTGTTGATTCGGGTAGCTATTCACTCCAAGAAAGGAGCAGAGGGCAAGAATTCTGTTGTATATGAATTAACATTACAGAGTTTAGCTCTAAGTAATTGTGCTGGGTTTGGCTGGGGTAGAACGTATTGTTCTCAAAGTATGTGATATGGGGCTGTGTTTTGGATTTGTGCTGAGCACAGGGTTGATAATACAGAGATGTTTTTGTTATGGCTGGGTAGGGCTTACACAGAGCCAAGGTCTTTTCTGCTTTTGCACTGCCATGATGGCAAGGAAGCTGGGGGTGCATGAGAGGCTGGGAGGAGACACAGCCAGGACAGGTGAACTCAAATGACCAAAGGGATATTTCGTATCATACTCCACATGTATACACCATACCACATTATACTCAGTACATACAATGGGGGGGAAGAAGGAGGAAGGGGAGGTTTGGAATGATTGTTTGTCTTCCCAAGTAACTTCGCAGTGTGATTGGCCCTGCTGTCCTGGAGATGGCTGAACACCTGCCTGCCCATGGGAAGCACTGAATGAATTCCTTGTTTTGTTTAGCTTGTTTGTACTGCTGTTGCTTTCCCAGTTAAACTGGCTTCATCTCATCCCACGAGTCCTCTAGCTTTTATCTTTACAATTCGCTCCCAGTCCTGTTGGTGTGGGAGCGAGGGAGCAGGCGGATGTGTGGTGCTAGGTTGCTGGCTTGGGTGAAACCATGACAGTAATCTATTTGTATTTTAAAAGATTAAAGGCTAATTTGTTCACCTGATGAGGTATCTGCCAAATCTAGCTTCATACTTCATGCTACACAATTACAGACGTCACATCAAAATCTTGTGTCCACCAACAGGCTCTTCAGGCTGCTTCCCCAGGGGTCTGGCTCCCAGCTGTGGGGGAAGAGAAGCATGCTGCCTCATAAGACAGTTCCTGCCTTTGATAGGGAGCTGCTTCTATCTGCAGACCTGTGAGTGATTTTGACTGCTGTTATGGGTATCACTGAGCCCTGACAGATACTTTGGTTATTCTAAGCATGAAACAAGGCAAAGAAGGCAAGAGACCAGCATAGCTTAGCAGGGAACTACTGGTCAAAATAAAGGGAAAGAAACAAGTGCATAGGCTCTAGAAACAAGGACAGGTAACTTAGGAAAAATACAGGCATGAAGTTCAGTTGTGTGGGATTGGGTGAGGAAGCTGAAGAAGACCAAGGCAAAGCTGGAACTGACCTAGCAAGGGATGCAAAGAATAACAGGAAGGGCTTCTACAGGTATGTTAACCAGGAAAGGAAGGCCAAAGAAGGTGAACCCCCCTGACAAACAATGCTGGAAAACTGGTAACAATGGATGTGAAGACGGATGAGGTATTCAACATTTTTTAACGTCAGTTTTCAATGGCAACCTCTCTTCCCACATCTCTCAAGTAGATGAACAGCAGGATTGGGATTGGGAGAGGAATGTTCTTCCCATGGTAAGTAAAATTCTGGTTCATGACCACCTGAGAAACCTGAATATACATAAGTCTGTGGGACCCAATGAGATCCACTGCAGAGTGGGCTGATGTAGTTGCCAAGCCACTCTCCATGATATTTGAAAAGTCATGGCAGTCAGGGGAAGTCCCAGGTGACTGGAAAAGGGAAAACATTGTAGCCACCTTTTAAACGGGTAGGAAGAAGGACCCTGGGAACTACCAACCCATTCCCTCACCTCTGTGCCTGGAAATACATGGAACAGATCCTCCTAGAGGCTGTGCTAAGGCATGTGGAGAGCAGGCAGGTGACTGGGGACAGCCAGCATGGCTTCACCAAGGCCAAGTCCTGCCTGACAATTCTAGTGGCCTTGAGTGATGAAGTGACTCCATCAGTGGAAAAGGGAAGGGTTACAGACGTCATTTATCTGGACTTATCTAAAGCCTTTGACACAGTCCCCTATAACATCCCTATCTCTAAATTGCAGAGAGATGGATTTGATTTGTGGACTGTTCAGTGGATAAGGAATTGACTGGATGATCACATCTAGAGGATAGGGGTCAACAGCTCAGTGTCCTGATGAAAAGCAATGACAAGTGGTGTCCCTCAGGGGTCCATACGGGGACCAGCGTTACTTAACATCTTCATTAATGACAAAGACGAAGGAATCAAGTACTCTCTCAGCAAATTTGCAGATGACACCAAGGTGACTGGTGTGGTTGACACACCTGAAGGATGGGATGGCATCCAGAGAGACCTGGGTAAGGTTGAGATNATCTAGAGGATAGGGGTCAACAGCTCAGTGTCCTGATGAAAAGCAATGACAAGTGGTGTCCCTCAGGGGTCCATACGGGGACCAGCGTTACTTAACATCTTCATTAATGACAAAGACGAAGGAATCAAGTACACTCTCAGCAAATTTGCAGATGACACCAAGGTGACTGGTGTGGTTGACACACCTGAAGGATGGGATGGCATCCAGAGAGACCTGGGTAAGGTTGAGATGTGGGCCCATGGGAATGTCATGAGGTTTAACAAGACCAAGTGCAAGGTACTGCACCTGGGTCAGGACAACCTCCAGTACCAACACAGCCTGGGGATGAACAGATGGACAGCAGCCCTGGGCAGAAGGACTTGGGGGTGCTGGTTGATGAGAGGCTGGACATGACCTAGCCATGTGCACTCACAGCCCAGAAAGCCAAACGTGTCCTGGGCTGCATCCAAAGCAGCGTGGCCAGCAGGGCAAGGGAGGGGATTCTGCCCCTCTGCTCCACTCTGGTGAGACCCCACCTGGAACACCGCACCCAGCTCTGGGGTCCCAGCACAGGAAGGACATGGACCTGTAGGAATGGTCCACAGAAGTGCCACCAAGATGATTAGAGGGATGGAGCACTTCTCTTATGAGGAAAGACTGAGAGAATGGTGATTGTTCAGCCTGGAAAAGAGAAGGCTTCAGGGTGACCTAATTGTGACCTTCCAGGACCTAAAGGGAGCCCACAAGAAGTCTGGAGAGGGACTTTTTACAAGTGAGTGTTCTGACAGGACAAAGGGTGATGGCTTTAAACTGAAAGAGAGTAGGTTTAGATTAGATATTAGGAAGAAATTATTTGCTGTGAGGTTGGTGAAGCACTGAAGCAGGTTGCCCAGAGAAGTTGTGGGTGTTCCATGCCTGGCAGTGTTCAAGGCCAAGCTGGACTGGGCTTTGAGCAACGTGGTCTAGTGAAATGTGTCCCTATCCAAAGCAGGGGGCTTGAGGTCCATTCCAATGAAAGCCATTCTGTGATTCTAACCCTGCCTTGCTGTCCCGACTTTCTTGGCTTGACCTTGGATCTACCTTATTGATAGAGACTGGGCTGTGCTCTGCTTTTCCAGTCTGACTGCTGCCGGACCACATCCTCAATGATCAAAGTGTTGCCTCAAACTGGCTTGCTCCCATCCCCAGTGCCTGAGTCCCTGGTGGAATAGCCTACATGTATAGAGCAAATCCTTCACATGCATTCGTTATTTCTCTAATTCTGAAACAGTTCAGAAGGTTTTGCAGCCCATAAAGACAGGTGTATCAGGAAAAATGTCATTACTTGCTATTCATGAAGGCTTCTTTTAATTTAAATACTGCCATTGCCTGAATTTAATTTAATTTAATTTAATTCAATTCAAGGAGGTGATTAAGAACTAAGCAAAACCAGAGGGGAAAAGGACAGGTATTGCAAACTTGGTTCTGCCCTCAGAGTGTGACAATGGGGATGACTTCAACTCATTTTTGATGGCTGAAGAAGAGCCTAATTGCTCTGACTATTAAAATGCATCAAATTAGTTCCTTTTTTAAATCAGTAAAGTACTGCTTTAGTTATTACACAAAGGACATATAATTTACAGTTAGAAGCAAAGTAGGTGTTAACATAATATAAGTGACAGTTTGAGAAAATGAATAGCATTTGTGATTCCATCCACAACACTTACAAGGACAGTACAATTCAATAAATTGAAGTACTCCCATTTGTGGAAGAAATGTTCCATTCTACCAAAGGTTCTTCAGCACAATGTATACCTTCAGCACAATGTATACCTTCCAGCATGGGAAAGCCCCTATATATAGATGTATACACACACACACACACACACACACAAATATATATATATATATNCACACACACACACATATATATATATGTATATAAGATGTGACTAGACCAAAAAACACTGCCTGATGGATAGTAGAGGAATTCTTCAAAGTATAAATGCAAACGGTTTGTTGAGATTGTGGATGCTGCGTTGCATCTGGGTGGGGCCAGAGGTTGATCCTGCTTTTCCCCCTGCCCACCTGCCAGGGCAGCGGGCCCGGGGGGGCCCCGGAGCCAGCGGACGGTGCGGCTGCTGCTTTTCTCCCTCCCCCCACTTCCAGGATTGCGGGCACGCAGCGTTCGCATCACCTTCTTCCCTGCTTCCCTCACTGTCCGGGCATGCGCGTGCAGCCCAGGTGCGGGGCTGCTCTGTGCACAGCGAGGGGGCGGTGCGCGCCCAAAAGGGCAGCCCCTTGGTTGCTCTGCTGTGTGCGGACAGCCGCGTGGCTGGCCAATATCCCGTCAGTCATTCCAACCCTCCGCAGCCATTGGCTCTCTCCCCACTGCCTTCCCCTCACTTCCATAGTATAACAACCGGCTCCAGCCAGCCTCGGGTTGTCTTTTATCTGCTCCCTGTCTGCAACTCCAGTAATAAAATCATCTGGACTCAAGCGGAAAAGAACCCTTCCTCATCTCTTCACTTCTACTGCTTCAATTAAACCACGTGTGTGAATTTTGCAAACACCAGTACGGAAGAATTTAGGCAGCCGCGACCCCCCCCAGGGGGACTGGGCCAGGCTTGAATCGCTTCTCTCAGGTCACGCCACCACCGCCAAAGGCTTCCAGTTACTCATGCTTTTTACCTGCAGCATGTGGAAGCTCTAAAAATGCCCCAAATGGAACATTTCTGTGCTATAAACAAAACAAAAACAACAACAACAACAAAACAAATTAAATGTCTTCTGAATATATAACAAGATTACAGCACCAGAAGAGTTATGCTGAATTGGAGAGAAACAACACAACCCAAAGAAGAACTTTCATAGAGAATTCTTTCAAGAGTGGCTTGTGACTAAACCCTATATGGTCTAAAAATATACAAGTCATCAAAGACATAAAAATAAACTGTGGATCAAGCAACAGGCACAGTTCATACAACACTTACTATGGAAACTGGTGTTTCATGTGAACAAACATTATCAATTCAAAGGAAAAATTAAGCAGAAACTTTAAATAACCCCCAAAATCTAATGTATATAAAGATGATGGAAGAGTGACTGCAAGAGATGCAGACCAACAATATCATAAAGGATATGATGTACATTTTCAGGTTCGGCAACTTTCAGACAACCAAATGGATTCTAAGATCTCTGCCACTGTCATTAGCCAGCGTGATGCTAGGGGATGAAAAAAGCCCTCTCCTATTGGGTGAGACTCTACCTGAATGGCAAAGCATGTCAAAAACATTTACATGATAGATGTAGAAATATTTTTAGTAATAAAGCTGCCTCAAAAGGAAACTTAACTGAATTTTTTGACCAACATCTGGTGTAATTCCAAGTAATTCTGTGCCCTGAAAATATACAGTGGCAATACTTGATATTGAAGAAATAACAGCCAAACGTTGAGAATTTTTTCTGTTGTACTTTGTGATTCAGACAAAGGTAAAACCTGCTTATTATGATTGTGCTTTAACAGAATTACCATACCACATTAAATGCTAGTAATGAGGACATATGTAATCATTCATATTGGTAGAAATGTGAGGGCTACCGTATCTGAAAATAGATCTAAGACATTATATTGTCGCATATTACTGTGAAAACAGTCATATGACTATTCAGTGAGTAAGCTCTTTATATACTTTTCTACATTTTATCTTTATATATTTTACCACCAAAAACCTGGGCTGGTTTGTCCAAGAAAGCTTGAACGTGGCTGCCTCATAATAATGTAACAGTTCCCAGCTTCAACCCTTTAAATTCCTATAGAAAAAACAGCTGAGTTTGATAATTAGGCTTCTATTGTGGCATCATCATTTTAATAAAATTTTCTTTAGGGAAAAAAAGCGTAAATTCAGCAGTGCTTTGACGGTGCTATTTTTTTCCATGAGAACTTGAATTTTCACATTATTAGTACTAGTAACATAAAAGTAGGGTCTTGTCTGTGTTTTACTTCTGCCTCATGACACTAATATTACAATTGGACTCAATGATCTTAAAGGTTTATTCAAACTTAAACAATTCTATGACTATAATTATATAGTTACCATTGTCACATTCTACTGTCCTGTTACAAGTGCTGTTATACAGGAAAGGAATTTAGGATATCAAAATACAGCCTGAATGACACAGTATTGAATTAACAGTGGAGCTTAAAACACCCATCAAATTCCAAAATCAGAAAGCAGACAGAGAGATCTGTCCCAACAATGTGCTTCTTACTTCAAGGTATTATGTATAAAGGTGTAAGATGGGGAGGTGATAATGATATTAGAAGTAAAGCAATCAGTATTAACTCCTTTCCAAACCTTGCAAGAAAGTAAAACCAGTCAAATGGAGAGCACTCTATTATTCTAGGAAATTTCAGGAGCTCTTTGCCCATTACACTTATTCCCATCCATACTGTTGCAAACACCATCTCTGTCATTTGAACATAGAGCATCCTCTAATTAACTAAAATATGGGCAACTCAGGGTCATTTTGGCATCCAGAATGACCAAAGACTCCACTGCTCCATACAGAGATCATCACTACAGTAACTGCAACAGAAACACAGATGACTCTAAGGAAGACTTCTGTGTGATGGTCATAAAATATTCCTGTTGATGAGACAAATGGAAATGACTGTGGAAGCACAGAGTGCTGAGGCAAGCCCATGCTGCAGCTGGCCCAGCTGTGAAGTGCAAAAAGTACACGCCTGCAAAGTCCTACCTGCAGCAGTATCAGCCGAATCACTAGAGAGCCAGCAAAATGGGCACTATCTCAGGTACAGACAGAACCCAAATCTTGCTGGAAGCCCAGTGTCAATGGTCGTTTTAAAAGACAATGCAGATCTAGCCAGATATATCTAAGTCAACAGAGTTCAGGTAAGACTGCAAAACTGGGACTGCAAACAAAGCTATTGCTGCTGAATGATGTGATAAAGTGGATACACTGCTATGACAAGGTTTGCAGGTTTACAGGTTATACAGGTTTGCAGGACAAGGTGGAAGCTCTAACGGGATTTTGTGGCCATGCTTTCTGTAGCAATGTAATCTGCAATGTGTTCTCACAGGGAATAAAAGCAATCCTTTGGACATGAGATGAAAATAATTTTGAAATATCACAGGGGAACTGAGTAACACAGATAAAGTAGAAAATCAATTAATCTGCACAGAAAAGCAGTGTATTTCATGCATATGGGTTTATGAAGCACAGTAGTATGGCTGTTTCCTTTTCCTTGACTTCCTTCCTATTGGAGATGTTGTGTACATTTCAGGTAATTGTTATGCCAGAGAGGATTTATAACTATAAAACGTATGTCAGCTCTCTCTGATTTTAAAACTCTTCAGACTTTCAAAACATAAAACTGCTAACTGCAAGGCATGTCTCACCATTCACAATTTTCTCACTGAAAGTGGATCACCGGAGAAGTAAATATTTTTCTCTAGAGCTTACTGTATGCATGATTTTACTGTAATTTTCAACAAAGTACTTTGGGGGGTGTATAGTTTTAGCAGATTCAGTCTGACATTGTGTTTCATTCTACCGGATATGACCATATCATAAGCATTCAAAAAGAATGAAATAAACAAGTAAAATATATCAGGCAGAAATATACTTCTGAAACTTTGAACTGAGAAATTGACAAACCCTCATCTAAAAGTTAGGATACTAAACTAGTTTTGTCTTAGAAAAGTTTACATTTTAATGCCCTGAATTCCAGCTTTTGCTCTGGAAACTCACACATGCCTCTATCCTTACAGTGCACATAGCATGAACTTCCACCTCTCTCACCTTATCCATCCCAGATTCTGATGGAAACGCCCTGTAGCAGCTGAAAACAAACAAACAAACAAATGCTTCCAGAGGCTACAGATCAGATGACCTTGTTCAGTGTTGCTGTAGGAAAGGAAGGTCCCATGTGGCTGGCAGAGCCCTGTGCCTGAGTGGAATGCCAATAGACTTATTAGCAGGAAGACTTAATATACACAGAAGTGTTTCAGAATTGGGCTAAGGAAATTTGGTCTGCCCTTAAAATATCTGACATTTCAGTAGTTTTCTTTATAGTATGTTGCTGCATGCACCACTCAAGAGGCGTATTTGCTGTGATTATATCCCCTCTTTTATGACTTCAACAAATGCTTAGCTCATCAGCATGAGATTGGCAACTTCTCAAAAAAACATGGAGATCTGTTAACACTGAATTTCTAGTAGAAGCAGTATTTTTCTTTATTGTGTACAAGGTCTGATGACACATTACTTGCAAAGTGAAACACCAAAGATATGTGTTACAAATGCTCTCACACACTTGTGTTATACAAAATGAGTAAAAAGTACCATGTTTGTTTTAAGCCAATGGAATGGGGATCATTGGACATTTTCCTGTGTAGCGCATCATACTCTTTTTTTTCTGTGAAGGAAAATACACTATGCTGGATTTTGTAGGTGGTCTAAGCCTCACATTTGTGATGGTGTGATACTTCTGCAACTGCTACAGAAGATGTAGGATTAAGAGACACATGAAAGGTCATTGGATCTAACTTACATCCAGTTGGTGGTGCTTGGAAAGTGTCCGTTCTCAAGTTTGTATCTCAGGGTGATCCCTTGAAAACTGAAGATGACCAAAGCTGTGGGTAGAAAAAAACATAGTCTAAGATGTGCTTGCACCAGAAGTGTCTTCCTCTGTGGGACAATACTATCTAAGCACAGGCAGCTACTCAAAAAGAAAGAAATAAGAAAAATTAAACTACCTGTGAAAAGACAGACTGTGGGGTTGCAGTGGAAATGAGAATTTGAAATGTGACAAGATCCAAGGAGATATAGTATGATATAAGCAGAGATAAGGCACAGATCAAGGCCAAGATTAGCTGTCACTTGGTAAGGACAGAGGGGTTGTGTGGTAAAGAAAACAGCTCAGGGCTGTTGCCTTTATGTGTGTGCAGGGTTCTGGCAGCTGTGCTCCTCTGCCTGCAAGACCTCGTACAGGGAGGGAGGACAGGCCTCTGCTCTGCATGTCTTGGTCCTTGACCTGAGGGGCAACAGGGGCAGAAACGGTCAGCTGCAGTGCAAGAGCCCCTCCTCATCCAGATTTTGGATGAATATGGGTACTGCCTTGCCAATTCCTTGCCATTTCATAAATTTAGTTCTGTTAGAAAAACTTCTTCTGTTTTTTTAAGTAAGATTGAATCTGGCTAATATACTAAAATATATTATATTAAATATAAATAAATAAATATAAATATACAAATATATAAAATTAAATATACTATGTGTTCTGCATAATAACTGAGTGATTTGTATTCAAATGTATTCATTATAGAGAGCAGTTGTACAAAGATAAGAACTTGCTATAGCCTATTTTGTTACTACAGATATATCTGTCTTCCTATAATGGAAAAAGGAAATCCATTTAAAAGGCACCATTAATCCACAAAACCACTACTCATGCTATGTTTTAAAGGTATATTGAATTGCAGAACTGCACTAAATTAAAATAAAGTACAAATTAAAAAATGGAAACCAGTTTAAATCACAGAAAATAAATAGAATTCACTGGGTAGTCAATTTGTCACCTTTTCTTCTGGAAAACTGGAACTGATTCAAGTCAGCTAATGACTAGGCCATAAAATTGTTCACCCTGTATTCCTCTACTGTAGCAGCATTAATGACTGTCTGTATCAACAAATTAAATCAGCAGAACACTAAGCATGGACAAATAATTAAAATAAGCCCTGAATCCCAGTTACTGCATATGTTTTATAGCTGGCAGGTGGAATGGAGTGGCATATAATTCACCAAACACTCTTAAGTACTCACCTCATTTCTAGAGGTGAAAATATCTTTTTTTCCAGCTAAATATTGCCATATGCAGGATGGGATCAAGTGTTTTAACTGAACCCAGATGGACAGGTTGTCCACTCTTTAAACAGTACTTTTTAACAATGGGGATGTGTTCAGTCAGACTGAATACATAAGTTTGACACTATTTCCTCTGTAAAGGAGGTGGAAATTCTGTATGAATCCACTGAATTCGCTGGCAGTAAGACAAGACAGAAACGATGAATATTTCAGACTTGTGATTGAATCTTTTTAAAACCTTAATATGTATAATTTCTGCCTAGACACAGCATAACTTCACAGTTTTTCCTGTAATATGCAGGTGCCATTGCACATTTGCTTCTTGGGCAGTGTATAAAATAATCACTTTGTGCTGCTTCAGGGGCTACTGAGTATACGAGTGAGTAAATAACTGCAAAAGACTACTTATGCTTGCAATTTTAAAATCAAATCATATCAAGAGTATATTTTCTGGGAAAAAAAAAAACAAATCAACAAACTAGTGAAAACATAATACTGTCATTTAATATGACAGCTCCAAATTTCCACCATCAGTAAAGCCTAAGAACAATTTTCATGGAATCATAGAATGGCCTGGGGTGAAAGGGACATTAAAGATCATCTAGCTTCAATCCCCCTGCTTTGGACAGGGACACTTTTCACTAGACCAGGTTGTTTAGAGCTTCATCCAGCCTGGCCTTGAAAACTTCCAGGCATAAGGCAACCACAGTTTCTCTGGGCAACCTGTTCCAGCACCTCACCACCCTCACAGTAAAGAATTCCTTCCCAATATCTAATTTCAGCCTACCCTCCTTCACCCTAAAGCCATTCCCCATTGTCCTGTCACTACATGCCCTTGTAAGAAAGTCTCTCTACCTTTCTTCTTGTAGGGTCCCTTCAGGTAGTGGAGGGCTGCAATTATGTCACCCTGCAGTCTTCTCTTCTGCAGGCTGAACAAGCCCAATTCTCTTAGCCTTTCCTCATAGGACAGCTGCTCCATCTTTCTAATGAACTTCGTGCTTCAGGGTATTGGTATTTAGCCAGGCAGGCATGCATTAACCTTGATGGTGGTGCCGCTGCATTGGCACAGAGCATGAGAATACCCCCTTGTTGTTAACAGAATATTTTCTTCCTACTCGTGTAACACGCCACTCAGATCTTTTTCCGCAAGCACATCTAAGTGTTACAGAAAACCTGCTAATTATGGCAAAAATACAGGGAACAATTTCAGCTGTCAGTCATTCCTGGAGAAAAAACAAATAGGACAGAGAGCATGAAGCTGGGAAAGAAAAGAAATGGGGATGGGCTTTATCCTGTTCACTTCTCATCAGTGGATGGAGGTGCAGGCTCGGAGTCGCCGCTTACAGCAGCTCGGGCACCTCCCGCTGTTCAGAAACGGGCATTTCCGAAGGGAGCTTCGCGCGGGAACTCAGCTAGCCGCTCCCCATTCACATCGCGGCTGGATCACGCTCCAAAGAACCCGGGCACGTTTCAGGCTCTACCAACAGGTTTCCTCCACAGCTTACACGGGACGCGGCCGCGCCCGTCCCCGCCGTGGATGAGCCCGGTGTCCGCCAGCGCTCCGAGCCCGCCCGGCCCCCGCAGC